>OY725192.1:4707500-5152500 GCA_963241965.1 Tortrix viridana
GCAATTAAAAGGACGCCTCTAATAAAATATTACTGTTTACAATTCTAATTTGACAGTAAAGGCCTGAATCACGTTTATCAGCATCAATTTGCATTTTAAAATAGCTACTTTATATGACGATGCGTATGCATCAATTCTCCTTCTCTTAATTCAAAACAGCCATTTTCTATTGACAAAATGTGAATTGATGCTGATAGATGTGATTCAGGCCTAAACTATTCTTTGACCAATTATCTGTGACAGAGAACATGACTTACATTTCTAATAAGATATAAGAACCCTTTCTTTCCAAAGCTGTCTCGCCTCCATGTGAGTCAGTCATTTCAGGGAAAGGAGATAAACGGTGACATTTACCAAACGGCATGGGCCCTCAATGCTGTGCTAGTTTGAAATGTACACTACAAATATAAGTTTAAGTGAATCAAAGGCGTTTGGGGATAGTATTTGGTTGAACAGAGTCTTTTGCAACTTTAATTTGTTTATTAAGTTGTTATTTATTTTAACCATCACCTTTTCCAAGTATGCAATGTCTGTATGGTGCATTTTTTCCTATTAAACCAGTGTTTCTGATTCTCATCAATATCATCATCTATTTTTAAAAGCTTTTATAATTCACTTGCGTCTTGGAATTTTGCAAAGCAATTTTGAACCAGTTCCGTTAATGGAATGGGCAGAAATTTGGAATAAGCATGTAAACTCGATGATATTGTAATATGGTGTCATTAAGCTGGTCTGATGATGGAGATTGAAGGTAGTCATGGGAACTCCTAAACTACACATGATAAACCCGTCGTGTTTGGGCTCGTTGGATTTCTCTTGATAAGCAAATGATGTCTGTGCAAACAAAAGATTGTCCCAAAAATTAAATTTTTTGGTTAGGTTATCATTAATTGTTTTGGATCAATCTCCGAATACTTGATGCTACCTAGCAAGCCAGTGTCAAAACCTATGATTTGTCAAAAGGGATAACTATATTGATTTTTCTGCTATAAATGTGTCCTGTTTCGAAAAGTTTAAGCATAATACAAACTGGAACTATAAAACTTCTATTGTTAGCACCCTACCTAATTTGACATCATGAATTTGACATCAAGTTAACAGAGGCTATAATTCTACAATCACCAGGTGCCAGTAACTGGTATTTTAACATTCCCTGTGCATAATATGTGTAGCATTTTAGCTCACACATGTAAATTTTGGCAATGCTTTAAGTTCACAAGGGGTCGTGCATCATCCGTGGAGCATGCACATATAACTTACACCCTAAAATGCTACACATATGATGCATGCACAGGGAACGTGTTAAATGCCAATTATTGGGTGTTTTACCCTATCATAACCTACTCATTTATTTTAATACCATGTAATATCCAAAAATTGGCTTGGCAGGTGTGAATGAATTGTATTGAAATGGTTACGTTTGTGCATTTGCTTTTTTTATTCTAACCCTACAAATGTTCCCTGCAGATGTAGACGAAGCATCCAAGAAGGAAATCAAGGATATCCTAGTCCAATACGACAGGAGCCTGTTGGTGGCCGACCCGCGTCGCTGCGAGCCCAAGAAGTTCGGCGGTCCAGGCGCCCGAGCCCGCTACCAGAAGTCCTACCGTTAAGACAAGCAAACACGCCGTCCTGTGGTATTGTTCTGGTGTTTTGTGTATCAGTACAATAGCATTGGGTGTTAATAAAAACATAAAAATATACATGGTTGTTTCTCTTTATAGACACTGAACGGCTAGACAAGTTGTTGGATATCCCTTTCTTTAGTCTGTAATGACGTAATGATAAGACGCACCCCCAGTGCTTATTCTACCCCTGTTATAGTATTGTTAACATAGCTTTTATTAACTGAGGCAGAAAGATACAATACAATAACAATGGGGGTAAAACAATGTAGAAATCAATACATATATACATAGGGTGTCAAAATCATTACCCTTCCTTTGCTTCGCCGTAGTCGGGTAAAAAGACTTGAGCAACAAGCGAGAAGATACAAATTTTGCTAGCTCCGGACTTGGCCCGTTAGTAATGTCAGTGTGATATAAAAAATTTTATCTACACACATATCATAAGTCCTCTATAATGCGTTCAGATTTTCAGAATCCGTAGGCAATGACCAGCATTACAACAATCAATTTTACTATGGTAATTTTCTTATCTGTAGCAGTAACATAATGTTCTTATAACGATATAAGATTTGATAAGGTTATGAGTTTCAAATTTCGAACATCTTTGAAAAACAAAACAATTTTATTTGACCTCAATTCTACTATCACTCGAGATGACATTTAATTCGAAATGAAATGTCAATTGCATACAATTTTGACAAATCTCGTATGTTACTTGATAATTTGATTTCGAACGATATGATAGTAGAGGCCGACTCTAGATTGTCTCTGAATAAAAAAAAAAACTACGGTTGCCGCCATTTTTGACGTTCTAATAATTGATCAATGCCGGCTATGCCGGTCGTAACATGCGGTTCCTGAACACATAATAGAGAGCTTATAATATGTATGTAACTGTACATAATTAGGCATTATGCAGCAGTCACATAAACTACTATGACATTCCAATCTAAATTAATCTAACGGATCTTTATAAAACACAGTGTAGACGGCCAAATCATAATAAATAATAGGAATAAAATCAATGTAGAATAAGGATACTGTACTATATTTTCCATGAGCGAGAACGTTTTTGTCAGATTTAGTTCTAAGGACAACTTCGTTGCGATTTGAACTCGTGAAATACACTCTCCGGCAAATTTAGCGGAACTAAAAATATAAACTCTTTGATTGGTAAAATTGTTACGTTAAAAATTAAACCCTTTTTTTATGTTCCGTTAAATATAGATAGTGAGTGAGTATAGATCAATAGGTATACTTTTGTAAAGTTAATAAAAACTATTCTGTTTTTTATTTGTCAGGCGTGCGAGGTGACGACATTGTAATTGTAATTTTGTTGAAAAACTTCAACCAAGTCAATTCCGTCCTGAGCTTCCACCGACTCCATCGTATCGTATAGTGGGTTCACACTGTTCTCAGGCCGCATAACTTGTTTAAAGCCAAGTCAAAGAAGTCTTCACTTATGCGCCAGTAAAAAATATTTTAAAGAAAAATTTATCGTTACGCTAACTGATGATATTTTATGTAATTCTTGGGTTGCTTACGCCATCTTTTGGCGAATAGTAAACTTGCGAACTTATTGTTTTACTGTGGATAAACTATACAACGATTTGATACTAAATTATTTTTCAAGTAAAAACTAGTTGTTCTTCTTGAGTAGGTACATAAAATAAAACACTATATTCACGTAATGTTTTAATATAACTTTATTTCAATCAAAATGTCTTTGTTTTTGCGTTATTAAATGCAGTCAATTTAAACCTTTAAATATTAAAAACCAATGTCGGGGTGTAAATCACTATTTCTTTTGTAATTGTTAATTCTATTTGGGAATAAAATAAACTATCCAGATCATAAATTCAATAGATTAAAAATTGCAATTTGCAAATTGCACTCTTATATAAGCAACAAACTTAAATATACCGTTAGTCGTTAATGTCTTTCATTAGATCTTACAAAAATATAGTTATTTACAATTCATTATCATGCAATAACAATGTAACGTCAAGTAACGTGCCAAAATACAACAAAATATTATAAAGTATCAGATCGAGATAAGAGAGGGCGCCACCACGCAATTAGTTTGAGAAAAAAAAGCAAAGTAATAAATCTCAATATTCGAATTGTTTGTTGGTATAATAAATAGTAATAATTATAATAATATAAAAGTAGGTATACATGATTGTAGTGTTTAAATGAACTCGCCTGTTCTGTACAGTCTCTAAATTGAGTAGTGAACCTTGCTTTTTTAAGTAGGTACTTAAAATACAGATCTTGTTGAGATTAGTACTACCTACATAGTAAAAATATAAATAAATAAATAAAAATTAAAAAATTGAATGAATATTATATTATTATATATAATATCTTGTAGACAATTTGGCACCATCATTATAAATGATTAATTCAGTTAAATTCTATGATGTATTAATATCGCCTATTGCAATCCCCTTATTCATCGTCAGATCCAATTGCATGAGGTTTAAAATTTTATTAAATTGAAAACCTATGAGGTATCAGTATGACATAACAAAATAATTTCATACCAATATAACGAGAAAAAAATCGTACAAGCTTATAACTGTGCCCTGCACTAATACACTAATGTTTTCAATAAATTATTATAGTATAGGTATAGTAGGTAGCTGAATGATAAAACGTTGAAATAAACCGTTAAACTTTACAAAGTAACGTTTAACGGTTGATACTGATACTGGCTAAAATATCGAACAATAGTTATTTGTTATGCAAGGCTGTAAAGTTGTTATTTAGCGCGAGAGCCAGTATTGAATCCCGAGTTGGCGAAGGATTCTAAATTGAACCACGAGACTAGCGAGTGGTTCAAAAATACAGAATCCTGAGCTGATTCAAGGCCCGAGACCCAAATAACGTTGCTGCCGTACATAAACACACAATTTTTCTCTTTTAGTTTTAATTTAATTTATTTTATTTATTTTAAGTTATTTATTTAATTTTAGCCCTATCAACCTTTTTCGGATACCCAACACAAGTGAATCTGATGTGATGGTAGTGCAATCCAACAGATGTAGACTCAACGTGGCAGTTTCTAATTATTATGTTGATATAATTCAAGTTATTATGGCCATTGATTATGGCATGTTTTCTAGCAAAAACTATGTTAAACGATGGTCAAAATCGACCTAGATTCATTATCAAATCTTAACTTATATAATAATCACCACTTAGGTAAGTCGTTATTAATTAAGGTGATTTTAAAGGTATTCAAATATTTAATACAGTAAAACATGCCTTTCTTTTTATTATTGCCACGACCCAACAATTTTAATTTGTTTCCATATTGTCTTATATTTGCAACGTTTACTAAGAATTGATGTTAATTTTTTTGATGAAAGTTATTGTGGCACGGTCTACATACTCGCAATTAAGTATTTGATACTAGATGGTTCTAGCCAATTAATATTTCGAAAAATTTGAACAAACTGTTTCAATATTCGATTTGACAGTTGTTACTAAAATGTCACCTTTAAAATCACCTAAGAACAAACTAAACTTGGTTCTCCTTATGCTCCGACACGTCTTCGAACTTGGCGCCCATCCTCTTGAGCGCGATGACGGCGGAGACGGCCTTGGCCCAGCGTTTCTTGATGACGTACCGCTTCAGCTTGGACTTGGTGACGTGGAGCTCGGTGCACAGCGCCGACTGGATCAGCCAGGGGTGGCGGAGCGTCGCGGACGCTGACAGTCGCTCGCTAGAAGTTAATGAGTCATCAGCAAAGCCTGGTTTGTGCGATGGCATTGAGGGTTGCTAAACACTTAAGCGGGTCAGAGCCCTTAGCCAATGCCCATCGCTAACTAGCGTTTCTATTCGTTTAGTTTTTAAACCAATCGCGTCATTGGTAGATCACGTGACTCTCCGTATGACGTGATCTACCAATGACGCGATTGGTTTAAAAACGAAACGAATAGAAACGCTAGTTAGCGATGGGCATCTTGGCTAAGGGCTCTGCACATTCGGTTCGGCAGTATTAACATCTGTTTAGCGACAGTGCAATTGCTTCACATGTTCGGCTTTAGCCGGCAAGATAATTCAGGCTATATAAGCGGGTCGGCACATTCGGTTTGGCTTACCTAAGTGTCATACGCCGGTAGCACACCTCCGCCGCGGAACTGTAGTAGCGAAACTCTGGCAACGAAATAAAGTTCAATTTCGTATTAAATATCACGATTCCGCCACAGTTTCGCGGTTTCGCGGCGGTGTGCTACCGGCATTATCCCAAACGTTAATCTGCATATATTTATTCTATTTTGCCACCCAAGTTCAATTTTTAGAGTTACGTACCAAAATGGTAAAAAAGGAACCCTAAGGCTGCCTTTCCATTGAGACGGAGACGAGCGGAGCAGTGCGAAAAGGACCAATCACCTTGTACAGTACCCACACTAACCCATCCCATAGCACACAGAAACTAGTGGAACCTGATTGGTCTTTTTCGCACCGCTCCGCTCGTCTCCGCCTCAATGGAAAGGCAGCCTTATGGTGAGACATCGTTGTCTGTCTGTCTGTATGTCACAGCAGTTTTTCATAGTAATTTCATAAAATGACCGTTCCCCCCGAAGTTTATGAACCGAAAAATCTGAAAAATTCCTTATAGATAATTAAGTGTTCAAAATGTATAGTTTTCGAGAAATTAAAAACAATAAACCTTTGGTTTTAGGGCTGAGGATTAATGAAACACGGTCGTTTAAATAAAACCTTATTATTATAACAACAAAGTATCATAAAACAAAGGGTATACAATATTACAGTATTTCTTGTACGTAACAAACTTGAGTTAAGTAACATTTAAGCGTAGTACTAGGCAGCTGCATCAGCTCAAATTTAAAATTGTTCTTAATTTCATTAAAACCAGCACAATTTCAGACGTATGTCTAAAACTAAGATTTTAATTAATATGTTTTTGTGACAATTTATTTACAAAAAGTACAAAATTAAGTACGTAACTATCACTATTTTCAATGTGTTCATACAAATTGCTTCAGTCTTGCGCGGAGAGAACTATGCGATGCCGGGACTAGATCCGTAACAAATTGTCATTTCCTTGTCTCTAAAGTTATCCTAAAATAATAATAATAATTATATTAATCTCGTGTCGTTACTTTGGTAACCGTGACATGGCACTTGAAGTTCATCATTTCGTGTTCTGGATGTTATTTGATATTATTTTTCTTTGTGTTTTCTCATCAGAGGTCTGTCTTTGGTAGAAGGCGTGAAGGCTTGACATGGAGTTTTGCGCCAGCTCGGTGGATGGCGACCATTCTAAGGATATGGACTGATGTCGGCCTCCGTTCGAGGTCCCTCCCGCCGCTCTTTCTCCTTCCACTTCTGATTCCCCCCACTTCTCTAACAGGTGTAAAAGAAGATCCTTAGTTCTATGAGCGTTGTTCTCATCTCCTCGTCTGTAAGGCACTTGTCTCCCGTTCTCTGAACCGTTGACGAGCTTGTCTATTTTCTCCCGTCTTCTGTCGAATTCGTCGAAGAAACTGTTCCGTCTCTCCAAAGGTTGATTCGCCACGTCCCTACTACTAGTTGTGACTCTTTTAGACCTTGCTGACTTCGCCCACGGCATATTACTCGTCACCGGTCTGACCGGCTCCCGTTCTGTTAAAAAGGTGGAGTTAATTCTGTGACTAGATTTTGAAGTGAACAACTTCTTTTCTTTGGAGCTAGCGTCTCCATTCGTGATCGTCTTCGTGACAGTTGTGGCCGTTTGACTCTTAAACCCGTTTGTTAATTTCTTTTCGTCTTTCGTGATTGTCTTCGTTTCAGTAATGTTCTTGTCTAATTCTTTCGCGTTGTTGTTATTAGCGAGATCAGTATTCATCGTCGACAGCATGAAAAGATGGTCCGAAAGTTTCTTTATTTCTTCAGCTAAGTTCTTTCTCACAAGGACGTCTTGCCTTTTATGAAGGAAGCAGGAGCTGTCGGATGCTCGTCTTTCAACCGGATTGTATTTGGGTGCGAGGTAGTTATTATCCCTCATGATCGGCGGCGGGTCTAGATCGTCCTCATCGAAAACTGCATCGGGAGAGCTCGCTAAGGAACTCCGGGGACTAGGCGAGCAGCCTCCGATAGAAGATCTCTCGCTGCTCCCGTCCGCGAGGCACGTGATCTCGTGGGCCTGGTTGTCGAACACGTAGGGGGAGTTGGGGTGCTCGCCCCAGCGCTCCACGAACACGCGGAGGTTGTCTTTGGCGACGTCGAGCTCGTGCTTGGGCGAGGGCAGCGGCTGCGGGCGCGGCGGCGGCGGCGCGCGGCGCGCCAGCCAGCCGTGTCGCAGGCACTCCGTCGCGCTCGGCCGTAACCTGCGACAAGAACCCTTGTTACTAACCCCAACACCACGAATGTGTGATCAAGGATAGGACGAAACGAGGTGCAAGGATACAAGAGGGTCTACCGCGATTCATGAAACAAGCAGCTGGCTCGGTCTGGGTACACCCGCGCGCTTTTACCGGCCGCTCGGCGACTCTCAGTTAGCGACTTGATTGAAATGAACATAGCCAAAACATAAACGATAATTGTGTTAATGCGACTAATTTAGGTCTATTGTGAGGTTGACCAGCTGCTTGAAATTTTCTGTGACTACCATGCAACTACAATTCTACATCAAACAAAGGAAGGTTAGCACGTAAAAAGTTTATATGGTCGAGTATTAGAATGATTTGTTAGATTTGTGTTGGATGCAATCAAAAGTAACAAGGGGTCTTAATCGGCGGGCTGGCTTGTATGCAGCTTTATTTTCTTACGTAAACCGAAATCGAATGAGAGTCAAACGAAGTTTCGGACACAACTTTCAAAAAGTAATGAAGAACATAACTAGCTTATTTCTACCGAATATATTTTAAGCATTTTCTTTGCGGTATTAAGAAAGAAGGTTTTCAATTTCAACATTATGTTTTCCATGAGATCTAAACAAAAACATTTACAAGTTTTTATTTAGAGTACCTACCTAAATTTAGTATTGGCAACATTTCAATCATTCATGAAAAAAATAGATAAGCTAGTTGTGAAACGAATTGAGTGTTTTCTGAAAAAGTGTCTCTGAATGACGTCAATTTTACATCACTGTTGGAACTGAAAATTATTAAAATTGTTTCAGCAGTTTCTTAATTTGACAGATTTATTTTTACTAAAATGTTGCACATCTTAACCATGCTTTAGGAACTAAAAGATCCTTCATGCAAGCATCTTTCGCCAAAGTACACAGATCAAATTAGTTCATACAACCAACCTCAAACAACGCATACCAAACATAAGTATTTTGCCAATTATCAAAGTAGGTATGTAGGTAGTTTTGAGAGAGATTGTATTTCTCATCAAAGAATACTTACTCTTTGTCTTTCACAAGAAGCTTTCCTATGAAGTCTTTTGCGTCTTCTGAAATTTCTGTGAAGGCCTCGTCGTCGAAGTCGTACTTGGCTACTGTGACATTGGCCATGGTCTCTATGTCTGTTTCGCCCATGAATGGTGAGAGGCCCGATAACCTGAAATAAATAGTCAAACAAGTGACGCCGGGAAGCTAAGTACGTGTTGTTCGGTTAGTAATCATTATAATTGTAAATCTAAAAACCATGCTACTCTGGGATAGCAGGTTTCAGCACTTTCAGAGGTGTTTCCTTTTTAATTATTTATCATATAGGTAGTGATATCGTGATCCTTAAAGATCGATTTCCTAAATAACTTTAGCATAAGTAGATGTGAAAATATGGCCTTGATAAGATCAGCTAGTCACCGGTACTTACAGGACGTAACAAATGACTCCGACGGACCACATATCAGTCCCATAGCCGATCTGGTCGAAGTTAACGACTTCTGGCGCCACAAATTCTGGGGTGCCGAACAGGACCTGAAGCTTCTTCTCCGGATCGAAGAACCGGGCCAAGCCGAAGTCGATGATTTTGATGCGATTACCGCTCTTGGTCAGGCAGAGGATGTTTTCTGGCTGTAACAACCAGAAAAGGCCTTCAGTAGAGCAAAAAGAGGCAAATTAAAATATGTGTTTTAGGTGCGATTGATTTCATAATACTGCGAATAATAAAAGGTGTACTCGTACGAAATTGTTGGATAGAAGTGCGATAAATTCCTTGATCGTTAAGTGTTCTTGTTTGTGATCTTCTACATTTCAAAATTTAACATGCACGGGCGAGATACAATTTTACAGGTACTGGGGAAATGAATACATCTATTCCAAATTCTAACGTAAGACTTAACGCTTAAGGTTTAAAATAAAAGTGTATCGTCCTGCCTTTTATTATTACTTATTATGACTTAGCGATTTTCACTTTTTTATAGCGATTTTATCAGGACGGGACACTTTTATTTTGAACCTTGTCTTACGTTAGAATATGGAATAGATGTATTCATTTCCCTTGCAGTTACAGCAACACAGTTAACTGAACACTTGTGAATCTTGTCTTGACCTTACAATAAGGGTCACTAGTGGTCAGCTAACAGTGATGCTGTTCGTACATATTTTATTTACGTAGGTCCATCCAACCATGATCCAAATACAATCCGAATTACATATTTACTTAGAACCAGGGACCGGAAAACCCCTTCATTTCATTAACATTTGGTTACCCAATCGATGTGGTTACCCTATGATTGTGTTACCTTAACGTTAGGGGAACCCCTTTGAACTAGTTAACCGTTTCCATCGAGCTTACCAAGTTCATTAGGATTTCGGTAGTTTAATATTTAAGCACTTAGCATTAGCTGGGTATTACACTATTGATCGCCTGTCTCTTCTTTGCGCATTCAGGCGATCTCTATCTAGCGTGCAATAATAAGTCGAAACACTTCCGCATAGAAATTAAAACAGCTTGAAACCATTCGATTAATTTTAAAAGGGGTAACATTATGATAGGGTATTGGGTTAGCGCTTAGTCGAATTAACTGTATCGTTTGGCTGCCCTTTCATTGGACTAAGTCGACGATAGGCTTAGCGCATCCTTGGGGTTTGTATTTAAAAACATCAAATGCATAGGGCATTTAAAACCCCTTTAATGGTAAGCGGTTTCGGTCCCAGCTTTGAAGTACTCTGTCATGTCGTTAGTTCAAAAACAAATAAATTACTCATCGAAATCTATTTGAAGACGATATTATACGTAATGATGGCTGTTACCCAAAATATCAATTCACTGGTTTAAATTAAACGCCATCATGTCATGACGTTCTAAAATTGCGAGATATTTGTATTTTCGCATTTCAAAGACGGCTAGCTGAAATAACGCGGGACATTAAGTCGAATAAACAGTAATGGCCGACAGACAATCATAAAACTCCCGCGCTTTGGATTTCCGCCATTTTGATTAACGACTTGGAGTTGGGCCATACAATCAGGGTGCCACATTGTTAAGACCGAAAGAGATTAGACTTATTCATTCTACATAATATTAGTTAGTATACAACACAATGGCATTGCTCATTGTCTTATATTAATTACACGTCGTTCGTCATACTAACACATGGCTATATTCAGTCCAAATAGATATGATCGCCTTGGTCTGAGCATTTTAATGAATGAATCTATGAAAATAATGAATGGTAGGGCCATTATAAACCTAATTTATTGGTCATTAAAATTGCTTTTATAACATAATTTTACTGGTAGAAAGCATTAAATTGCGAGTATTATAACAACTCTCGTCCTTTTTGACACCCGATGCCAAAACAGGGGTGTTATAAATTTGACGTGTGTATCTGCTTAAACGGATGGAGCGATTTTGATTAAGTTTTTTTTCTCTACTTATATTAGGTATTACCTTTTCAATGAAAAAAATAATAAAAATACACCTTTGCTAGAATTCCGTAAGGCATAAGGGCAAAAGTGCTCCAACCTCCATAACCGAAATTATAAGTTCAAGAATGCAGCTAAGTTTTTTCCTTTTTAAAATTTCATGTCACTTTGCCTGTATTTAGACACTAGATGGCGTTAATGTAAAGTGCAGAAACACGAACACAGATGGCGCTAACCTTCATATCCAAGTGCAGTATGTTCTGGCGGTGCACAAACTCTATGCCTTCACATATTTGTCGCATGAACACGGTGCAAGCCCGCTCCGTCAGCACGAAGTCCTCGTCTATTACGCGCTCAAACAGTTCCCCTCCAGTGATCCTGTGAAAGAAATTCGAACATTAGAATTTGAATACATATCCACAAAACATTTTGCGCGGATGGTTATAAATTAAAGTAAATTAATCACATTTTTCAATCGGGACCGAAAGAAGTTTCTTTGTTCTATGGAAAATATCTATTGGTTATTTTGGTGTTTTCGAGTGAAATACAACGATTCAATATTAACTATATTAATTGTAAAACACCAAATAGCTTTCGGATAAATTGGAAAGGAGAACAAAAGGAAAATAACGAACTAAAGTTTTTTAACGATCTTTTAATATTCTTACCCGAAGCTAAGTAGTACTATTGTAATGATTTCTTTGGTGATAAGTTTAAGATTGTACCTACTTATATTCTTATAAAGTTACAAATTGGAAAATATAAGATCCATGTCGTATGCCATGGTACATCGTGTTTCATTATTCATTAGATAGATGCCTTTCCTAATCAAGTTTTTAACAATTATAATATTATATAGTACCTATTAATTGGTACTTAGTAAACCACTACTATTTATAGCTAGGTCAACACCTACAAATCCGAAATTCCCACCAACAAATGTATCATTCACGTTCGAGTTTTAAGAAAACACGCGCAAATTCTACGTAAAAATCTTCGAGGCTGTTGCCAAAAGCTCTACAGTGGCGGCGCTAAAATAAGCCGGTAAATACTAAATACTGAAAATAGATGGCGGTTTGTCTCAAGGTCGCTGTCAAGTCATCGATACTTACAAATGACTTTCTATTTATTCAAAGAAAGCAAAGTACTTGCGTGTAAAAGTCATTGGAAGACTTCACCTTGACGTTAAATGCTGTAATTTATTTTGGTTTGGATTAAATTACGAGGTCGTTTTGGCAAGGGGTTTTATTTCGACGCACGATTGTAATAAACGTATGTTGGACGGCTCGGAGGCGTTTATTTGACAACGAATATGTGGCTGTTTCGTCCGTGTTTTGTTGTAAGTTGTATTTTAGATCGACTTATTTATTTTTCAATTACCGTGCTAGTTTTAATTAAGTAATGGTTGTTGGTTAAAAAATAATGTACTGTACGGTATTAATGAGTACTCACTGCATGCATTATTTTGCTAAGAATGTAAGATTAATCTTAAGGCTGCCTTAAGGCAGGACAAAAATTCTTTGGAAAAAAAGGAGGGCTCTGTTCAGGATTTGCTAACTTCAATTTTCTACTCAGCCAGTGCAGCTTAATATGGTGGTTGCCACCTGAAAATATAACAGTTCCACCTGTCACCACGCCAAACCCTTGTTGCCAAGCTATAAGTTCTGATCAAAATGCAAACGTTTACATCATTAACCTACAAAGTATTCAATGTTCAAGATCGTAAATTTCCTTTAAAGTAAACTAGTGATTAAATATTTGCACAGCATGTCGATTGTCGATTACAATTCGATTTCGCATTTGCTCAAGAGCCATAAATTTGTGGAAACAATGACTTTAATTATGTTAGCACGTCTGATACGATAACTCCACGGTTATTGTGCGCATGTGCTTTCGAAATTGAGTAAGACGATTAACCGTTTTAATTTGGCAAGTAAGTACATAGTTTTTGGAAGTAGCGGTGGCCTCTTGTAGTAAAGGCTTTCTGACCCACAGCCCACATCGTTTCGAGATTTGGAAGGATACGTACTCTGACGTTGTTAGGTTTACTTAAGATCTGACGGAAACTCAGTGCAGGCTGTGAAATTATCATGGAAATGGTTCGCTGACCCATGCCAAACTGACTGTAAAAATGTATTTATAAAAAAATACATAAAATAGAATGTACTTATATAATAATACTCATTATAACAATGTAAAATGCCTAGCTGTAAGTAAATGACATGTAAAATTTTATATTTTATCAATATATGATTGAATTGAGACCTGGTCTTAGGTAACCTTCCTCTTAGTTGAGAAGAGTATTTAAGGTCCAAGGTGTAAGTACTAGGTACAAGGTTTTATTACATATCCCATATTTATGGAACCTTAACTGTTGCACATGGGCCTCTCGCAATAAGATAAATGGCCTGATGAGTTGTTTCTCAGAAATTGATCGCTGATTGGTAAGAATCCTTGATACTATAACTAGTATTTTACAAAACTATATAAACTAAGCTAAGCAAACAAAAATCTCTAAACTCGTAGTTTCAAGAAATATTAGTAAAAAATTCTAAATAAGCATTGGTTGTGGAAATCAGTCATCTTTTCCATTTAAAATCCACGACCTTCCAAATGATCTTCCGAAGTTTTCCTATTATTCTTTCTTCGCACATCATTATTTATGTTGACGCGTCTTAGTCACTTCGGCTACGGTGACGTAGTCGTGTTTACGGTTTACCTTGACCCATTTTACCGTAACTGCAGAAACTACGAATAACAGATTGGGACTTCGTATCGCAGAAATAGTGTCTGTTTTACTTTGTTTAGGTAGGTACTATTTAATTAAATTTTCTATAAGGGTATTCGGGACATTATAACAAGACATTAAGAAAGTAAGAACTAAATAATTTAAGTTAAATATTGCTTCTGCAGTTTGTCATACTTGACCCATACTAAAAATGCCTTCTACCTTTTCCCTGCCAGCAAAACTATTTTTCATCTGTTCCTATGGCATTTTCCTAATTTTAAATTTAGAATGAACTTGAATGGACGTTTCCCGCGTAAACAGCTGACTTGCCTTGTTTATACCATAGTGGTCCTGACGTCAGTGGTGATTTCAGCCAGAATTTATTGTGGCCGTATTTATTTTCTGCGTATTTGTTAAAGTTATGACGTCACGTTACTCAAATTGGGAAGACGGGTTACAGGACGGGTTGAACACAAGAGTATTTATTAGGGGCTGTATTGAAGGGCTTAGACAAGTTGCATTCTGCGAATCTTGACAACTGCAGAAATCAAATAGTAGACTACGCTGTTGTGTGGTCACCTAAGTATGTTAATTTTATACATCATGACAGATTTGTACAGTCATCACCATTAGTAAAATGCATCTTGGCTAGTCATAGTCGTCAGCTAAAAGTGATTAAAACTATACTTTTTCGAACAGGCAGTTGGCAAATCACTTTGTTATTATATAATTACAAACGCTTGTAAATATAAATGTATAAGAATTGGCACGGTACGGTTTCCTGTAATACAGAGCACGACCGCGGTGGCGATACCATGGACCGTAATCGATAGAATATTGCAGGAATGCGAGTCTATTTGCATCTTAGTCAGCGCATAGCGTTGGACAATTGCTATGCTCACGTGTTTGTATACAATATGAGAAAACGGAGGTTTAAAAGTTTGAATAAGGAACCTATCTATATTAATTTGTCTAAATCACAACGTAATAAGATTAGAATTCCATATAAAAACTGTCCTCATCGGTTGAATTTGGAGAAAGAGTGCTCACCGTGTAAAAACATCTTACCATTCCACATTTTAATATTAATTTAGTAGTAAAATGGATTTCAAATGAATAAGGAGCGTGTTCTTTTATAGTTACAAAATAAAAATAAAACGTGCCATATGGCGAAGCATAGACACGAACAGATTATAATCTCGAACGCGTCCGTAACGACGTAGAGGCAAAATGGCGGCGCGCCAAAATTTCGCGCCGTAATCTGACGTCTCGCTTTATAAAGACGGGCTCCATGATGGAGCTGTAATAAAGTGTTTTTTTGCTTTTTATTTTCGAATGTAACTTTAATATTATGAGAAGCAGAACAATGAGTTCTTGTTTTTAAAAGTTGTAAAAATATTTAAGTAAGTACCTAAGTGTGGCTTGATTTTTTGGCAAAAGCGAAGGATTGTTTTTAACACAATGTCAAGAGTCATTGACTTGTGTTCTATAATACAATAACGTCTGCATAACACTTTGGTAGGTAGCTAGGTTGTTGCCAGCTCTGTAATATGTTTTTAGTGACTCAAACATCAGAAGTGGGATGGGCGTTTGATCTCCTTTAACAACAACACCAAAACGACACTGACACAAAAAAAATAACTAGCCTTTGGTAAGATCACTATCGACATACCTGTCGACAGTAAGCCCTCAAGTCGATCAGATACTCTCTCCAGGTTTACTATAAGATTTCAAGATAAACCACGTGCTTCAGTGGTGTATAAACTTCGCAACCTAATTTAAGATCGCTCGGATTCTCGCCATTTACGGGGGCACTTGACTTTGACGCCCGGAGATGCGTCACATCTGCAATCGAGGCGAGTATAATTTTATCTCGCTTGTCAACATTACGTTACGCCTCATCGGGATCACGTCCGGGTTTGTGAGATCATACTATTAGATCTAAAACCACAGAAATCACGAGGGTAGCAGTAATTATGTTAATTAAGGAGATACGTTACAGGGTGTGATTTCAGAAACATTCTTAAAAGGAAATTTAATTAGTACTTAAGCAAATTAAATATCAGGATGTGAACCTAAATACACTTCTTGCTTGAAGCGTGTAACTAATAACTAATAAATACATGTATAGCAAGATATGTCATCGTCTGACGCGTCTGTGGTTTCATGGAATAAGGAGCATTTCACGGAAAATTATATTCTATATTAAATTATAAACAACGATCTAACAAAAACCAAGGCAGGTACAATTTCAACGGTCACCTAAGCGGTTAACCGCGGCGAGATAACAAAAATTACAACGGCATCAATATACGAAAACAGTCCTTATTGCTGAAACAATAAAGCTTAGGAATAGTATTACCATATCTATAACTCATCTACGAATTTCAATACAAATGAACGTCTCAATAACCAGTGAAACGTGAAAATACAGGTTTGAAATGTATATAATTCGATTTGTTTTTAATTGGCACCGACGTCATCCGTCTGAAAGGCAGCCACTTGAATAAAAAAGTGACGTCATTTGAAATTGCGATCTTGCGTTCCAAGAGGTGTGTTCCTCATTTGAATATTCAAAATGGCATCATTCTAAAAATATTGGACAAAAGTGAAATTTTGTGATAAACTAATGAACGCTACACCTGTCGTCGCGGCGGTGTCAGTCTGTCAACGACCGACCTAATTACACCTGGATTGCTGTCTATTAATGTGATGATAACAAAATACGTCGCCGGAAGATGTAGGTGTTTTGAAGGGAATTCTCTCGCTTGATTCACCTTTGTTACTTATGCAACAGAGTTTCTGTTTTCTTCAATCTTTCGCGTTTTCTATGCGGTTGTTCCTAGGCGAATTGTTTTTGAAAATCTCAAATATTATTGAATCTCTCTTCGCCTTAATACTGTGTAGCTAACTAAGTACATACGCTAAAATTACATAAGACTTAGGCGTAATGTACAGAAGGAACATGTATTTAAACATCCCTGCTGATTTTTAGTAGGGATTACTTATGCTGCCTAGTGGTCGTTACAAATACCCTTTGATGAATCTCCTTCTACTTAAAATATGAATATTTTTTAATTAAAAACTACGGTACGCGGTTACCACGAAAAGGACACAACATAATTTGCAATTTAAAAGCTAATTACACAAACAGACTCTACCAAAATGTTTCTTGTCATGACGTTTGACGAACGCGATAAATCATCCCTGCTAACAATATTTTGCGTGAAAATGTCCTTAACCCACATAGATAGTTATAACAAAACCGTTTATCCAGCGTGTTCCGTGACTCACGCCTTGGGATCGCACGGATCGTACGTTGAATGAACAGAATTAGAATGCATTCGAAATTAACATCGCGATGCGTCGGCGACCCGATTCAGAGAACAAAACTGCAAGAAGAAATAAAGTTTGAACGCGCTTGATACTAGCACGTTTCTGGCACGAAAATTCAAAGCCTATCGTTTTCTTGCAGTTTAATATTTGAATAGTTCAACAGGTGATTCAGAGTGGAGACATGTGTTATGCCCACTTGTTACATTAAGTTTATTACGACGTGAAGTCATTTGTTATACCCATTAGCTCCAAGGTATATCAATTATGTTTCAGGGAGCCGGGGTGTATTAATTCTTATAGTTGGCTAACTTCGTAGTACCTATCCAGAAATTCAGTAGTGTACAATAAACGGAGACAAACGGATTTAAATTAATCGTTGCTGGACAATGAAAGGGTGGAATTTGCACTAACAACACTGTAAATATTGATATTAGGTCCTTAATATGCTCCACTTGTTAACAAAAAATCTACAATGATACGATTGGAATTGTTTTTCATTTTTGAGCCTATTCTACTAGCTGCGAAGGGTATTTAAATTATACTATGTTCTACTCTACCACAAGAGTGTAATTATATTCTACTGGTTTTAAAACATTTGATATTGTTAATTGTGAATGCTTTGGTAGATATTTAGGTACTGTAATCCCAGTGTTCTAAATAAATAAATAATAAATAACTTAAAATCCTTGGATTCTCATCATAAGATTCTGAGTACGTTCACCTTACAGGGTGCGGTAACCAGGAAATGCCACGTATGTCAAAAATATTTTAAAGCTTTTAGCGTCAGGTACAAATATTTAAAACCGGGAATAACTCCGTTTATACAGGAAGGCAGATTTTGCGGTTCGAAGGAATTTGTATCCAAACATGGCCTCTATGTGCAGACATGTGGTTGCAGCACGCAAACAAAGTCCAACCACTTCTGGTATCACATTTTATGAACACTTTTATGCCAGTTTAAGTACCAGCCGTTTGCCACTTATGCTAGTAAAGGAAAACTTCTTGCATTGAAGGATTCAGAAGAATCAAGGCTCGCAATGTCGTTGTCACAGAACGGGCAACAATTTGTCATCATTGGTATTAAGTACTACGTTATCATATTCAGAATTACTAGAGTAGAGGTATACATACTTACTACAACATTAGGATTGATGAAAAGAAAAGACAGAAAACAGAAAACGTTTGATTGCAAAAGGTCGTATTTTACCTAGTAAGGTACTATTGATTCGGGTAAAAAATGAATCCTGCTTTACATCTACGTTTGCACCTACGTGTTATACTGAGTCATTTCGACAAAGCCGCCCCTTTTAATGAATCTTTAGTCTTTGAAGTACAATAAAATATTTATGTAAGTATAGGATTTGTAGTGCGACGCGTCTGCTATATGTTTAGGTGCTGTTCGGATCACTATGAACTCATGAAATTAAGGGTAGAATACTCACAGTTCCAGCACGACGCACATGTACTTCCCCCACTCGTAGGCATCGTACAGCTGGATGAGCCGTGGATGGCGCAGGCGCCGCATCACGTCCACCTCCCGTTCTACATTCCGCCTCTCGTCCCGCCGGGCCACTGAGACCAGTTTAGCGGCCAGTTCCAACCCCGTACTCTTCTCTCGGCAGAGGTACACGGTGCCGAATTTGCCTCTGGAACATAAAGGAGGTTGATGAAAATGACTAAGAAGCTGTAAGACAGCCAAGAATTCAAAAGTGAGGCGGATATAAGAACAAAAAGGATTTTCATGTCCATCAGACAAGGAAAAAAGTCAAAAGTCAGTCAATGATAATCAAACACTGCCGGCTCTCTAGCTTCTGTTATGTAACTATCTAATAATAACGAATATGTATATGATTATACAGCTTATTGTTTTTAGTCAAGTAGGCACAGTATAGTACAGGTAGGTACAGTAACAGTATACAGTATACAGTATAATAGTAGATTATACCATTGCACAATTTTATAAATGTCTTTGTCTTCAATAGTGTTATTGGACTTCGAGTGCGCACTGTTGTTTTTTTTACAAGTACTTAGCCGGAGCGATAACGATAAAAGAACTCCCCACTGATTCACGAATATTAATATAATAAATAGAACACTAGATTAGTATCATTTATCTAATCAGTGCACTGACCATAGTTGAAAATTGTTGTTATTTTCATAGTGGAAAATAGCAACACTTTGAAATATTCTAAGTCTTATTCATGCTAATCACGATCATTGATTGTTGAGTTCTATTGTATAGTTCTAATAGCCTACAGGCAGTAAAATTACTTACTGATGTGGTATGAGATATGTATGTAAAATGAATCTCGGATATTTCATCTCTTTCTAGCTATAGATAAACGAGAACTGAGGAGAGCTAGAGCTAGCACTACTAACAAATCTTTAAATAAATAAAAAATGTCGTATTTAAGTATTGCAGGAAAAAGTTAAATCGAGATTTTAGTCTTAAATACAGTTTATTTGTGTCAAAATCTATGGAACTGTCAGTCTTAAATTTATATTTAAGACTAAAGCTAGATTTATCTTTTTTCTGCAAGTGACCCTTGGTAATCTTTCTATCAACTAATGAAGACTTGACACGCAACGCAAACTTCCTAGAGAAATTATCTTTCTTCCTAAAGTATGCCGTGGAGTCTAACATATGTCCGCAATGAAACTACGCCATTTGTCGAATCTTTGTCGAGTGACAGTCGTGTCGAAAACGTGTCGCCGGTGAATGCCGTGTGTATGAAACTCACCGGCCGATCTCCGAGAGCATTTCGTAGAAGTCGTTGACATCGGCGCTCCGCTTGATCGCGACATCCCGGCAGGGGAACGGGGGCTCTATCTCTGCAATAAAACATACATTTAATTTGACAAGAGGTAAATCGAAATTCTCAGACAAGTGGCTGCATATTTGAAAGTTCAACAAATTTGATCGTGAACCGCAGAGCTTTGAATCAACTTTATGCATGCACGAGATAACATTTTACAGGTGCTAGGGAAATAAACACATCTATTCCGTATTCAGACGTAAGACTTAACGCTTAACACAATTGTCCCGTCTTGACTCTTATTACCTTTTATTACTAAGCGACTATAGCGATTTTCACATTTTTATAGCGATTTTATCAAGGCGGGACACTTTTATTTCAAACTTTATGTGAAGTTTTACGTTAGAATATGGAATAGATGTACATTCATTTCAATACTCAATCCTCAAATTTTATCTCATGCATGCATGCTAAGCCCGAGGAGGGCCAAGCGGCGATCCCTGTGAAACCCCTAAAACAATATTAAAACTTAAACATACAAGTTGGTTAAAATTGTATGCAGGCTATTTATTGTAATAGCTTCATTAATTTTATATAGTTTGATCGTAGTTGTGTAGAATCATGCATGCCGCCTGGCCTGGCTAGGAAACTCAAGGGGTAATGAAGGGTGCAATATTTCAAACCTCACCTCAAGGCTTTCAACGTTATGCTGGACCTCCAAACATCACACGTTTCTCTTGATTCACTGATTTATTGATGATTAAATAAATATGTAAATAAATATTTGGTTTAAATTGAAATATAAAACAAATAATACGTAAAAGCGAGCGGAGAAGCAATATATCAAAATATAAGTGCTAGCAACTATAACTGAATGTATGAAACAACTGGATTACTAAGACTTGAAAATGAATTTAATAAAACTCGTATATCGATGGATATCGGATTATGACTCGCTTAGTTTGAGAAAGTGTCATAAACGCTGCATTCTGGGCCCGTAAAATTTAATGATTTAGGCCTGGATTAAAATTACGTAAGGGCATGGTTGCAGCGCCGTGGAATCCGAGACTTTTGAAAGTTGTGTAATTCCGACAATATCGAGGCAAGAATCGTAATAAAATCATGTTATTTGTACAGGTTTTGTGCCGTTTCTCATGATGGAATGGATAAGGTTTAAGTATAAACAAAACGCAGTTGTGGTATTTGGGATTCATCTATCTATATATACATAAGTACATTATGTAAAATAATGAGGTATTACCAAATGCCTGAGATAATGAACGCGGGGTCATTCCGACAATCAACAAAAAGTCGAAAATAGTAGTTACCTTAGAAAACATATTTTTGCACTACTAGTTATTATAGGAAACTGAATCATTGGAGTAAAATAAGATGGAGTTTCAATTTAAGGAGCAATAGCAAACAATATGGTCTACGTGGATTAAATTAGTGATTGAATTGAGTTGTATTTTTATTTGTACAGCAGTTTATTCCGCGTTGTTGTTTATAAGATTAACCTTTTGAACGCCCCAGTCGGCTCTGGCCGTCAACGGAAAGTCGTGCCACTGACGCCACGACGGCTACAGCCGACACACGGTTTAACATCAAAATCAAGTTTAATAAAAAACTTTACAAGAAAATTGATGGAGTTTTATAATTGCTTTGCAAGTCTATATTAGTCTAAACCTAAAATACATTGGTTATAATAGCAGAATTATGAATAAATCCACTTTCTGTGAGACTGTGATTTAATGCAGTAATTGTCAGTGCTTACTACGCCAACGACGGCTCCAGCCGGCACATAGTGTTGTGACCGCCCGCTGCGTTTTATGTTTGGAAAAGTGTAAGAATAACTATTACAGAGACAATTATCCATGATAAAATATTAAACTACATAATCCAAATTTATCATAAATTACGTAAATATTATATAACAATGGTATCCCATTTACTCTGCACGCAGTAATGGTACAATAATAGTCCTCCATTTAGTTAATAATAACAATCGACAAACTGGTTTTGCACACCTCACGTAAACAAGTGCTTATCAGTGTCCTATGCGCCCCCGTCGGCTGTGGACGCTAATCTGTGACGTCAGAGGCGCGACATCATCTTGAATAGTGTTGTACAGTGTCGACGAAATGTGAGAGGGGGCTTATCGTACGAAGGAGTTGCTGCGAATTTTACTAGGTGTTGATAACGCCGACGATGAAATTCCAGAATTTGTATCGGAACAAGTTGAAATAGATTATTTCGAGGGAAGTCTTTAAATTTTAACTAAATATATATATTATTATATATAATGTAATATTATTAACTAAGCATATGAAAATTCATTTTATTTAAAATCAATAGGTAATCGAAAATGGACCAGCCAATGCTATATTATTAATAATTCTAGTACCTTTACGAAATAATTTCTAGGGCCATAAAACTTCTTTATCTCTCGCTCACACTTACGGGGCTTATGGAGCAGCATAACTAAGTACTAATAATAACACTATTCTTTGTACAAAATCTGCCTCAAAATTCGCTAACAAAGGTCGGTCAGGTAAAACCGCGGTTTAAACTAATAATTATTAACAGTTGAGCTCATAATCAGGGTACTTTTAACTGTTGCCGCTATTGCTCCCGCGGTTTTTCCCGTTTATTGATACGGGCAATTCTTAAGACGTTCAGACGAGCAACATTTTTACGGAAATGTGTGGCAAAACTCATCGTTCATCATAAATCATTACACTTAAAAAACGCAATTTTATTTGGACTTTAATATTATTAAGATTCTTACTCAAAGATATCGATATGAAAGTTAATGCCTTACACAGTTTCTCAACTCTAGTATTATTACAATTTCCATTGCCTGCGACGCCCGTGTCGGCCAGAGCCGTCAATACGTGACGTCATCACCTCGTAAAAAAGCAAGTAGTGTTGTGACTCTGTTACTAAATTAAAGTGCATGTCGTGCGAACATTTTGGTGTTTTCATACTTTATTGTGGGTTTATAATGTTAATAATATATGAAAATGTAATAACATTATAGGAAATATTTGTTAAAGTTTTCCGATACTCAAATACACATACATTACATAGAGTCAATTATGGTATCGATATTTCGTTTTGGAATCACTACGTTTTTCGAGATCGACTTGTACGTTTTTGTTGTGGCGTCCGGTAGGCAGCGTTTTGTTTCGCAGCTTGGCGTTCAAAAGGTTAACTAATGTTAGACTAATTTTCCAAATTTATTTGTGTATGATCATTGTATCCCATTAAGCGATATCAGTGATTGGCTTTTTTAACGAAACAGCCGCATTGGCCGTTTGGCAAGTTTATTAGATTTTGCTACGGAATGGTATATATCGTAGCAAAATGATTTTTAATGCTGTCGAATAAACGAAGTCAGTGGGATGATTCTAACCAATCAGTTGAATTGATCGAATGAATGTAATATATTTGATTCTAAGTAAATAAAAGATAAGAATACATCGACAGCGTATGCAATGGAATCACAGTACATTCCATTATTGAAGTTGATTGTCATTATCACTTTATCTCAGTTGTCGAGTGGCTGCATTCCAATCTTTAGAAACTCGTCTAATGGTACCTATTTCTAGATATACGAGTATATCGACACATCCTAAGTTAAAGTGTCTATCTGCCCGATACACAGTTATACTTCTATGGCATTTTCGTAATCTACGGTATCGACTTTATCATGTAAATTAAAAAAAAAGGTGACCAGAACATATTTTTCTTCCAAACGTGTAACTGAAAATGCTAAAAAACTCCTAAGAATATAATAACTTTAAACTGGTCTCCTGTAAAATTTGGTTTTTGTAGATACACACTTTATCTTAGGGTGTGTCGATATAGTTTGTCAATGCATTTTCATTTACACACCTTGACGGACGACGTCAATTCGCCGATTATTCTTCGTCTGAGTCGATGCGAGACGATAACAGAATCACGTGGCAGAGACCCATAAGCTATGTCTACACCAGTGCGCTTTCACGTTCATCTTGCGTTTTCCTCTGACGCATGTCTCTACAACCACAGCGAATGTAATAACGCATGCGCTCAAACTGATTTAACAGCAGCGCATGCCCGTAGCGCACGCTGATCAGTCACCGTTGGGTTGACGTGCAACATTTTGCAAATAAAATGGCGGAAGATAAAGTCAAGACATTGGATTTTATTGAAGATTCAGTGTCACCCTCGTATTGCATGCGCTTGACGCAAGACGAATTGCAACGCAAGTTGATCATGAAACCGCACTGGTGTGGACATAGCTATTCACATTTGCAATCTCAAGACAGTTCATGAAAATACGCCGGCTCGATCTTTACCGGTTTTTTGCACTTCAGTTAAAAAAACAAAAGCTAATTACGAGATTTTCCGAAATAAGCCGTAGCGTTCGTTAACCGCTGGCACCGGTTCAGGCCAGCGAGACAAGTGCATGGATCGATAACCTTTGGTGCATCGTGTTTTGTCTGGTGCATTTGCGACGCCCGAGCTTGGCCGCCGGTTACACCGTTGTGAAAGCAGTTTTTATAATAGTAAACTATTAAACTTGTTCGCGAGCACCATGACGAGACACCCCGGCGAGCGTAAGTTGGGCGTTTAAAGTGTAGGCGCATATTCGTGAGTGTCTCGCTCGACCTAGACCGTACTTCGTAGTTTGAAGTCGCAGGTACCTAACGCGACATAATTCCTTCGGCCTCGGAGGTTAAGTTATGTTGTTGACGAAGTAAGCGACGAAGTCTTCTAAGAGAATACCTACTAATTTATTAAAGAAACTTGAGTATTCTGGTTCAGGTGGTTTAATTTATGACTGTACTCGTAACTCAACTGAACTTCTCATAAGGATGACCAGCAAATACCAATGTCCCACAAGCCTGTGTCAAATTTACTGTCCAGAATAATGGCTTTAAGATCTCTTTAATCGAATATATTATTATAAACATCAATGTTTGTTCGTTTTTTTTTTGTGCGCTGCCATAACGTTCATCTGAGTGCGTTAAAACTTTATAAACCTACATACGCTCACTCAAACTTGTGCCTATTGTCGTCTTGTATAACTGATCTGATTTTAATAGTGATCGTTACTTTTCAAGCAAAAAAAAGGAAAGGACAAAACATTATATCTCCTAGCCAGCCTTGTAACAAAGTTTTTTAGAATTATTTATTAAGAGTCAGTGCGAATTACTGCGCAGTGTTGTAGGCGATCGTAATTAAATGTTATAGTTGAACGCACGGCGGGCGCCAGGCGCATGCGTGTAGCTCCCGAACTATGCGCGTATGGACTCATTGATCTATAGCTATATCAATCATATGCCTTGCGCCCGCACCGGACTGGTTAAGCAGTATGCCTCGGCCTTTAGGGCCTTACCACACTGGCGATTTGCGAGCGTGTAGCGAGCGACGCGATTGCGCAACGAGCTCGCCGCGTCTGTGCGGCGACATTGTATATCGCCGCGACATCGCGACAGCTCAACGAGATAATCGCGTCGCTCGCAACACGTTTGCATATCGCCAGTGTGATAAGACCCTTACTGACGTTCATCGCTGACGTCTTTTCGTACCAAGTTCAGAATCCAAGAAAACGGCACGAAAATATTGCATGGCGATGACACCTTGAAATTCGGATCTTACATAGCACAGACATACTATCTAAATATAATAGAATATAATTTAAATAGTATGTCTGTTAGGTAAGGTTACAACATTAACCGCCTGTTTCACAATCGTCAAGTAAAGCATATCTGTCAAATAAATTAAGCCCTTTCCCTTTCTTACACTTGGAAATAGGCAAAGAACTATCTTTATTTGACAGATGAATTTACTTGTCGATTGTGAAATAGACTCTTAATATCCGGGATTTTATTCACTTCCAGGTTGAGAATTGAATAACGCGATCTGGCCAACGCGTATTTACATAGATAATTGTTCTCATTATTATGACTTTGACTTTCTTTAGATTGCAAACACTTTATTTATAGTTGTATTAAGACCTTGTCCCGTAAGCATGTTCGTTACAAGTTACTAGCTTTTGCTCGTGACTCCGTCCGCATAAATATCCTATAAATATATATCGCGTAAATATTTCTGGGTTAAAAGTATCCTGTGTGTTCGTCTCGGATAAGACCTAACTGTGTGCCAATTTTCATAAAAATCCGTTCAATCGTTTGGGCGTAATTCAATCTTTCATACAAACTGTCACATTAATAATAGTAGAAATTAGGATAAGTAGGATCAGCGGGCTTAGCATGCATGCACGAGATAAAATTTGACAGGTGCTAGGGAAATTAATACACCTATTTCTCCAATGTAAAACTTAACGCTTAAGGTTTAAAATAAAAGTGCCTCATCCAGGCTTACTGAGTGATTTTATCCGGTATGTATGTATGTATGTATGTAAACTCTTTATTGCACAAATAATAGATTTACAATTAATATTAATAAAATAAAATGTACAAAGGCGGTATTGCTAGAGTAATGAAATAAATCGTTTAAATCTATTAAGATTCTGTGCACACTTAGCGTTTTTGACCGGGGATCTAAGGGCTAAAATCGCTAGTGTGCACAGGCTCTAATCTAAGCATGATATTTAATTACTCTAGCAACTTATTATTCGTGCTGTCACTTTATTCTTGTGACGCATATTAGGCTCGCTGTGGGATAAATGCCTATACATAAAAAAAATATATATATGTTTAAGATATTGCTAAAAATGTAGTGTACACTTCAAACTAGCACAGCATTGAGGGCCCATGCCGTTTGGTAAATGTCACAGTTTATCTCCTTTCCCTGAAATGACTGACTCACATGGAGGCGAGACAGCTTTGGAAAGAAAGGTAAATACTAAAGTATGTTAGTATGTTCGTAGTCTTTCCAACTTTAAATGTAACATTTCATCTAAAGTAAACTAGATTTATAGGTTGGTATAGCTTCTACTGTTAACATATTTTATTATTTTGTTATAAGGTAACTAAGCGATGAGTTTCAAAACTATTCAGCGGTAGGGTGTTTCATATTTGTATGGGAAAAAAATAAATGTCATATTTTTTGCAGACTTTGCTTACGCCTCGAGTCTATACAATGTAAAAAAATTAAATGTCAAATTTAAAGGTAATTGGACAATATTTAGAGGATGCGCAAAATGACCACTTCGGCGATAGCAAATTTTCTATGTTGATTGTTTTTTTAAACAACAAACAATAACCAACTTTTCTGTCGACTTATGTTAAACACTAATGCTTTCGACCATCATGACCGATTTTTCGGTATAAGGTTTCGATGAATTGCATAAATATGAAAACGGATTAAAACCTCTAAGTCCTAACCGATTTGATTGAAATTTTGAACAATGGTGTTTTAGATAAGTAGGACCAAGGATTCGAGCGAAGTCATTAGAAAATACAAAGGAAAATGAAACACCCTAATCAGCGGGGTTATTATTTATGGTCGTGTTTATCATGTGCTTAAACGTGGATAAAACCTCTGTCACTTTCTGACCAGTATGAAGGTGTGAGAGTGACGGATGCTTTAACCATACTTATCCACGCGATAAAAGGGATCAGAATACGGGCGCTGAAGTGAATTGCACCAAGTTATTTCAATCTACGAAGGCGCCGTACGGTCGACGTCAGATTATATTTACATTTTTTCACCTTACTCCATTGAAATAAGGTTCAAATGTGTAAACATATCTTTGACGTCAACTGTACATTTACGCAATCGTGCAACGTGGTCTTCGTTAATTCAAAACAAAGGTGATCAGTATCGTACAAACTATATCCGCCAATAATTACATGATACCCTGTAAGTATCAACCGCAAAACTCACTGAGATCCTACTGATAGGGTATATAGTTACTCATATACACATGTCTTCTGAGATATAAATGAAAAAAGTACAAGTTTAACTTATGCTTCTATTGCCCTTTATTCCACATCGGTTTAGCCCACCTTGATTGGATATCGTAATCATATTATTGATGTTACACCATTTCTTATTGATGTGTGAGTGTGAACGATATTGAAGCAGGATGGGCTAAAAATAAGCAGAATGGGCTAAAAATAAGCAGAATAAAAGCCCTTTATTATTTTCTCCTTTACACCATATCCATATCTATAGGTACGTACGAGTATCTGTAAAGTTCGTTCGCTCAAATAGTTTGCATGCATTGATGTTCCGCTACAAAGAAGCCGCCGGCGCATGCAAAAAGCGGTGTCGGCGACTTCAAACGCTTGTACACCCGCAATATGCGCTGGTAAG
Organism: Tortrix viridana; assembly: GCA_963241965.1. Taxonomy (NCBI): domain Eukaryota; kingdom Metazoa; phylum Arthropoda; class Insecta; order Lepidoptera; family Tortricidae; genus Tortrix; species Tortrix viridana. The sequence continues at coordinate 4,735,999 of OY725192.1, forward strand.
TCGCGGCAAGAGTTGTGTTTAAGATAAATTAATAAAATGTTGTGTTTTTTTTTATTTTCTCTTGTTTGATCATTTGTCACTATTTAAACAAATAATATATTAAATTATTCAAAAATGGGTTATAGTTATACAGATAATATTATATGGTTTCCATAGAAGTGTTTGGGTGTACTGCACACTACATGAACGAACGAACTATACTACCGTAGACTCTTTTGTTACATGCCACATCAATGCTACATAACTTTTGTCACTAACCCAGATGTAACAAGATTACACAATGGTACAAGTATCTATCAGCAGTTTCCTTGACTTCAAAATCTAGTACGTTTTCGTCACTTTAAAGTTTATCGCTACAAAACAGGGAATCCTACATTTTAGTCCGTCGTGCACAATATGTCTATGTAGGTGTAGTCTAGTCGCGACCTTCTCACTCACCCAATAGGAATGTTGGCCGACGATCGACGGGCCACCACGTGTCCCATCTTTTAATAGCCCTATGTATTGCCATTTATTATGCCTCGTTGGTAAGTAATTAAACATGTTGTTGTTATTCCGTGTAACGACCGTATCCACGAGTACGTAGGAACTGCTATAAAACTTCATTAACTATAGAGGCGACTTTTAAATTCTCACTGCCACACTCAGAGACGTCAATCAATTTTCAACTTTCATTAAAGTTGCTGCTGTCACTTTCTTTGCTATAGCAATAGAATAAGACGCAGCAACTTTAATGAAACTTAAAAATTAATTGACGTCTCTGAGTGCAGCAGTTTACCCAAAACAATAGATTTTTTGTCAGGTTACCGGGTTTTGACGTGGTTCAAAAAATACATATTATGGTATATACACTTTGCCGTTCACCGTCAATTTAAGGGTTAAATATAATTATGTCGTGGTTGACTACTCTTATAATATAAATCTGTTTTGTTACTGATTGTTTGTGCTGTGAATCACGCATGGACAGCTGAACAGATTTGAATAATTTAGGCAATAGATAATCCATATACTTCACACATACTACACATGGCTAGCATCACTATAAGGGCGGATACAGACATTGCGACGCATGCGCCGCGAGTGGTGCTCACAGCAGCAGGTGTCGTGTGTTGACGTTGGTGCACACCACATCGCAACATGCTTAAACACAGCACCTGTTGCTGTGTGAACTATTCGCGGCGCATGCCTCGCGATGTCTGTATCCAGCTTAAAACGGAATACATACACTATGCTTCTGGCATTGCTAACGGGCGATGGTGATCGTTTTCCATCGGGGGGCCTGATGTTTGTCTTTGAGAAAACATTGGTCCGCTAATATTTGACTTTTCGAAAGTCACCAGCAAAGGTTCGAAATAATCCCGTACATATTGTACGTGCTGTATCGGAAACCGTCGTCAACCTCACCTCCTGTCGTCGAAATATTCCGTCGAGTCGAAAATAAAGACGAATTCCGCGCGCCTGCCAAACATCGAGTGTTTTTGTTTATTTTATTCCGAGTTTCACGAGCCTCTCGGTCAGCGAGGTACAGGTTAAATGGTATTTGGCGTTATTCAACATCTTTAGTTTGGTGGGGTGTTAACTATTTGTTCAAAATACCAGTCAATAAAATTCGAATTGGGATGTGAACGATGTCTCAAAAACTTTACCCCCTATTTTTACCAACATAACCTAATAAAAACCAAAAATCGAACAACTTGTGGAAAAAATCAGATAAAAATATACCCAGTTAAAACAAGTAGAAAATACAGTTCAGTACATAAAAAAAGTCTTTCGGGTTCGGGTAAAGTCGGTAAGACAAGCAAGAACGGATGAGACCGAGTGAAAGAGAAATACCATCCCGTAGGTTGTTTTAAAAGCTTGTTTAGGAAGATGCATCTGACTTGTAACATTACAGTTACAATAACGTCATATCTATGGCCAAGCATTGGCAAAGTGGTGAATCTGTCTTTTGATTCAAAAATTAGAATAGCAGATTCGCTCCTATACCAAATGGCATTTTCGTCCGCGACGATAACTCGTCCGTAGTTAAACGTAACCAAACGTCCTACTAACCTGTTTTGTTATTAAGGGGCGTGAAGAATTAGACGACCTTTGGCAGTTGGAGCGTGAAACGCGGCGTAAAACGGCGCACGCGGTAGCAATTACTGGACCAACATACGACCGAGTTTCTATACATGTACCACAGACTTACAGCGCATTACTGAGAGAGCAACGAGAAACAGGACTAAATAGCATTGCACTTCTTTAAAGGATCGCGATTATATTATTATACGAACGAATAAAACCGCGGTAAGAACTCGTTTTATTCACTTTGGTATTATACTACTCTGTCAAGAAAGTACCGGGAAAAGATCAATAATACACAAACTGTTTGTTAATCATCCAAATTTATTTTATCACCTTCAAAGTATGCTCCTTCAGAAACGATACACTTACGCCAACGAATAATCCAATCATCAAAACATTTTTTAAACGCTGTTTCCGGAATTGAATTCAGTTCTCGGCGCGAATTCTCCTTTATGTCTTCTACCGATTGAAAACGGGTGCCACGAAGCGCCACTCCGAAGCTTGTTGACTAGTTTGCATGTCAAACTCGTAAACCCACGTCTCGTCACCAGTAACAATGCGTTTCATGAATGTTGGGTCGGAATTGACTCGTTCTAGCATGTCCTCAGCGACTCTCATGCGATTGAGTTTTTGGAGAAAATTCAGGTCTTTTGGGACTAGCCGAGCGGTAACATGTTTCATACCCAAATGATTAGTTAAAATAGTACGGATCGACTCGTGAGATACAGAAAGTTCGGCGGCTATCTCTCTCAAAGTTGAATGAGGATTTTCAGTCACTATTTCCTTCACTTTTGCGATGTTAACTTCAGTTGCAGACGTTGATGGCCTACCAGAGCGAGGCAAATCTTCCATCACATCTCGACCGCTTTTGAACGCTTTGTACCACTCATAAACACGTGTTTTTGATAAAGTCGAATCACCGTAAGCCTTCTGTAACATTTTCAGTGACTCCGAACACGAAATTCCATTGGCGATGCAAAATTTAAGACAAACTCTTTGTTCAATGTTTTTGTCCATTATGAAATTCGCAATACACACTAGATATGATATAACTAAAAACAGCACTGTATTTAATATAAATAACAGATGCAACTCAAACTCCGCGCCAAAATAGAAAACAGTTGTGCCAATCTAACAACAACAAAAAAAACAAAAATTTGAATTTGGAACCATAAACAAATCATCCATTCCCGATACTTTGTTGACTGAATGTATATAAGTACCAATGATTTATTCTCTTTAGTTTGGTTGAAAAGTTAATAAGCTTCCCTCTAGGATCGCTTCAGCTATTGGATGTGTAACTGTAGCGGTGTCCTCAGGTCTCGTTTGTTAGAATATTAGAATTCAGTCTCGAGGTTCAAAACACTTAAAGTTAAAATTCACCCCACAAGGATGAAATTCAGTTGAAAAGTGGACAGACGTGGAGGACAATCTAGGAATTAGATACAAAATGCCGAATTTGCATGCAAATACGCAGAACAATGAATGAAATACTAGTATTCTAAATCATCACAGCCATGCACGAGACGCGTGGTGCGAGATGTAGGAAACACCCATGTAGGTGTTCTAACTGTTATTGCCTTCCGAAACGACGTAGTACGAAAGGTAAAAATAGGAAAGGCGTAAGAAGCTCGGCGTTCCATTCATCGTTTCTGCCATAATGTGTTACGTTTTTTAACGAGTATTTCAAAAGTTATGGGAGGAATATATTGTACCTACAGTTATTTTGAGTTGTTTTGGTGCTATTAATAAAAATATGTGAGGTGAAACTACGCAAGCAGACTGTCTCTACGTCATGAATGGAAAAAATGTTGATGAATTTTGTTGTTGTGGCTTTTTCGATAAACGATAGTTACACTCAATGATAAACTAATATGATCTATATCTTTGATATCAGTATGTTTATTTATCCGTGAACTCACATTAAGACAAACAAATGACTGGGCTGTGCTGAAGACAAATCTAAGTAAATAATTAGTACCGAAAGACTGGTGGGAATCGAATCGAGGACTGTTGACTTTGAAGACAACGTTTTTGTTACCACTACTCCAAAACGCAGAGTACCCATGTACTTTTTTATAGTATAGGAGGCAAATGAGCCAGCCAGTCAACTGGTGGAAAGCGATCACCGTCGCTCATGGCAACCCGCAACGCCAGGGGAGGAATCGCAGACGCGTCGCCGTCCTTTAAGGAAAGAGTCCCCTCAATATTAGCTACTTCTATTATTATGTCTTACCTCCAACAGGATCGGTCTCGTCAACGTGGATCATCTCTGATGATCTGCAAACAAACAATGGATATCAATATCTATCAAATGGAATAATACTTCACACATTATTTTCGGACCAATGACCCATGGAAAAAGCTTATTGCGAAGACCAAGTAAAGTTTTCTGGAATCAAGCCAAAACTCGTTGGCCAGCATATTTTGAACACCGATTTTTAAATTGATTAGTATACGCAAAGGTCAAAGGAACTGATAAACATATTTTTGAAAGAATTCTCAATTTATCTCTTTACATTTTTAATGGATTCCAATTAATGGGTTTGCAGATAAAATAATAATTAAAAGTTATGTCACTAGACATTTGATTCGTTTAAGATGGCCGATAACGTCCGATTTAACCATAAGCAAGCTTTGTTGTATTATTGTTGTATAATTCGGTGTCGAAACATTTATTTGTTGGATAGGTAGGTTTACGTTATTTTAAAGTAGTTACGATAATAAAATTAGTTGTCGCAATTAAGATTATGCCCTTACTAATTCGTGTGATTGAAAAGTTTTGGTTCAGGGATCTTCTTAAAAAATCGTAGTTCACTTTAGCTTTGTCTTTTTCTCTTGGTTTTTTTTATATGAGGTAAACGAGCATAAAGAGCTGATAGAAAGTAATCACCGCCGTAGCCGGAGTCAACCGAAGAGTTGCCGCCCTTATGTCGAATTTCACCACAACTTAACAAGACGAGTGTCAAAATGTATGAACTAACAGTCGATTAATATTTAACTAGTTTGGTGACATTGGTACTTAGTCTGTATGTAATTCGCTTGTAACTGAAGATAAGAGGGATTTAGAATTTAGTGCTTCAGGTTAACCACAGGTTAAATCTCCAGGCTAACTAACTTACCCGATAGCTAGATTGATTTATTCTTAAATCTCTATTTCTAAACGTACACATACCTGATGGTTGATGGTAAGGGGCCATCTCAAGATTGCAAGATTGGATTTAGAAGAAACGCCTTGCCTCTATGCTAGCCATTTCACCAGCTGTCTGGACCCTACCCCGGAACACAACAATGCAACCATTACTGCTCAGTGGCGGGTTAGTGGATGAGATGGTGGTAAATAACGACCCAGACGTCACAATACCTACTACCCTGCACAAATGTCTGGGGTTGTACGGACGGAGCATAATACATAGAATTATAATAAATTTTAGGGCATAAATAAAAACTCACCAAACAGGTCGTCATATATTTTGATTCAATCCATAATCACCTTGTTATTGGAGAAAGTTGACAAGCATTTAAGATAGATCTAATTAAAGAAGTAGTAAACTCTAATTATCTCAATCTAAAACGCAAAATAAAATAACCTTAAAGTCATATTTTGGTCAATGATAAAATATGAAACTTACGTTATAAATAGCCGGTAATGTGTGGAATAACTTCAAAATTAATAACAATGATCAAATGCAAGAATCTGCGGACAGGCCTAGTGCAAATGATGCTGCAAATTTCTTAAGAACTGCGTCGGTTTCAAGTGGGTCGTCTGTTTTTAGCGCGGCCATGTGTCCGCGTCGATCACGCCTTGCTTGTGGAACTATTACCAAGCTCATATTATTATATTATTTAATTGTGTAAGAACAACCTTGATATGTACGAGAAAAAGTTACGTTTTACCGACGAATGGAGAAAGGTTGAGAATGACGTTGCAAAAGTTAGTATCTGGCCAGTTATAAATATTGTTTTTTTGGGTTGGTAGCTAAGTTTACTTTTTAATTTAAGGTTAAAACTGGATGATTATCAAATAATTTCAAAATAGGAACAGTCTGGGCATAGAGTACAATAATATTAAATGTAACTTAGATTACATTTTCTCGTCCTTTACTTCATTCCAGATGATTTAGGTAGCATTATAAATGAAGACAATTGCGCTCGTGACTTATAGACCGATTCTGGATAGCCAGGCCGACTTATACGTCATACTATACATGACATACATTTTTGAGCAACTATAGTCATAATATTCAACTATACAGATAATCTTTACTCAGAGAAGCATAGGTTAGCATAAGAAAAGACACATATCGTACTTCTTTACTATTTTCAGATTTTTTTTATTTTCAGTGGTGATTATAATTTTTCCAGGTATAGAATTTCTAGTAACCATAAATTAAATATCAACTCGAAGATAACTTTTCCCCATTCGGTTGGGCGAATGAAAGCCGATAATATCTCGTTATTCGATATTGGATATAAGCTTTCATACTACATTGTGGACAGTTATGGAGAATATAAAGTCAGTTTTTCTAAGCAAGGTTTAAGTCCGAATATCGGTTAGCACTGCATAGCAGTGATTTGAATCCTGATGATCATAAGATATCGTTTTGACACGGTTGAATTGGAATGTAAAGGGGTTAATTACTGACCAGTGCGGTTCTTACATGTGAAGCCCATGTGTTTAAACTGTAAACGTGGTCATCCAGAAAACTTGCAACAAAAAATACAGAATAGAATTTAACGTATCGTAGAGATGAGGAAAAGTTAAACATCATTATTTTGTTGTGGTTAATGACTACGTCGATGACGAAGCAAAAGCTAATGATGTGAAATAAAAGTAATTGAGTAAATAAAAGAACTGTTGAAAGAGCAACAGTCACCATGACTCGGCCTACGTTCGACAGTCTTAGAAAAAATGTTTGTATTTGTGTTTAACTGTGCTTTGGGTATTCTTTACTCTTTCTTATCTAACGAAGATAATAATAAAACATAGCAACAATTACACAATGTTAATTTTAAAGCGTTTATAATAAAGTGTGTGTAATATAATAAACTTTTTCCAAAATAATCATGAAATGAATTTACAAAGGCGAATTTATCCCTTAATTGGATCTATTTTACCTTAGTCTACTCTCTACTCTTGGAATTGTATTAAAAGTCTCTGTCTTAAATAAAATTGATAAAAATTAAACAGACAGAGCTTACCTTGTACAAGATGGTTTATGCACTTACGTATTGTAATCTGAGATAAAGCTCCAAGCAAATATGTTTGATCAACGTTAAGCCGTCAAATAAACTTGTTTGCTAAAACTTACATCTGCCTATTTGTTTTTCTGAACACACATAGCGGACTCATCTTCAATCAGGCACATTAATCGCTTTACATTTTTAATCCGATAAAAAATCTAGAACATCAATTTGGAACGCGTATCTGGCACACTGGGATTGTCTATGATTATGAAAAAAAAAAACACTACGCGGAAAATTACTTTGCCACGGGACCGTTTGAGGAAGTGTCAATTGCGTACTGATTGTTTTAGACGAGTATAAGTTGTAGTATAGACAGTGTATTGGCATGGGATTGGATTGGATATAAGAACGCGGCATCAGACGTAGGCCAATAGCTTACGTCAACAAACGTGACATATACGGCATCACAATTAAGGCAGATCACGGCATTGTTAGTCTTTATTAGGCGCTATGATGCATGTTATTATGTGTTATATCGACGTAATGTCAGTCAGTGAACTTGAACTGGCCAACAACAACTTTAAGCTTTGTGTTGTACCTGTTATTTATAACAAAAGTACTTATTCTGTTTTGAAACTTTGAAAGCCACGATTAAAAGAGGCATGAAGTACTTAACGTAACAAACAACCACTCATTTCTATAAAGATAATTAAACATCAAGTTTGGTAGTTTCGTTAAATTCTCTACCTATTTTTCTAGTAAACAACGTGTAACTATGTAATTACTATCTTACAACACTTACAACAGTATCTGTAATTAATTTTAATTTGTGGAGGAAACTTTATCAAAATGGCGCTTTTGTTTGCATTGTCTGTCTGTGCTTTTGGTTAAAATTGAATTGGATTCCCGCCTTAATTGGGTGTTGTACCACAACTAATGATACAATACATTATTGTAATTAAATAAAATTACACTTCTTCACATTAACTGGCTGGAAATACCGAAAGCGAAAGTGAATGGAACGTACTGGCTGGTTAAAAATTAAGATGACATTAAGTCACCGCGAAGATTTCAAGAAGAAAAGTTATTATTCCACACTAAGAAAGTCTATGGTTAGAATTTTTAGAATGTTCTTTTTGTGTGACTCATGAACAGTTTCATATATATACATATTTTCAAGTTTATGTAAAGCTTTCGATGTAATTGTGTTGTGCCTCGTCCGAAACCCTGTCACTGCACAACTACCGATAGGGGTCAACGACACAAGCAACTTTCCAAACCCGTTTACACATAAAACTCAACATACACGCTTATATACTTAATGTGTATACGTATGTAGGTGTTTTTATGGTTCCGTAGTCAGGATTCACATTCCAAGTGTCGGCTATTTAAAGATTCATCAAGATGTTCACTTTTGGTTTTAATATAAAGGATTTTGTAATTGAGGAACGATATACTACTTATTCTAAGAATAGGTAAGTGCACACTTAATTACTTGGGTAATTAAGTGTGCACTTACTTACCCAAGTAATTAAGTAATTAACTTATTTTTATTTTAGTACAATAGTAATCATTGTCGTTCGCAGGTAAATAGCGGCAAAGGTAAAAAAAACTAAACATCTTAACTAGACTACTTGAAAGTCTTGAAACTAAATTATGTGTTTGTCATAAATATTAGAATCAATCAAAATTAAATTTTATTGATGCCTAAATTAACTAGAAATACCTATTCATTAAACTTATCAGTAAATTGCAAAAAAAAATATTAGACGGAACCCTTATTCCCGTAGTGGCCTAGAACTTGTCAGTTTTTTGAACATCAATTACAATATAATCTATGTCGCCACTTTTAGACGACAATGAGTCCGGATAAGGTATCCACTTTTAAGGCTCGACTCGTGACTTTTTTGTACAGGAAAGATATATGGGGTATGCTCGCTTTTTGTAGCCTAAGATATCTTTTACCTTTTTGTCCTTGTTGAAACTAAAACGAAAGGGTAGGAGTTATGAGGTAACTACAAGATTTATTATTTCTTTTTGTATAGAGTTGAAAACTGATAGTCATAATGTACGAATACGCTTAAAGATTCAGAGCTAGGCTTGATGATCTCTATATGAATGGGCTCTTTTTAGGGTCTTTGGCATTTATGCAAAATGCTGCAATCAGGTACACCGCTGCAACAAGTCATACGTACAGGGGTGATTCAAAATTCACATTTTATTTTTCTAACACAACATAATTAAGATAATAAGCATTTGTTCGCGACTTCGCCTGTGCAAAAATTGTCCATCGCAATTCTCTCAGCTATTACCGATTTCCCGGCTAAAACGTAACCTATGTTCGTTTCCGGGCCTCATTTGGACATGAACTATCTCTGTACCGTTTAAAAGTTTATGTAAAGTTAAGGGAGAATTACTTAATGGTCTCTTTTCTCGCGAGATAGGGTAAGAACGCAATAATTTGCATTCAAAATACCAGTTATTGGCACTGGTAGAATTATCACCAATATTAACTTAAAATAAATTTGATGATGCCAATAATCGGTAGGACGCCAACCATATAACTGTTATTGTTTACTCCATATTTGAATAAATGCACTTGTCTATTTTGTTACTTGTTACAAACTAAATGAATAACGTGATGATTTGCATAAAAGAGAAATGTGAATGAACTTTGTTCTAAAACCAAAAATCTTTGACCTGTGTAGTTTTAACTAATAAATTAAGAATAACTAGAAGTTCACCCCGAACAGAGACTTCACGATTTCGCCTCCGTCTCCGTAACTGTGACTGATCCTGCCCATGTTTGAACTTAAAAAATATATTTCCCTCAACAAATCTACAAAATATCATAAAAATCGGATCGTCAATACTCAAGTAATCGTCGAACAAACATACAAACATACAAATGCCCACCGAGTTGACTCTAAGAGCCTATCCAGATGACGCGTTTTACGCTCGCGCGTCGCGCGTCGACATCCCGTCCAGCTGCTCAGCTGTTTGGACGGGATAGTATGTAGCCCTAGTATCTCGGGAACGCGCGAGTGTCTACGCGCGAGCGTAAAACGCGTCATCTGACTGTACAGGCTCGAAGACCTCACTCTGTTCGGTCGAAAAGTACTATGTAACGCATTATTTGAGTCAAGTACCTATAATAGTATTTATTGGATTTTGAAATGATGTACATAAAATATTTTTCCTAATGATAATGATTCATCAGTCATCAAGTATAGTATAGGTATATTAACGTAGTAACAGTAAATTCTTCTGAACGATAAAAACACCATTTATACCTACTACACGCGCAAGTGTCAGCCCGGTAGCACACCTCCGCCGCGAAACCGCGAAACTGTGGCGGAATCGTGGTATTTAATACGAAATTGAACTTTATTTCGTTGCCAGAGTTTCGCTACTACAGTTCCGCGGCGGAGATGTGCTACCGGCGTCATCGCTAACCTAACCTAACCTCAAATAAAAACCTGGCGACTAGTACGACGCACCCTTAAAAATGTTATATAGCCTGACACTCGCACGTTTTTGACGAATCATATGACACCCCATTTATTAAATTCGGTCCAATAGTTTAGGAGCTAGAATGGAACATCCGATTTTCGATCACATACATACACACATATACTTAAGACTCCTAGACTAATTCAAAATCATCCTGTATATAATTCTGACATACCTATTTCCCGAACTGTAGCTAATCCTTTTCAATAAAGACGTCTGCGGACAGAGACGGCCCATAATTTAGTCCGTCGCCAAACGATTAATCTTGATAAGGAAAGAAGCGTGACGGAAGTGGACCCTAATTATATCGCAACTATTCTAATTCTATTCTTTAAATATGTGTATTTTTAGGTAGAAATGTATAAGATAGACGTGGCGCCGGCTAGTATTTGGTAATTATTATACTTAAATTATTGTAATAAACAAACTTTTTTTAACAAATTTAACAGCCTTCAATGTTGTTTAATATTTAGGCAAGAAATGTTCAACCGAGTTTACATTTAAGCCTTTCTATGTGACCATTTCAAACCAGTACTGTTAATTAAAAAACAAAAACAACTTAAACTTGATGTAAATTAAGGGACAGGCACACAAAAAAGGTTCCGATAAAGGTGTACAAGAAACATTAATTAAGACCAATAATTTATTGCTATCTCGTTCCAAAGGATCTTAGAAAGTAAAAAATACCCCGGTATTGTGTAACTTGGACGCTCAAATTTCTTCTTACGAAACACTAACGAGTTATTTGACACTCGATCAGAACACGTTTGCTGAATTTTTATCAGCTCATGTTTTTCGATGGATTAATGTTAAAGACTAAAAGGCTTTTTGCATAATGTTAAGTGTCATTAAACACCATCCGGTCGAAAGGTTTTTGTAGGCTTTTGAGTAAGCGAAATAAGTTGCTTAGTGAACCAATTGAGCAACGCGTTTTTTTAGCCGAGCCGAGCATAATTAATATCATGATATTTATGATGATGGGGATGATGACGATGATGTGCCAAGGGGTGAATGCGAATCTTGGGACAAACTTTATTTACCACGATTTTTCTATACAATTAGTCAGGTTATTGATAGGGAACCCATAAGTATTTAAGAGACGTCAGTGCAAACTATCTTTATGACTTATGACTTTATGCAACAATTAAGGTTCTAAGGTGGTTTTACATTCAGTCAGACACTGACTGGACGGTTCATTTGTCATCCTTCATATCGGATAATAAAAAGGTAATGCTGGGAACATATCTGCGGGAATCGGTCAATATTTGGCGTCTCTTTCTTTCTTTATGTTTAAGTAAAAGACGTCAACACGAATCTTTGGCAGATCCCGTAGAAATATCCCTGGCGTAAGCGTTAAATACCTACAAAAATGCATCATTTTATCGAAAGAAGGTATTGCAACTGATTGAATAAAGGAAATTTCCTTTAATCAATTCCTTATCTTCACGCTTGTGCGCGGAATAACGTTTTATCGATGGTAAAACTTATTATAATAATATTGTCGTATAATCCGCACATTATATGTTGTCATTCTTTGTTGTCCCTTTAAAAATTAATTGTCATACACCAATAGGATAGGTCCGCTGTGAACGACTAGGAAAATGAAGCTATACTGTCTATTGGTGGATTAACTCCCTCCCGCACTGCGTAGCTGCCTCGCACCGCTCTGGGGGCATATTATGGTCGTGTTTATCATGTGGATAAAAGTGGATGAAACATTTGTCACTTTCTGTCCAGTATGTAAGTGCGAGAGTGACGGATGTTTTATCCACACTTATCCACCGCGATACAGGCGAACATAGTACGGGTACTGGTGGAAACGCAGCCTTAATCTCTGTTGTAGGTATAGCTTGAAGAGTTTGATGATGACAGGTGGAACTTTGATATTTTTGAAAGAAAACTACCGCATTAACCAGCAGCAGCATTCCAAACAGCGCCCGGGTCAAAATCTTTTTCGTTTCACTGAAATTCTCCACTCTGTCACGATCGTAATTGTTTTCTTTATATAGCTATATGAAAAAATATCTAAATATGTTTATTTCATTTGAATGAGTAAAGTATTGTCATACATCGTCAAACAAAATAAAATTATAATATATAATATAATATAATCCAGCCTATATACGTCCCACTGCTGGGCACAGGCCTCCACTCACAATGAGAGGGTTTGGGCTATAGCTCCCACGCGGGCCCAGTGCGGATTGGGAACTTCACACACACCGTCAAATTGCTTTGCAGGTGTGTGCAGGTTTCCTCACGATGTTTTCCTTCACCGAATAGCTCATGGTAAATTTACAAATTGTATTTCGCACATAAATTCCGAAAAACTTAGAGGTGCGAGCCCGGATTCGAACCCACGTCCCTCTGCTTAAGAGTCGACAGGTCAAACCATTAGGCTACCACGGCTTTTTTTAATAAAATTATACTTTCTACAAAAACAACCACTCTGTGACAATTCCTGGGGACAAATTACATTGCACCGAAAAGATTTTAAACCGCCCTTATTTCTCCCTTTTTTGCCAAGCTATATGAGTTCTTTCCATGTCTCTTTATAAAACGCCTTGTTTTTGACCATTTCTTAACTTGAACTATAGTTTTAATTGGCCTCTTTTTTATTTTGCTATTTTCTTTTGTTTATATCTATGTAAGTATATTTGTCGTCCAAGTCACCGTATTATCTTTCATTGTTCAATTCCTAATGTTTGCAATAGACATATCTCTTCCATTACTAATCTAAGCACATCTTTGTTTGTCCTTTTCTAACTCCAGTTAATTCTTTTCCTCATTCTTTCCATCATTGTCCACATTGCTCTGCCATTAGAAACCATACTTCTATTGTACACCCCTATTAGCCAAGAATTCTATATTGTTTTATTAAATTTGAAACCACCAAGGCTTTCACTGATTGTACCTTGCCTTATGTTATGATTGTTAACACTCAAATTGTTTTTATGCGAGGAACTCGTATTGTTAGTAACATAACCATTCCAACCTCAATTCCGATTTTCTGATCCTGAAATTCGCTGCTATTCTTTGTGGCTATTCAAGGCGAACATTAACATTTAAATAATTTATACAAGCGTAAACGCAAGTTCATGTCATTCAAATTGATATGTAGGTATGTACTTTCTTTTTATGCAGGGTATGATTTGCGACATTACAAAGTTCATAAATAAAAAGACCCCAGTAAACTTAACCTATTCGAAACTGTTTAGGTTTACAAATTTCAAGGTTTCTTGAAATTGGTTATTTAATGGTACAGCGCTCTACAGGGTGACCAAATTAAAAACGTTAATAGGTACGTTTTAATTCTCAACGGTAGTTTTGTGAAAAATAAGTGAATCGAGTCGTTGACTGACGGAACACTGGATGTGGTTTCTAAACAAAGACCGCTTGTCGTGATTTATACCGGTCGTGTCCACGAAAACAATGGTGCACATGAACTTGACGTACATTACATTAGACACCTAGGTAAATTCGTTCGTGTTCGTACGAGACAAACCACTCACATCGGTGAAGCGAAGCGAGGCTAACGAAACAATGAAGCTATAGTCACGCTTCCGTTGCTGTGACGTTGGCAGATTCTGCATGTTTCTAGAAGATTTATATATCTGTGGCCATTTTTATAAACAGATTTTTCATTTTCTTCTTTGATTTTCGCTTGTTTTTTCCATCCTCGGTATTTCTCATTATCACAACTATTATTAACAAATCAGCAATAAATTAGGTATGGAATTAAATAAGTTTGTTTTGATAACAGGCACAGTGTCGTTTATTCTATGTTTGTTGCGTCTCAATTGGTTACTTTTTTGAACTTTTTTTAAATTCTAGAGGTTTAAAAGCTATAAGTAGGTCCTATTTTTTCCATTCTATACTGATAAAATATTCCAAACCAGTGACGGCCACTGCGGCCAGTTTACACCTGTAGATTGTTGTTGTTACTAAATTGGACTGTATGTCCAAGCCCGCCCTGCGAGTATATGTAAAAGTGATTAAATCGGGACATACCAAATAGAGGTGAACATTTAAAATAGGCATTACATACATTCGTTTTATACCGATTCTTGCGGGATGAGTTGGTTGCAGTTTGTTGATGCGTATTTTTGAAAAGACTTATCTTTCCAAATTTGAAATGATTATACTTGCAAAATACAAGTAAAAGAATTAACCACCATAAATAAAAAAAATCGATATGGCAGGCACATTTTACATAACTAAAATGTAATATAAAATACTGTGCATTTTTATAACTTATGTTTATTAATTTTGAAGTGTTTTAAATAAACGACTAAAAGTTGGTGCGACGACGCTGACGTGTAGCCGCAAGCTTTCGCCGGTGACCTAGTGCTTAAAAAGCGAAAATCGCAGCACAGTTTAATGTGAAAATCACAGGACATTACCATTTAACTCGTAAACTAAAACACTAGGTACTTTCAAGGCAATCTAACTAATCTGTAGAATCACAAACTGGTTAGTCTACCGCAAATCTTTGTTGTATCTAATCAGCAACAGTCCGTACGTTACAAGACATGCTTGAAAGTAAAATGAAAAATACTACTTACTTTTGTCAATTTAACACAGGCACATCACAGTTTCACGTGTTGTTAATAGCTTTCGTTCCACAAAACACTGGCACAAAACGTTTCGTAACACTCACGGGAAAACAAAAAAAAAAACAATGTTCTTATTTTAAATTTTGTACGCGTCTGTGTCCGCCGCGAGCGTTCAGTTGCGACTGAGCGCCGGTGGTCGCCGCCGTTTCTAATTTTATCGGTGCCAGTAACACGAGATAAAACAGTTCTTTATTCGAACCTTTATTCCACATGAAAAATCTGTCTAGAGTTATTTTATACGATACGTTAGGACACAAACGGGACCACCCGATCGAATTCAAAGTAGTAATTGAATATCGGGCAACGCAAACGCAACGCAATAATGGCTTTATTGAATTACTCAACCAAAATGTTGAACAATAATGATTCATATTCCGTTTGAGTAATTCGTTACTTAATTAGATCTAATTGCTCTATTAAATACAAATAATGATTTAATTTGTTAGTTAGTAGGTATGGATGCGACCTTTTTAATTGATGTGTGTTCAATGCCATGGAAGTGGATAATGCTGGGTCAGTAATAACTTAATCGGATAATTAAGTATAATCTTGGTGTATTTATTTAAAGAAAACCAATAAATAAAGGAATATTCACTATTAGTTTTATCTACTGGTTTTTACCATAAATTACTTAACTATCAGTTAAAAACGCAGTCACTTACGGCTGCACTAAGAGACGTCAATTAACATTTAAGTTTGATTAAAGTTGCTGCTGTCACTTTCTTTGCTAATTTTGCTATAGCAATAGAAGACGCAGCAAATAGTAGTAGTATGTTGGAAAATTCAGAAGCATCTTGAAAACAGTGTGTGATAAAATATCTAACGGCCGCACTCAGAGACGTCAATTAAGTTTTAAGATAAAAGATAAAGATAAAAGATATTTATTCAGTAAGTAGGCCGCACGGGCACTTTTACACGTCAGAAGCTACCAGCGCTTCCCAAGAGGAGACCACTGCTGAGAAGAAGCGCCGCAAGAAACTCAACAGTTAGTCATTTTTTTAATAAAAATATAACAATGTCACTACTTATTCTAGCATTATATGAAACTGTAAAAATAATATTAAATATCTGCGTAGTTTTGCAGGAAAACATGTCAGAATGACTACGAGAAAATTTATATATATATATACATATATATATATATATATATATATATATATATATATATATATATATATTTGACATGTCTTCCTACATAAACCGTGTCCCCTAGACAAGATACAGCGTTTACATGATTTGTATGAGGTATGTACGAGTAGTAGGTAAGCTATTGAACATTAGTTAATTTTCTGGTTTAGGCCAAGCATTTTTGTCCGTTAGATAGTCCTCGACCCTATAGTACGCCTTTGACATCAACGACTTTTTCAAGTAATTTTTTAGTGCTGGAAGGGGTAACTCTAAAACTACGTCGGGTAATTTATTATAAAAATGAATGCATTGCCTACAAATGATTTATATACTTTACGGACACGAAACTTTTTTATGGCAATTTTATTTTTATTCTTAGTATTTATATTATGTATATCAGAATTTTTAACGAAAGAGTCTAGGTTCTTAATAACATATATACATAATATTTTCAATTTAAGTTTCATTAAAGTAGGTAGCTGCTGTCACTTTCTGTAATAGAATAAGATGCAGCAACTTTAATGAAACTTAAAACTAATTGAAGTCTCTGAGTGCGGCAGTTAGACCATTTTGTAGCGTATTAAAACATTTGAAGACGTGAGTGGATGGTGATATGTACCTACTGAAGAAGTTGCGAGGTAAATTGCCACTTCATTCAATTTAAGTCATAAAAATGTACATTGAAGAAAGTGACATACCATACCCCCTTCATCCATTCACGTCTACATTTTGTGATAAATAAAATACCATTAGTTTTCTACCCCATCCGATCACACCGACCGGCAATTCTTGCATACCTAGATATTAATTGTGAAAAAAAAAGCCATCGTTTTTCTATTGTAACAGTAAAATGTTTATTCGAATTTATAAACCAATCTTTCGAAATAAAGACCTGTTAGTAATATATAGGTAAAAAATGTCACATGAATCGCCGATCACCGGTATTATGTTTTGCCTTGTGAAATAGAGTCTCCTATTCCGAATGCAGACGCATCAGCCCTTAAAATAAGCAAGGACATAACTGGTTAGGGATTATAACCAATTCAATCGTGTCGTGATAACTCTGGAAAACCTAATATTTTTTTTCAGATCTTGGTCACGTTTTCCATCCTTAGGGTGAATTTCAGGGCGTTTCAACCGCCGTCATTAGTGTCACCAAATATATTGACGAAATCAATGACACCTACCAGCAACTCCTGATGTAAACAGAAGCAGAACCAAGGATTTAGTTTCTATCAGCATCAGAAGTTGCTGTCGTGTCATTGATTTCGCCAATATATTTGGTGACACTAATGACGGCGGTTGAAACGCCCTGAAATTCACCCCTTAACTTCTTTCGGGATATTTCTACCTGGGATTGTGTTCCTCATGATTGTACTCGTCATGTTTTTATAGTAGGCATAGTTCAACAATTCATAGGGACTGTGTAGTAGTAGTTTACTATCATTACATCATTAGGAGTGCAGCATTCTTGTTTATAAATTCATGGTGGATGTCACACGGTAGCGTCATAAAAAAATGTATTTTGTAAATTTTTGGCGACGACAAAAGGTATAAATGTATAGTGAATAATCAAACGATATCGTAAGTAAGTTCAATATAGCAAGATAGAGTTCAGAAGGCGACTGAGAAATCATAATAAATATGAACTTTTCCGACCAAATACTCTAAAAAAACATGAAGTTGTGGTATATATTCCATAATATTTTTTCATTTTATTTATCTTGTTTTTTAAGTTCAGCATTTATGTTGGATATTCAGGAGTTCGAAAACTTATCACTCTCTGGTTATAATTGCGTCCTTCTCGGCTCTACATGATTAAAGTACCTACCTAGCACCGTGATAAGTTGCATTATCTCTAATCGCGATATCACTTGTATTTTGTTCGAATTATCCGTAAATGCCGTCCTAAAATAGCGCGACGCAGGCGCACGGTGAGTTATCGGGTGTGTCTCCGAAGCGCAGGCGCACGGACGAGAAGAATCACTAACATGCTGTCGATACATGTAAGAACATGTAGATTATTCGCGATGGTTCAAGTGAGCGAGTTTGCCTGCAAGTTAAGATAATAAGCTAGTCTAGAACGTTCATGTACTTAATTTATTTCCTGCAAAATGTAAGCCATGTATATTATTGGTGTGTCTATTTAAATAAATAAATAAATATCACGGATGTGTAAATTGTTTTTGAATCTAATTTTCAAATACTTTGGAAGTTCGAAAGGATTGACATTATTAACGTTGATAAGAAGAGCACCTCAAATGTTTTTATTAATTTAAAGGATAATCTTCAGTCAGCAGTGGACTTTTTTCGGCTGGTGTTATGATATGATAATTAAAAGCAAAATGGACACAAAAAGAAACGAATAGATGATAATGTGATGAGAGATAGCGATTGTAAGATCTCGATGCAAGAAAACGAAATTATTAAAAATCCTAACCTCCCGATTTTCTCTCCTCATTGTCTTTGGTCAATTACTTACAATTATATGGGCTATTTGCAGGAAAAGTGTATAGTTAAGGACTGTTAAGGACTGAAGTTAAGTTACGGTAACTTTTCAGTTTCGTTACAAAAATTAGTCATACATTTAGTATCGTTAATTTTTGTTACGTAACGGAAAAAGTTACAGTAACTTAACATTAATCCTTAACAGTCCTTAACTATGTACACTTTTCTTGCAAATGGCCCATATTACGACATTTACGACGCGGTTAGCCTAGTTGGTAGTGACTCGGCCTGTCAAGCTAGCGGTTCCGGGTTACATCCCGCTATGATATTTGTGTGATGAGCGCAAGTATTTGCTTCTGAGACCTAGAAGTTGTTACGCATACAAATATTTATTTCTGTATAAGTATATTTATCGTCAGTAAGGTCAGGTAAGGTAAGAATAAATATATTTAATTTTTAATCAATTACTATAACACTCGCAGATCTGTTCGTCAGAACCTAAGACTGTGTGTCGTATGGATTAGTCACTCGGCCTTCTAGTAAAAGATAACTCAACATTGCCTAGGCCGAATTAATTATACCTACATAAACCTGCGCGCACGCAGCGCGCTGAACCGGCGCAGCCGTGTGGGTTCTGTCGCACTTGGCGCCACCAATTATGCGCATTCAGCGCCAATCGTACAGTTTCATATTAAATGGAGCTGGTTTTTGGCATTGGCACTCAAGACTTCAATAAGAACTAGTAAGTAGTCATGTGGTTAAGAGTTACGTGGTTAAACCTATTCTAGAACGTAACGTACCTAGGTGAATTCATAGATGACCTCTACGTCTTATTAGCATAAATTGACCAGCATGTTACTACAGCACATTTAATTAGGTGACGGTGACGATCACTTTCGCTTCAGAAATCACTTTTTCCATGGGAAAGGCCAAATATTAGGAAAAAAATTCTGTCTTCGGCGGTGATAGATCACTTTCTATTATTTTTTATATTTTTTTAACATTTGGTCATTCAAAATTCATTAGGAGTAATTGACCCATAATATTAATTTGTTAGATTTTTAAATCACGCAAATTATTCCTACTTACTTATTTTCGTTTTTGGCTTTGGTATTTTATTACAAAAGACATCAACGGCGGCGTCTGAACTTTTTGAAATGTATCAAAAGTAATTAAAATGGTACCTATATTTTTATGGATTATTCAATAAAAGCAAAGAGTTGTGCAAAGGTTTCAGCTTCCAGCAGAAACCGTTACGAAAGTTAATGTTACACATCGAAATTAACTTTGAACCGCAGAAAACGTGCGTCAGTGCGTCAAACGCAAACCTATTACACAGTTCGTTTTCTCGCAAAATTACAACCTAACAAATATGTACCTACCACTTTATAAAGTTAGTACCCAATAGTAAAAGGACTAGCAACTGGACCCTGCAGTTTTACCAGTGCAGCGCCATGTTTGCATCTCACGTTAATGATGTAAAATGTAGATCGTAAACTTTTTACATCGCTCTGCCATGTCTGTACATTGGCATACCATATCTAAATACTATTTTACTACTTAATATAAACTGCGTGGCAACGTTACTTCTAATACGAGAACTAAATATTTAAACGACTATGCCAAAACGAGCACGGTCGAATACCTACCAATCTAATTGGATACACAATATTTTTGCGGTATATGGTAATTCTAAAACCGTTTTAGGAACAAAGTCTTTTATCACTATAACTTTATTATTACGCTTTATTTCATAAGTTACTTTCGCGTTAATAACGAGGGAGATGTATAATGTTCCTTTTTTTGTATTTACTAGCTACCCGTCCTGGCTTCGTACGGGTAGCAGAGCATATAACTACGTCTAATCTATAATGAATTATACTTACACGTAAACCTTCCTAGTGAATCACTCCGTCCATTGGTGCACAGACAGACAGACGCGATGTAGTAATAGAGCGTAAAGTTTTTATTTAGTATTACGCCCCGAACAAAGACTCCCCCCCCCCCCCCGCTCCTTACTCCGTAACCCCTTGGCCAAACCTGCTTATTTTTTAACTTAAAAATCATATTTACAATGTCATGAAGATTGGATTGGATCAACGATACTCAAGTTATCGTCGAACAAACATACAAACATACTCGCACGTGTGCCCACGAGTTGACTAAAATCTCACTTAGTTGAGTCGATTACTATCCCGTTTTTAAATTAATCTATTTGCATTGGTTAAAAGTCAAAGCAGAACTTTGTGGTTTAGTCCAGGAATAACCGGATGCAAGGTCCATCGACAAATGCTTAAGGTAACCTAGAGTCTGAGTCATAGGGGCAAAAACAGTGGTTCTATTCTTTACCACAACTGTGAACTCTATCCGACATTGAGCCAAATTATTGTGGACGTATGTAATTGTAGCGGTATCGGGGTAAAACCGCCAGTGGCATAACTACCATAGAGGCATCCTTAGCCCTTGGATTGGCAACGCATTGCAAATGTCCATGGGCATTTTAAAGGCCACTTCATCACAGATATTCTGTGTGCTTTTTATCTCTTCCGTACCATGAAAAAGCAAGTGTTAAAAATCAGAAATCAACCCAAAAAATCGAATGTATTTTTAATCCCTTTATGTAACAGTCCCTTACGATGACGCGTTCAAATACAGACGATATGGATTGAGAAGGTTCTAGTCATACGGTCAGATTTTGCAGTTTTCAGATATTTCTCAACAATGTCATCAATATAAACAGTTTGACCTGTCATTCTGCCAATAACAATAGACAAACTTCTTTTCTTCGCTTAGGGTATTCACAGTAGATTCGAGATAGGAAACTAGAGAAATTTACGAGTGTTCTCAATCGGTAATTTTATGTAATTCCCCATCATTATTCTGGACATGCAAAAAGGTGAAGGTTAGGAAAATAATAATGATGTTCAGGACATTTAAATTTTACATATTGTAACCGCCTAGTACACCGACGACGCTGCGAACCGCGAAACTAAGGCGCAACACTCCGCTAATGCGAAGAGTTTTAATTCGCATTAAATATCGCGTATCCGCCTTAATTTCGCGGTTTGCAGCATTGGTGTACTAAAGGCGACACTCAATTGGTCGAGAATTTCAATATTTCGTTAAATAATACCACCAAGCACCGTTACTCGTACGTGTTTGGTCAACGCCAGATGACTCAGGTGAGGCTAAACTGGCTAAATAAAAGAAATCTGAATGTTGGGGCATTGAGGTTAAACTAGGTATGCTAATGTGTTGAGAATTGGAATAAATGTGGTTTGCTTTGTAACAGTTGACGCGTCACCATTAATTCTTGGTGGCTTGGAGTACCGCTATTAAAATGTTAAACACTTTATATCAAGCTTCAAACTGAACACTGAGTGACAAGCCAATGACATTTCAAATGATAAGTTAGTTAACCATTACATTTTCATAGGGTGACTGTATGTAATGGTTCGCAAATCCAAGCTTACTAAAACGCTGTAATGATTTTGAACAGGGCTCTTATTTTTTCCAAACTGTTTTTCGCAAACCTTGACATTGTTAATTATACTTTAAATGTGGATTTATTGCCTTTGTTTAATGATCTCTCCGATGATAATGGTCCGTTCAATCATCAATTAGTAATTTTGTAGTCGAGAACATTCTTGTACAGATGGGACTATTCAGATAAACTTTGACTCTGGAGGATCTTTTGTGCAATTAACTTTTGGGCGCTTTTTTTAAAATACGCCCAGTTAAGGACTAAAATGAACAAAGGTAAATTTTCCATTACGTCACGAAATTTAGTCATACCGCCCTCCATAAGTCATACGCCAATAGGCGGTATCTCAAATTCAATAACCGAAGCAGATTCAATCCTCTCGCCCGTTATAGTAATAAATATGGTTGCACTTGTTACAGGAGTTTTGTCTGAGATACCACCATTTTTTCTCTTATAAGCAGTATGGTTAATTTTTGTGAAGTATTGGAAAATGTTACCGTTATTTTAGTCCTTACTATACGTACTTTTTTGAAAAACGCCCTCTTACACACTCGGAGTACATTTATTACGTCTTAATTGGGTAATATTTAAAAAACGCATTAGTCGGTAGTCACAACACGGGATTGTTGAGCCACTATAGAACCCTCTCACAGTAAGTCGACGGTCAATTTTGTCGTAATTTCTTTTGCGTGACTTGACTCTGTCATTATGACAGGGTTCTATGGTGGCTCGATAATCCCGCGGTGTGGCTGTGCATGGCCGCCGCTGGGGTTCGACTTTGGTACCTTACAATTACGAGTGAACACCCTAAGCCACTAGGTGACTGACGCTAAAAGCTAGTCGGATCTTAGTAAATTACTTTTTTTTTTTTGCATATGCTTTATAATAATGATACCGTTGTAGCTTCCTATCGTTGCCAAAAAATGTGAAACTTCTATTCTCGTGCCATTGTCTGTATTTTAACAGTCTCAGGGTTAATATTAATTACGTACATCGTGCCAAAACTGGGAATCGCTTCTCGGGGACGTGATGACAAACCAATTATTTATTAATAAAATCGGGATACATGTGACGTTCTCAATATGAAGGGACCTTATGGAGGCAGACGGTTACGCCGTTTTTAGAACTGTTACCATAGTATTCGTATAGTTACAATAATAAGAAGAACGTAACTGCCTTCCTCCATAAGGTCCCTTTATATTGAGAACGTCACATATTAGTTGGCAGTGCCTGATTAATGCCCTTACCTACTAATAAACGTTGAGTAACCGCTGAGTAGTTATACCATGCTTTATACCATGACAGATAAGGACAAAGCATGGTATAACTACTCAGCGGTTACTCAACGTTTATTAGTAAGGGCATATGCCTCTACAGTGCCCGAAGCATTTTCGCTTGTAGGCCCCTGTATCTGTTTCTATGAACGGTTTTAATGCGCATTCGTATAATTTATGTTTGAGAACATGAACAGCATAGACACAATAAAAAACTCAAAAATATGTCTACACGACTCTATAGTTAGAGGTTAAGACCGTGTTTTCACATAAGTGTGAAACAGCTTGATACAACGGAGAGGTGACATCAACTATGTCACTGAGCTCAAACCATATATAATACCTACTTAAAATCAAATCATAACCTATTTTTTACTGTATTCGGAGTAATTCGGACAAATTAATTTCCGTGAATAATCGTCAGCCAAACAACCTTTTACAAATTGTAGTACTGTAGCTGGAACATACCCGGATACCTTTACTTGTTTGACGCAGTTTGACGTGTTTCCATAGCAACCGAACTTTACAAACACTTCCCAGTCCCTCGTGGAATGAAATAATATTTTGATTCGGAGACGGAACTATTTGATATTGTTTACTATTGAAGATTGTTTCTGCCGGTAAGTAAGTAAGTATTGTTAATTGTTTGTCCTACAATTCGTGTTTTCGGTAAATGGACATTTTCGCGAGAAGATGTCCCATTACCTTATTTCCTCACAATTGGGAAAGTTTTAGTGTTATCTGCTCAGAATCATAAATACTATTGACCCTATTAAGGTCAATAGTGTTTCTGATTACATTTTAAACTCCTATTTAAATAAAAAGTACCCCTGTTTCTGAGTAACTATATAGATAGCACCGAAAATTTTCCGAATTGGGTAACGCATGTGTATTTCCATAAAAAAAACAAAGCCTCAGCAGAGCCATTTTTTAAATTTCGACTGTTTATTTGATACGGGTGTAATTACTAGTGACACTCGGCCAATTTTACAGTAAATCAATACTGCTCCAGAAAAGTCTATTTCCACTTGTACGCACCCTTTTGTTTATACCTGCGAACCAGTGGGATTTTTTACCCAGTTGTCCGCACTGCTAACAGGTGGAAATATTTTTTGGTTTATGCAAGGCTGCAAAGTTGTTATTTGGCGCGATTGAATGCCGGATTGTAAAATAGAATTCTTAACTAACCCGTGATTCAAGGTCTCAAGACCTAAATAACTTTGCTGCCGTGCGAAACACACAATTTTTCACCTCACCGTAGCGAGAAAATACTAGGTGCTAGAAAAACAATTCCACGAGCGCCACGTCAGCTGTCGTGTGCGCGCAGTGCCACGACAGTTACAATTCTTTGCCACGCTAGCAAATAAAATTGACTTTTGCGCGCAGATTTTGACCGACAAAGAAAGCCTTTCCGTGCTGGTGAGGTGAAAAATAAATACCCAGTAGGCGGCATCCTCAATGATGTGCTTATTTGCATTCTACATACCACATTTAAAAAATGGTGATAGCACATTCAGTGCCAAAATCTTAATAGCAGTCCATTTTGTAGATATCTGTCATATGCCTAGAAAGTGCATTTAACAAACTAAGTTAGGTATAGGCAGTGAAAGATACAGCGCTAGCCGTTCCAGCCTTGCATGGAATTTGGCAGGTTTTGACACTTCATTACGGCCTCAGGACTAGGTGCCTTCGTATTGCTTTATATTTAGCCATATTTAATGCATGCACTACTTTTTTGGATTTTCTCGCAGCTTAACAGGTTCCCTGTCCCGAAGCAATGTGCAGCGTTCTTTCGACACGTCCCCATAGTAATAATGACATTAAATGCTCATAAAGTTTCGTATAAGATACGTTATTTCCCTTCAAGTATTTCATGATACTTTTTGTCATAGTGATTGATAGATGGGTATTGATTATATCGGTAACTTTTAAGTAAGGAAATGAAATATTTACATCACTGGCCATGAGGCACATGTGCCTCATGGACGTAGGTACCAGGACAGTCACGCATGAGGCACATGTGCCTCATGGGACAGGGAACCTATTAATATAGGTATTTTGAGCTCCAGTTAGAAGCGCTCATCTGGGGAGACTAATGAAAATATTTATGCATAAATACTTAGATAATCTTTAAAACAATATATTTATTTACTTACCCCGAAATACACTCAATTGTAAATGTTTACTATAAACCTATATCGTACCAGTTTTCCGTAACTTACCTTTTTCTTAGGTGATCACAATGGATTTAAATCTCGTGGATAGGCTACGTTTACTAAAACTCGACACGGAACTGCGTCCTCAAATAAAGATGAAGCCAATGAGCCGCTATTACTTCATCACCTCGACCAACCCGGGAGAACAGTTCTTCGTTTTCGCCTCCACTGCTGCCTGGCTTATAAGAAAATCTGGCAAAGACTTCGAACAACCCAATGAAGAAGACGATCCAAACTCAATAATAGCTAATATACTAGATATATTAAGAGAAAAACAAATTACTGTTGATTTCTCCTCACATAAACTCAAACAAGGCTTCGGAGACGAAGTCTGCTACATTCTTAATGTATTAGCAGACGAAGCTTTTAAAAATGAACATTTTGAATGGCTTAAACCCGTAGTCGACTTACCCGATACGGAGGAAACAGCCGACGATGTAGATCAAGTAGAAGATGAAACAGAGATAACATTAGACAAAGTTGAAGAAGAAATGGCAATTTATTCTGAAGAATCGGAAGGAGAGTTTGACAATGAAGAAGAAAAAGAAACTAGTAACGTTGCAGACAAGGTTCATGATTGGGAAGCTTGGAAATTGGAGCTAGAGAGAGTTGCTCCTGCTTTAAGATTAAAAATCACTGCTGATGGTAGAGATTGGAGGGCGCGACACGCTCAAATGAGGACTTATAGAGATGAGTTATTTGAGAGGTTCAAGACTACTGGAACGCAGTTGAACAAGCTTCACGGCAGCATAAGTTCTGCTTTGGATAAAGTAACGGCTCGAGAGAATATTTTAAACGAGCAATTTGAGCCTTTAGTAAAAGAATACGGTTCTCTCCTGGACGAATTGAGTAAAGTGACTAATGAGTATAAAGAAGTCAGCGTAGGTGTTACCGAGAGGCAAGAACTGTTGAATGAGCTAACAACTAAACTAGAGAACATAAAGCAAAGAACAGAATCAAGGGGATCTTCAATGAATGACAACTCTCCGTTAGTGACTGCTAAGAAAGCCGTTGCAAATTTGAAGAAGGACATACAAGAATTAGATTTCCAGGTGATAGTATTGCTTTGGTTGTTGACTACCAAAGAGAATCCCAACAGTAATAATTTGCTAGGCAACACTGAATCGAGAATGATCTCTAATGAGGCTTATTAAATAGTAAATGTACTCGTATGTAGGTAACTAACTCCAATAAAACAATAAATTACGAAAATCGTTTTATTTCGAAATATGATTCCTTGCTTAGATAAAATTGGCTTTTTGTTACCTTTTGTCTCCTTTAAAATCAACAAAATAACACAAGATATTTAACAGGGTTCATTAAACAAGGTTACAAAGTACAAAAAGGGCATTCATAGAACCGACGTCACTTAACTTTGGGTAGGTATGGCTAATGAGACGGAAATACGCGAAAAAAAAAACTACTCTGCAAATAGAGGCGACGAATCAGAATTTGGTGGCACTATCACTCATCAGTCAATATCTGTTTTCGAAATCACGTGACGTCACTTTTTGCTACAGTATTATAGAATACAGGCTCATAATAAAGATAAAGTTACCTCATGCTGTTTTCACCTGTGCTACAATTTTAATTTATAAATCAAATCATTTCGAAAACTATGACACCAAGCTCGATACATTTGTAAAATTAATTTTTCGTTAATCAATCTAATAATTTCAATGCATGTCAAATCCGCCATGTTGGATTTAATATGACGTAGGTGGAACACTAAGACAAAGCCAACTACAACTCAATTGTCTAAATAAAACGGATACAGGAACGAGGGTACAAAAATGAACATACAAACATACTAATAAACTTAGACTGGTAAAACCGACGGGTAAAAATACAACAACGTATCTATCGAGACTGTATGCTACAAGAGCTATACATACTCTATAGAAACTTGATTAATGTAATCAAGTTTGAAGTTACTAAACATACACAAATATAGTTATGTAGTAGTTGCTACATGCAGTCAGATTGCATTATCATTCATAGTTGCAATCCCGATCTGTATTGATCACGGAATTGGTATTGATACTCGTAATCACAAGAATCAGTCGGTTGCTCCTTTCACAGACTAGACTCCACGTAAAACTAGCGCCTTATAAGAGGTATTGTATTTTGCCGAGAGTTCTTTCAGAAATTCATTTCGCAGTTTGATGATGCATCTGAAACAGAATAATGTTTATTCTCTCCTTAAAGAGACGTTTTTTACTTAGAGGATCTTACATAAATTACCTAGACCAAACTAAGCTCTAGGCTTATACTATGGGTACTAAGACAGCAACATACGGTATAAAACAACTGAAATTAATGGATTTGATTTGACTTAAAATCACAGTCGGATTTGTTCTTCTCTTTCACTCGCTCTCATACGCTCTTATGCTATAGTTAATAGTCTAATCGACTTTACCTAACTCGGAAGGCTTTTTAAGTGCCATTGCATTTGAACACTTTCATTGCCAAGCCAAAAACCAAGACGATTGCTGAATACCAGCCTAAAGACAAATTGCTACATCGCTGGAGTCCAAACGCGCGCTTGTCGTGTGAACTGACACTATACGCCAAGACTCTCCAGGCGAGTCCACTTATCTCTATGCCGTCGACTCCCCTGGCGAGTGCAGGGCTGTGCTAAAAGCAAGCTTTTCAAACGTATTATATTTCAGCACTTTATATTACTACGTGAATGATGAAAAACGTTTAATATAAAACATAACCCTTCTTGGCAGTTGGGTAAAAACATGAAATATGTAAGCAAGGTAGATTCACAATGAGGATGCATGCGATGTCTAAGTCAGGAGAAAAATATTCATGCTTATCAAAGCCTCACCCCCTTGACAAGAATCTCACTTAGGATAGCTACCTTTATGCAGTGAACCAACAAGGCCAATCGCGTCGCTAACAAGTGATCATAGGTTATCCTAACAACAATATTCTAACTGTGATTCAACTTATCATTTGATTAAATATAAGTATTTGTTCTTACTTGTGAATGCGGTTGTTATATCTTGCTCGATCGAACGACTTCGCGTGCGGCGTGTGCACAATAAACGCGTTCGGTAGCACCACGTGACGGTAGCCCAGGGTGTGCAGCTCTATGCTATGGGCCACCTGGACAAGACGGTACACTGCTGATCAGCCAGCATCCTTGAGATCACCAAGCCCTAGACCACCTCTCGTTAAGCTCATAATAAGTATGTCAATTGAAAAAGACGGAAGCAAGTTGTCCATCATCATCACCTTGTAAGACAAAACAAGTGTACTGTTGGACATACGCCTTCTCCAAATATCTACACCATGATTGGTCCTGTGCTTCTCGGATTCAGCTGTTTCCTGTGACCCTTATCAGATTGTGGGTTCGCCTTGTGGGAAGCCAGCATTGCGCCTCCCCACAGGAACAGCCTTAACTATATACCTAGGTCTACTAAAACATTTACTTATATTCGTAGACGGCTTTGGACAGGAATATTCCTGCCTGCAACTATCTATTAGTGGCTTTCTATTTCGGATCATTATAAATTCACAGGGTAAAGATGTTTCTAAACTTGATTGATTTTTAACATACTGAGCAATTTTAGCTTGATCCGAAGTACGAAGCCAAGGCAGAAGAGCCGAAAAAGAAGGAAATATATAAAATTCTTCTTAAATACTTACCTTATTATACCCGTATCCCGAGAACCTGGTGTCAAACTTTGGCACAGAGCGATGGGCGACAATGTATGGTTCATATGATAGTTCCCATTTCACCTAAAATTAAGGAATTCGTGTATTGGACTGCAGTAGGTAATGGGGTGAACGGGACGCAATAAATAATTAATTAATTAATTAATATGAATATGAATATGAAAAATCTTGAGGATTACTAAAGTGCCCTAACCAGTGCAAAGTATGGTGACAGACGCGTGGGCCCTTAGGTTAGGTTATTTACTTTACTTATGAAGATGTAGACATGTCATGATTGCCTAGGCTTGCCGCGTCTTCAACGGGCTTAAAAAGAGAATTCTCGTCTTTTGAAAAAATATTCTCGAGAAATGTTGAGAAAGGCATATAGAGTTTTAAATTCTGGATTGGCAGTCGTTAGTCAAATTCCTGAACAACACTCACCTCGTAGGGCTCGGTGGCTTTTATCCAATGTGAGTAGTTAGTGGCTCTATGTCCTAAGCTCCAGATACGGCTTCTGAATGGAGATATCCTCTCGTTCAGTTTAAGCAATAATGTTTGTTTGGTCCGCGGCGTAATCTTGTATTTACGAAGGATTTCAAATGCTGGGACTACTAATAACTGAATAAAAAAACAATACATTTATTTTATTTTGCCAATGACGAAGACTCGATCCAATAATGAATCTATAGACTAGAAAGTACTAAATCAAAACTCCTTTCTGCTACAATAGTACCCAATCGATAATCTTGATTAACTTTATAACCAATTTATTCCAAAAGATACCCTTAACGAATTCACTGCCGGCAACGTAAGTATGTAAGCGATTTTCTAACTTTCACCTAGGGCCTTGAACGCATACAGCCCGTGAGCACTTGGAAAAGGATTCGGGTTCGGGTAAAGTCGGCTAGACTCGCATAAAGCGTATGAGAGCGAGTGAGAGAAGTACAAACCCAAAGGTTTTTTTACAGCTCACGGAGTGTAGGTATGCGTGTTTTCGCAGTATGCGAGCCAAGTAACTATAAAACAAAAGATAGTGTTAAGAGTTTAGTTGTTAAGTATCTAAACCCCAAAAGCCGTGGTAGCCTAATGTTCTGACATGCCGACTCTTAAGCAGAGGGTCGTGAATTCGAACCCGGGCTCGCACCTCTAAGTTTTTCGGAATAATGTGCGAAATATAATTTGTAAATTTACCATGAGCTTTTCGGTGAAGGAAAACGTGGTGAGGATACCTGCACACACCTGCAAAGCAAAGACGGTGTGTGCAAAGTTCCCAATCCGCACTGGGTTCGCGTGGGAACTATAGCCCAAACCCTCTCATTGTGAGTGGAGGCCTGTGCCCAGCAGTGGGGCGTATATAGGCTGGATTATTATTATTATATTTAAACCTGTTTCTTCGGGTACGGATCTAAAACTCTGATAGCGTTCCTAAGGTATTCGTAGAGGTCAGCGCTGGGCACAAAGTCCACATCCAACAGGAACACGTAAGGAGTGTGCACGTTCTCAAGCGCCACGTTGCGGAGGTAGTTCACGGGGTAGGGCATCTGGGAATGAAAATGTTAAGTCATAAATATATTTGTCCTAACATTATTTGTCCTAAACCAGTTTTCAGTTAAGTCAGGCAACCTTTTTAGTTTTTAAAAATACTTGCGGTTAGGTTTGGTTAGGGTTGTATTAAAACAACAATAAAAAAAAACCACGGAATTTGACGGAAATGCCTTTAGGATAAATAAACGATAATTTTAACCAACGACGCGTTAGGTAATGACTAGGATGGCTGTCTATACCTAATGTAAAAATTGTGAATGTCTTAATAAAAAATAACACAGCCTACGTCCCTACCTACTGGCTGTTGAACCGTTCTAATTAATTAATTGGTTACTTTTGACATAAACGCGCAAAGAAAGTTCTGAAATTTTCATCCACCTTGTCTCATTAGTTTATTGTAAGACTTCAAATACCCAGCTCATTTCGGCAAGTCAAGTTTAGCAAGTATTGCCATACCTACTTGCTAAACTTGACGCTGAATTGGTTTGTGTTACCTCGTAACACAAACCAATAGCTATTATTCTAAATGTTCGTAATAGTCCGAATATGGTTTGGAAAAAAATATATGAAATTTTGCCGGGAAAAAATTGGACAGACCAACGTCAGCCGGGTCAGTTTTCAGAAATAAAATCAACTTTGTGATCAGTAATAGGGTTGAACACTATTTTGTTATTTGACTGTTTACCTATTTAGTAGTGATGAAAGTGACTAAAGTCAAATGTTACTCACGCATTCCTGTTTAAAAACAAGATGATAAGCTATGTTATTCCTTCTATTTAGTACATTTGTTTTATTAATAAATTGTTTTAACTCCTCAGCTTCTAAATAGTGTATGTATACTGTGGCACTCACTGGACCTAGAAAACAATTTTATGATCATTCTTCCTCTTCCGTCGAAGGTGGCATCTACGAGTAGTTACCCCTGGACTCCAAGATCTGAAGTGGGGATGGATGTGTTAGGAGAAGCTGAACTTTCACCATAAAACACTTTTACTTTTATCTAAAAAAACGTTAGAACACGGAGTAGAGCAGTTTGGATGTGTCTTTCGGATAGTTATAC
This sequence comes from Tortrix viridana, assembly GCA_963241965.1. NCBI lineage: Eukaryota > Metazoa > Arthropoda > Insecta > Lepidoptera > Tortricidae > Tortrix > Tortrix viridana. The sequence continues at coordinate 4,768,203 of OY725192.1, forward strand.
GTAAATTGGTATTTTTTTCTCGTTTCTTTCGTGACTGGCAATTTGCGTAAATTCGTATGTCTGAATTCGGCAACGTAAAAAAATGCTTATTTAATTCAGGTCGTTGAAATCTGTTATATTTGAATTATCGTGGCTATACTTTTGTAATAGGTACCTATGTCCAACGGTGGTGGATATATTTTGTGATTTGATGACGATGATGATAGTGTTTCAGAAATGACTCATTCGCTTTCTATATCTTTCTTGACAGCACTTAACCTTTTCAACGCCATGTCAAATACAAAAGTCGTCACGCGCACGCCAATGACAGCTGAAAACCAGAACTAATTTCAACCTTACGTCATAGACACTCGGGTCTATTTTTCGCTGTCAACCGTGACGGATATATCCGTCGTTGGCGTTGAACCCGTGGTGCGGATATGTCCGTCAATGGCGTTGAAAAGGTTGCAGTTATGAGTGTTATGACGTTCTTCTTCGGTGATGATGAAAATGATAAAAGCTTTTGAAACTTAGACTAAAGCAAAAGGGGAAGACACGATATCGCCGTACAAGACACTGACATAATGCGTGCCGCGACACCTACACTCGCAAATTCCACACACACAGCTGTAAACATGCACTAAGGAGCAATAGAGATAAATCGATGGACTAACGTCGTGCGCGTAAGTGAGACAGCCATACGTCTCACGTCGCACGTGTTGACAGATCGGTGACGGCCGGACAACTGACTCACACAGGCGCTCAGCGCCTATATTTAGGTGCTCAAGCCCGCGCGCCGGTCTCGTATCTTCCTCTTTTTGTTCTCATCTAAGTTTTGAAATTAACTTTACCTGCCCAAAACTCGCACAGTCTGACCAAGAACAGTAGTCTGTCTAAAGACAGCTGCACGACGAGCGTGACGTCGTCGCCTGTGCCCGTATATTCGCAGTTCATACAGTTTATATGTGAGAGGAACGTTGCTGTTTTCACCCTACGGAAGTAGTTGCAGTTGTCATGTTCAAAAACCTGCAATCAACAATTATTTACGTAAATATCAATCATACAGCCTCTTAGTGGCGAATTTACGACACGAGGCGTAGCAAGCGCTCTAATAACTCTCAAGAGCTAATACGGTACTTGACTAGTGTCAACATAAATAATTTTACACTAAGTACCTACTTACCACTAAATCAAGCTTTCGAAAATAACGCGGAAAAACCAAGCTATTTATTGTTTTTGGAATTTAGTCGATTTTTAATTCAACAACTAATTAAAAGAATCAGTTTGAACACTGAAAATTGTGACGTCACAGGTCATTATTTTCATAATAACTTCATACTAACGGATTGTTTTGACGTTTCAATAAAAGTTGCTGATTTGACCAGTCAGACAAATAGCCTATTATGTGCCGTTGTAACATAACTTAAGTACGTTAAGGTAATATGCTTCGACATGCTTCGACATGTGGTGATGGAATTTAAAGACACATTAGGTACTTAATATAAACCACAACCACAAAAAAGTTAAAAAATACTAAAAAAAAATTTAACTGCCGCATGATAACGGACAACTTAGAATAAAATGCTTTGTTTAAAATACAATTGACACCTAAGCGCAGCATGTCACTTAATTACATTTCTTGCGTTGGCTTACGTGTGAATAAGTGTGGAGATGACTATTGCCACTGATATTGAATCCTACACAAGTGACTTGACAAATGTACGTATTTTTTTTTTTTAATTATATTTGTGTGTCGACTGAAAAATCGCAATCAAGTGATCCCCTAGCTCCTTTATGAGATGTATCAGAGAACTATTTTCTAATCCTATAGGCAGGCAGTCTTAAATATATCATAAGAATTTAACCTCTTTCGTACCCTCCGCTCCTTCCGCTTGTGTTTATGCAGACCGCGGTACAAGTTACGGACCATGAAGAAGTAATTGACGTCCATCTTCAACGGACTGAGCAGGAGTTGGTTCAGGCGGAAATTGTACGTGATACCTTGCTTCTTCGCATTCCAGTGGATGATCTAAAATGCAGGCCTTTAAGAAACAGCTGGTAGTGGAATGAACCGTGTAGTGCCAGTACCACTCGAAAGTAGTCAGAACCACGCACGTTGTTGAATGTTGACCCACTTGCTTATAATTGGTAATTTGGTAAAGTGATACAATTTGCAGCATCTATTTTGAATTTGTCTAATACGGATGAGTTGAGACGAGTAGCCAGGGGTCTAACATTCACTTAAGTGTTCTTATTTTTTTCGTATTTCCTGTTCATGGCTATGGCTAGGTATGTGGTGTTTAATAAAGAGATTTTGTATTTGAAGTGAACATACTGCCAAACAAACATACGTGTAAAATTAAATAAAAGCTTGTAAAAGAAGACGGAATAATAAAAAAACTGACCTTTACATCCGTCCTATTAGAACCGTAGCACTTTTTAGCATTCAATAGTGATGCCATCTGCAGGTTATACTGGCAACCAACGTCATAGACAACTGTCCTAACACTGTCTTTGGCTATACACCTGTCAGGGTTTGTTTGGTTAGTGTCGACATAAGTATCATTCCACATTCTTGACCAACTTTTTTTGTCCAATTTCTGCAGATCCAGTAACATTACACCCGTATTGTAATACGTCGATTCAGGCGGTTTCACAATATTGATTCGTTTCAAATTACTTTGATGTTTGACCATCCCGATATACTGGTGATAACGGTTAGTTAGTATCACAAGCAAAGGTGCAGTTACTCGAGCAACTTTTCTCGGCATTTTTTGCTGGCAATCTATGGGCGTCTCGTTCCATCACACGAAATTAGAGGCAGCTATTGCTGCCGGCTACAAATTGCCGTGAAAAATTGGTCGTGTAACTCGTACTTTTAGTTTTAAGTGGTAAAAGTAAATATAACTTTCTGTCAAAAGCAATATCTTTTAAACAAGTTTAATTACTTTTTTGCACTGTCATCAGCTGCGTATCGAGACCAACCCAAGTAGCACAAAAGCTGTAATAGAGCTTATACAGCCATTATAACTTGCCAGCTACGAGTATACTCGTAGTATTTTCATACAAAAAATCGTAGCTGGCAGGCAATGTGTTATAAGGGCTGTATTAGCTCCTATACAGCTTGTGTGCTGCTTGGGAATCTAACGATTCCAAAGTCGATAGGTCTTACGGCCTGGCCACATCTTTGAGCCGCGGCGAGCGAATTCTCACTTCATCGCACGGTCGAGACACTCGCCGCACAGCGGTTAATGGGCATTACACGCAATGTATTAGGAAATCGCTCGCCGCGCCGCCGATCGTGCAATGTCGTGGCCAGTCCCTAAAAGAAGAACAGCAAAGATCATGCTGCCACCTTCTGAGTGCATCATCAGATCAGCTAACGGGAACAACTAGTCCACAATAATAAAGACACACGGAGCGATAAGCACAAATATTAAATTGTGCTAGCGGTACTTATGGGCATTGGGCAAGTCAATTGGAATAATATGAGAATTTTATTTTTTGCATATCGGTCGGTCAGTATCCTAGGTAATTTACAGTGTAAAAGTTCTAATACTACCTAAGTAATTCCCATTAGATTTCTGTAACAAATATCTCTCTTTATAAAACTACTTAGGTAATAAAATTATCAAATCCCCGCACCTGTTGTTTGGTCATACTCCCGAACATCTTCCACAGTTCGAAAACATCGCATAATATCGTCAAATCTGTATCTAGGACTATGACTTGTATGTTTGGTAAGACTTCGGGCAGCAGGACGGTGTCCAATTGGACTCCCTTGTCCAGGTCGGAGCGGTTAGCGGCGCGGGGCATAAGTTTCTTTGCATCGTAGTAAGTATATTGAACTAAAAAATGATATAAGTACTTTGGCAAAAAAGAGAACAGAAAACCTCATTTTTGCGCTGTTCCGAATGAAATTGGCAACCTGACTTAATTTTTGTTAACAAAGCTGTTGCTTATTGTGGTAGTTCCCACTTGAAAAAATGTTTGCCCGTAACAGTGGGCTATCTCAGAAGAAATCACCATAGAACTCATAATGACGCAGCATCAAATTACAAGAAAGAATTTACTCCAAAATAACATTTGACGTACTGTGGCAAGGTTCTTATTATGTTAGTTATCGGAAACGAGCTGGATGAGGAAAGTGTAGAACCGAACGGACTGGCGCGAAGGAGATGAGACCGGGCATAGGTAGGTATAGTCATAGGTATTAGTAGGTATAGTAGGTAGTGGGTTAATGGGCTAAGTGGATGGATGGATAAATGGCAAGGTTTTGTGATCAAACATTCATCATAATCGTCATCGTGTTAACCAGAACACATTCACTGCTGGTCATTGGCCGTTACCAAGATCTGCACCATGATCGGTGCTGTGCTACGCATCCAGCTGCTTCCCACGACCCGCGTTAGATCGACGGTCCACGGACATTGCGCCTTAAGCCTTACTTTAGAACCTTTCCGCCCCAACGGCTATCGGCTCTATGAGCAACCTACTGCCACTAGCTTTGCAACTCGCAGAGCTATGTCGGTAACATTCGTTCGGCAGATCTCCACATTTCTGGTTTGACATCCGAGTAATTTCTATAAAAGTATTGACGTACTCTTAGTTATATCCCAACTGGATATTAAGTTGTGGAGTTCTTGCTGGCTGGGGTCTTCCAAAATGAGATGCAAGTGCAGCGGGTTCTGTCGATGGTGCAGCAGCGACTTGAACATTGGCGTCACTCCCCGCGGACTCGAACTGTGTATAGCTATGTGGATGGTTTCGTACAGGGCTTCTGAGGTGTTGAAGGTCTGTAACAGTTCCATTGGTTCTATTTACAACAGTTATCTTCGTACGTATCCTGATAAATTCCAGTTTCTACGGAAATAGCGATAAACTATAGGTACGCACTCGCTGGTAAAAGCAAATAGTAAAAATCTTAAATAATGTTGAACATTCACTCACATAAACAATATCTTCTTCATTTTTACTATAATTCAGTGTTACTTTATACTTTGGATTTTTTTTGTGTGAATGTGAACCGATTATCTTAGTTATTAGAAACAAATAATACACGACTACCAAGGTAGTAAACACCATAAAATGTATCGAGAACCCGTGAGTCTTCCAACGGATCCGCATAATGAACACCTACTTGGCAAGAAATTTAGTAAAGTATAGCGAAATTGATATTATTAAGTTAAGACTTTTAATTTAGAATGACTTTGACGTTGACTTTTGAAAGGTTTAAATAGTTATTTTTATTTGCTTCGAGGAATCTGTAGGTTGGACGCATTGTAGCGGCTCTAGACTTGGGGCGTGAATGTAATAGTCTTTTTTCTAGGTAAATAAACTTTTTATTATCTACAAGAATGTCTAATTTTCAAGTCACTGTACAATTCAAGCAAGGTGTAATAAACTACAAGTGCAAATCAATTATCCATGGTTGCCATTCGAGAACCCTAAAGTTGCCAAAGAGTAAGTAACTTCATTTATTTATTGATCACCATATTCACCATGGTCTCTTTTTGTGTCAATTGGATCCGGTGGTAGCGGGACGCACGTTCGTGAATTGAAAACACCACACTAACTAGGTATAACTTAGCAAAAAATTGTTTGACGCGATGACAGGCGGACTACATTATTCTCAAGAACCACCCAATCACCACATCAGGTATGCATCAGGTACAGGCGCCATTGCGGTGATAGGTACTTTCTATACTAGTAGGACGCGTAGTATACTAGCGACGTAGGACGCGTCCGTGGAGTTGGAGCCTACCTAAGAGTAAAAAGTGGATCATGCTGCCAATTTCATTACAAATAGTCGCCTAATTTATATTACTGATAAATAATCGTTTTATATTTAATATATTCCCCAGGTTCGCACGGGTAGCGCTTCATAAATTAGTCTATAACATACATTCCTAAATAGATAATCCATCTTTCTGTTGGTGAAAACCGTATGAAGATCCGTAAAGTACTTTCAGAGATTAAAGCTCTAACAAACACTAATTCAGCGCGGCGGGGGACTTTAATTTATAATATGTAGTAAAGTAAAATATAACTTTAATTAAATAGAAATACGGATTAGGAAAATGTGTTTATTCTCATTATATACCTACCTACGCTCGTTAAACAAAAATAAACAAATTGTATAAAATATGATTTATCTTTACCTTGACCAGAAACATACAATAGCAGATTTTTAATATTAAAACTATTAAATTTAAATTGTATATGTACTTATATTTTAGGTCCGTTACTTTTAATATCAATAATATCCGGTCATGGTATAATTATGAACATAATACATTTCAACTAAAAAAATACGAATATCTTGTTCATTTAGAATACATTTAAAATACGTAACAGGTGAAATATAAAATTATCCTTGCAATTTCTAAATTAAAATACAGTAGCAAAATGCAAATATTATTTTCTCTCCTTCATCTCAGCGTGTACTTATCTTAAAAAAATATTGAACTTATTAATAAAATAATATCAAACATAAAATGTTTGGGTGAAGTTCATAAAGTTGGGCATGCTAACTCACGCAATTAAATTTTCTATGAAACATTCCGTTGTGCGACAAAAATTTGCCATAAGTAAATAAGGATACTTTTCGTCGCACAACGGAACTTTTTCGCCTTTTTTGTTTGTATGGAAGGTACGCTTAATTATTTGTTAATTATGTCCGACTTTTTGAAATCGTCCCTTTATCTTTATAAATAATTCCATCTAAATATTTTAAAACAAAAGACGAAAGTAACGTGTACAAAAAAGAAAAGAGGATCATAACTCCAATAATCAAACATTGGACTTCCTTAACTCACAGCCCTGGGTTATTTGCCTATTTATATACAACAATAGTGTACTCATGGATTATTAATGATGCATATCCGCGGAAACGGTTAAAGGACTGACTTAACCCCCCTACCGTATATTGGAGGTGAAAATACCAAGTTTTAGCCTCTTCGAATATAGTTCATACCTAAACATAAACTAAAAAAAATACAACAAATGTAAAATTTAAGCACGGATTCGTGTCTAAGCTTACAGTTACATAACCAGTACACCTGTTACACACAGTTACACCTGTATCTAAAGTAAAGTCTAGGAAAAATAAGGTAGTGGCCTCAAAAATATGATCACACAACTCTTATGTCAGTTGGTGTTCTTAAATAAATAAATAAAATCCAATTAATAATATTAACTCATTCGGTCCCTGACGGTCAGCGATTATTATTTGTGACGTTCTCAATATAAAGGGACCTTATAGAGGCAGGCGGTTACGCTGTTTTTAGAACTGTTACCATAGTATTCGTATAGTTACAAGAATAAGAAGAGCGTAACTGCCTTCCTCCATAAGGTCCCTTTATATTGAGAACGTCACATTTGTAAACGAAAGCTCCCGAACACACTTTTTTTATTTTTACTCGTATTAAGATCGCCTTCTACAGCCCTTTAGCTCATTCCCTTATTGGATAATTATTATGTACGTAATTAGCGACCCGCCCTCGCTTCGCTTCGGTTCGTTTTAAGTTTCCCCTCCCATTTCCCCCCATTAAAGTTGAAATATCCAATTTTTCTCTTCATAAGAACCTTCCTCAGACTAGGAATATAAAAAAAAAAAATTATCGAAATCAGTCCAGCCGTTCTTCGTAATGCCGCGACCAAGGGATATAATATATAGATAATAAAGATTCATTTTTATACATATAGATAATAGAGATTATAATTTATATTTAGTAGCGGTGCAAACCTCAACCATTCATACAAAAATAAGGGCCAAATAATTTTGGGACTTTAGGCCAGATGACAGCTTAATAATTAGTGTTATTATTATTACTGTTATTATGACATAACCCTTTTCTTAGGTTTTAGTGATTATTATACAATGGGTTCCCTTTATTTGGCATAATTTTCATTCTCCGAAACGTATTTGGCATAACATACTTAGCATAGAATTATTTAAAAACATAAGAAGGGGAACCTTATCCTCCTAAGACACCTTGTACAAAATTTGTACATAATACGGCCGTTTTAATAAGATCCATTGCATAGGAGATAAAGTGGAAATTCCTTTTTTTTATGACTGACAATCAAATTAGAAAATTGACTCTATTCTATTCACAATAGGTTCAAATTCCATTGGCTTTTTTTTTTCATAGTGGGCCTCAGGAGGTTATACAATACATATTAAAACTCGTATAAAATGTACTTAATTGTGATTTGCTACTAGAAAGAGGCATGAATGTTAGAATCTTCTCAGGAGCTATTAAGTTTTCACTTTAGAAAACATCTGAATACTTCTGTTATTTATCAGTTACGTTTATAAACAAACAAGTTCAAGCGCGACCGTCCCGTCTGGTAGGGGAGGGGGGGAGGCGACTGCCAGTATATTGCTTCCCTTCCCCGCTTCCCAGCCCACCCCCGCTGACGCGTATACGTCTCTTCCTCGCGTCCCTTCTTAACCCTTTACCAGGCTAAGGGATACATGTTTCCCATATGAAATATATTAAACAATACCCAATCGTATGTGGTTAAAGCTGAAACTCGTCTGTACCTTGTGATCTTTCAACCTGGGCGGTTATCTTTTATTTTATCAACTTGTGCTAGCCATTCTGGTTAATGGTTAATTGGTAGCGGTACTTTATCTGTTGCGTTCTAGGCGGTGTCGCGGGCTTGGTTTAGCAGTAAGCCGCGTGCTCGGGCCGCGTAGGGCTCGTCGGGCTTCTCGTCCAGCGTCGCGTTATACTTACGCCGCAGGTCTTCTAGGAACTCGCTCTTTAGTTGCGCCAGGCAGCTGGAACATAAAACCAGCTATAGATAGCTTGTAGTGGTAAATTCGACATAACAACTATTTAGAACATTTTTTTAAATTGTAAAACAGTTTGTTCAAAAGCTATTATAGTGTTCGCGTAGCGTAGATATTGCCTAGTTTCCTGCTCCTAAGACTGTGCTTTTCTTATTTCATTTTGAACCGTATCACAAACCCATACATCAGTTTTTTGTTTCTAAAAAAGGCAATCGGTAAGTTTGTTTTTGGTGTGTAGTGTCGGGCGGTATACTCACAGGCGGTAGTGCGGGGCCGGGGCGGGTGTGTAGTGTCGGGCGGTATACTCACAGGCGGTAGTGCGGGGCCGGGGCGGGTGTGTAGTGTCGGGCGGTATACTCACAGGCGGTAGTGCCGGGCCGGGGCGGGTGTGTAGTGTCGGGCGGTATACTCACAGGCGGTAGTGCGGGGCGGGGGCGGGTGTGTAGTGTCGGGCGGTATACTCACAGGCGGTAGTGCGGGGCCGGGGCGGGTGTGTAGTGTCGGGCGGTATACTCACAGGCGGTAGTGCGGGGCGGGGGCGGGTGTGTAGTGTCGGGCGGTATACTCACAGGCGGTAGTGCGGGGCCGGGGCGGGTGTGTAGTGTCGGGCGGTATACTCACAGGCGGTAGTGCGGGGCCGGGGCGGGTGTGTAGTGTCGGGCGGTATACTCACAGGCGGTAGTGCGGGGCCGGGGCGGGTGTGTAGTGTCGGGCGGTATACTCACAGGCGGTAGTGCGGGGCCGGGACGGGTGTGTAGTGTCGGGCGGTATACTCACAGGCGGTAGTGCGGGGCGGGGGCGGGTGTGTAGTGTCGGGCGGTATAGTCACAGGCGGTAGTGCGGGGCCGGGGCGGGTGTGTAGTGTCGGGCGGTATACTCACAGGCGGTAGTGCGGGGCCGGGGCGGGTGTGTAGTGTCGGGCGGTATACTCACAGGCGGTAGTGCGGGGCGGGGGCGGGTGTGTAGTGTCGGGCGGTATACTCACAGGCGGTAGTGCGGGGCCGGGGCGGGTGTGTAGTGTCGGGCGGTATAGTCACAGGCGGTAGTGCGGGGCCGGGGCGGGTGTGTAGTGTCGGGCGGTATACTCACAGGCGGTAGTGCGGGGCCGGGGCGGGTGTGTAGTGTCGGGCGGTATACTCACAGGCGGTAGTGCGGGGCCGGGGCGGGTGTGTAGTGTCGGGCGGTATACTCACAGGCGGTAGTGCGGGGCCGGGACGGGTGTGTAGTGTCGGGCGGTATACTCACAGGCGGTAGTGCGGGGCCGGGGCGGGTGTGTAGTGTCGGGCGGTATACTCACAGGCGGTAGTGCGGGGCCGGGGCGGGTGTGTAGTGTCGGGCGGTATACTCACAGGCGGTAGTGCGGGGCGGGGGCGGGTGTGTAGTGTCGGGCGGTATACTCACAGGCGGTAGTGCGGGGCCGGGGCGGGTGTGTAGTGTCGGGCGGTATAGTCACAGGCGGTAGTGCGGGGCCGGGGCGGGTGTGTAGTGTCGGGCGGTATACTCACAGGCGGTAGTGCGGGGCCGGGGCGGGTGTGTAGTGTCGGGCGGTATACTCACAGGCGGTAGTGCGGGGCCGGGGCGGGTGTGTAGTGTCGGGCGGTATACTCACAGGCGGTAATGCGGGGCCGGGGCGGGTGTGTAGTGTCGGGCGGTATACTCACAGGCGGTAGTGCGGGGCCGGGGCGGGTGTGTAGTGTCGGGCGGTATACTCACAGGCGGTAGTGCGGGGCGGGGGCGGGTGTGTAGTGTCGGGCGGTATACTCACAGGCGGTAGTGCGGGGCCGGGGCGGGTGTGTAGTGTCGGGCGGTATAGTCACAGGCGGTAGTGCGGGGCCGGGGCGGGTGTGTAGTGTCGGGCGGTATAGTCACAGGCGGTAGTGCGGGGCCGGGGCGGGTGTGTAGTGTCGGGCGGTATACTCACAGGCGGTAGTGCGGGGCCGGGGCGGGTGTGTAGTGTCGGGCGGTATACTCACAGGCGGTAGTGCGGGGCCGGGGCGGGTGTGTAGTGCCGGGCGGTATACTCACAGGCGGTAGTGCGGGGCCGGGGCGGGTGTGTAGTGTCGGGCGGTATACTCACAGGCGGTAGTGCGGGGCCGGGGCGGGTGTGTAGTGTCGGGCGGTATACTCACAGGCGGTAGTGCGGGGCCGGGGCGGGTGTGTAGTGTCGGGCGGTATACTCACAGGCGGTAGTGCGGGGCCGGGGCGGGTGTGTAGTGTCGGGCGGTATACTCACAGGCGGTAGTGCGGGGCGGGGGCGGGTGTGTAGTGTCGGGCGGTATACTCACAGGCGGTAGTGCGGGGCCGGGGCGGGTGTGTAGTGTCGGGCGGTATAGTCACAGGCGGTAGTGCGGGGCCGGGGCGGGTGTGTAGTGTCGGGCGGTATAGTCACAGGCGGTAGTGCGGGGCCGGGGCGGGTGTGTAGTGTCGGGCGGTATACTCACAGGCGGTAGTGCGGGGCCGGGGCGGGTGTGTAGTGTCGGGCGGTATACTCACAGGCGGTAGTGCGGGGCCGGGGCGGGTGTGTAGTGCCGGGCGGTATACTCACAGGCGGTAGTGCGGGGCCGGGGCGGGTGTGTAGTGTCGGGCGGTATACTCACAGGCGGTAGTGCGGGGCCGGGGCGGGTGTGTAGTGTCGGGCGGTATACTCACAGGCGGTAGTGCGGGTCGGCGCGGAAGGCGGTGATGTCGGGCGAGGGCGCGTGCGGCGTGTGCACCACGAAGGCGCCCGGCAGCACGGCCGCGCGGTAGCCGAGCGCGCGCAGCTCTACGCTATGGGACACCTGCACGCGAAAGAGAGCGTACGATGTTAACCTTCGTGTTCGTTTTTTTAACGTCATTCATGTCAAACAAATAGCCAGAGCTAATATCAACCTTACGTTATTGAATCACAGGTCTATTTCGCAATGTCAACCATAACTGATTTATCCGTCGTTAGCATTGAAACACAGGCTTATTTCACGCTATCAATCATGACGGATTTATCCGTCGTTAGCATTGAATGTAAGGTGCAAATATATCCGTCGATGGCGCTGAGCAGTGTGTATTTAGGGAAAAGGTATCAATAGGACTACTATCGTATTATAACATTATTCTACGTATTATATTGTGTGAGTTATTACCTTATTCCACCCGAAGCCCGAGAACCTGGTGTCGTACTTGGGCACGGAGCGATGCACCACGAAGTACGGCTCGTAGTCAGACTCCCACTCCACCTGAAAGACAGGAATTAATCATCACTATTATCACCACCATCAACCATCATATCAGCCGAAAGACGTCCACTGCTGGACATAGGCCTTCCCCAAGGCTCTCCACGACGGTCGGTGTTGTGCTACTCGCATACATCGGCTTCCCGCAATCCTCACCAGATCGTCGGTCTAACTTGTGGAAGGCCTACCAACACTTCGCTTTCCGGTAACCACATCCTGTGTTCATACTTTATTGTGTAACTTAGCCGAAGGATTTTGGAATTAATTGAAAAATGAGCCATCTGTTTAGCAATTACCACTTTTCTTACTCCTCTAGGAAGCATATTATAGAGCAAAACGTCCCCACCAACCTCATAGGGCGCGGTGGCCGTGGCCCAGCGCGTGTAGTTGGTGGCGCGGTGCCCGCGCGGCCACTCGCGCGCGCGGAAGGGCGCTACGTCGGCGCCGCGCCGCGCCGCCAGCCGCGCCAGCAGCGCCGGCTTGTCGCGCGGCGGCGACGCGCGGTACCGCTGCGTTTCGAACGCCGCTACCACTAGACACTAACAAAAAAATGTGAACAAAGTAAGTATAAGTTTTTCATAGTAAGAAAGTGGGATATATTCGGGTAGATTTGGTTACATCGGGTTGTTCTAAATGTTGGTACCTAATACATAAGAAAACGTTTCCGTAGCCATACCAATATAAACCTTTAGATTAGCAACACTGAAAGAACCTGCCGCAACGGTGAAAAGGCAAAAGAGATGGCGATGAGGATTAAACAGACGCTGAAGTAGATGGTTCTCTTCTTTCAACAATAAAAAGATAACCATCTTCAACAGCGCCTCCAGTGTTGATTAGCGCAACTAAATCTAAAAGTGCAATCATCGCGCCATAGAAGTATCGCGGTAGTCTAATACAATTCGGTCTAAGTAGAATGATCCATGTGACCGCCGTATTTCATAATTTGAAACACTATAATCGTAAGCAAGGCATATGAAAAGAGGTGATCAATCATTTAAATTACTTAACATCACCGCATGGTTTGTATATGTATCAATGCAGTAGGTATATATGAAAAATCAAAAAACAAAGTGTTATACGTTTTACATGAGCAGTCTCAGGGTGATCTCTGGTAGGATGATAGATTGATCCAACTATATACACTTCAACTTCCAGCACATTTAACTCACCTTTTTCTGCGGGTAGGGATTGACGAGCCGTGTGGCGGTCCTGAGGTGCTGGTAGAGCCCCGCCATGGGCACGAAGTCTACATCGATCAGGAACACGTACGGCGTGCTCACGTGTTCCAGCGCCACGTTACGTAAGTAGTTCACTGGGTAATGCATCTAAAGAACACAACTTATTTAGTAATAGCTTTTGCCCATTCATTTAGTTATTATTTTTCCTGTCAGAGGTTGGATAGAAAGCTACTTCCAACACAGGGTAAAAGATCTTATCAGTAGCTTCAAAAGTTCAAGTAAGTTTGCAGATTGGAGTTGACTAATATCTGATTGTTTTTTATCGGTATCCTGTCATGTTACCAAACAACGTTTCACAAACTGATTTATTTCACAAACAAATCATTTGGCAAACCCCTTTTTTTCCGAAACTGTAAATATTTCAGGATTTATTTCAGGAACATTGCTTAGAACCCTGTAGGTTAGGTTAGTTTTATAAAAATCCAGATATATATTTACAGTTTCGGAAAAAAGCGGTTTAATTTGTGAAATGAATCAGTTTGTGAAACGTTTTTTGGTGAAACATTAGTGAACCTTTCTTATCTGGTACTTACGGAATCATGTTTGAAGACGAGATGGTAACCGATGTTCTTTCTCGCGCTGAGGGTGTCAGAGAAATCCCTGATGAAACTCTCCAGTTCACCCACGTCGCAATCCGACAGGTATATCGCAGCACTAAGGGGGCCTGCCAACGAAAACTAACTTTGAATAAAAATCTATATATAAAAAAAGAGAAGGCCTAACTGCGTGACATCAACGCCCAGCCTAAAACCTTGGACTTAGAAAGCTGAAATTTTACGCAGAGGTTCCTTTTATGATGTAGACAAGGAATAAGACGGGATTATCCAAAATTACCGCGGGATCTCATTTTCCACGTGGTTGAAACCGCTAGCGAAAGCTAGTTAACCAATAAAAATGCCATCATACTTAGTTACTATTGTACTTGAATATTTTTCTTTATGTAGTGCCTGTTTTGTTAAACTAAAATAGGGGCCTGGGTGGTTTAAAAATTAATTTAGACACAGAGAGCACGAGTCAAACATTATGCGAACTTCTTAAGAAACAAAATATGCCTGAGGAAATACAACCTTATGCCCATCACACATACATTACCAGACAAGGCAATTATTTTTCTAACCTTCCCAGTGCTTGACGAGCCTCTCGAGGAACTGCAGCCTGTCCATAGACAGCTGCAACACGAGCGTGACGTCAAAATTGTCTATGCCCGTGTAGCTATAGTCCATGTAGTATAGATGTGTGCGTAGTTTCACCCGCTGCGCAGCGCGAAAACTCACACATAGGTCCGAGGATTTTGACTGTAATTCAAATTAAACAATCAGGTGGCACCGTGATACCGTTCACGATACCAAAACAGCTGTGTATTATAGTTACCCAGCAAGAAAAAGGAGTTAATCGATAATATATTCCTCCACACACATCAACATAATATACCTTGTACGTAGCAGCTTCAGTATTATAGCACCGATGCAGTTTCTCTCGCAATATGTTCCCGTCGAAGTTCACGTAAGACTGGTGGACCCCTCGGAAGTACTCCACGTCTCTGATCTTGACGTTATACTTCTTGGGAGAGTTCCAGTGGATTATCTGGAAATCATACTTAGTAAATAAAATAGTAAATATGTCACTGATGGCAATACACAAGCAATCTACGCGTTAGGGTGAAATTAGTGATGTATCTAAAGGCAATCTGAAGTACATAACTATAAATCTAAAAACTAAAACCCAACTGGCGTCTAGTATATCGCACCCTAATAACGTAAGTAAAATGAAACATTGGTGTTAAAAATGTGTTTGAAACGAATAACAAATACAAACAATTCTACAGTTTCCGTATGTTATATACTCTTGAGACATAAATAAAATATGTGCGTACCTAACACCAAACATAAAAGAAAATTATCATAGCGTGAAAATTGCAACTTCAACTTCTTGTGACTTCTTTGACTAGACACTGGTGATCAAAAAACAAAACTGTAAAACAAAATTAACTTTGTTATAGCGTTTTCAATCCACGAAGTCACGCCCCACTACATAAGTTTACGTACATCGACGCACCCATGCGACGTCAATAAAGAGGGTGGGGCGCGGTTTAATGGACTGAAAATACTATAGAAACCTATAGAATTTATATGAAAATTAAGTAATAGTGTTAAATTTGTGACGGTGTGTGCGAAGTTCCCAATCAGTGCGAAGAACACTGGGCCCGCGTGGGAACTATAGCCCAAACCCTCTAATTATGAGTGGAGGCCTGTGCCCAGTAGTGGGACGTATATAGGCTGGATTATTATTATTTTTATTATTAATAGTGTTTTTAACACTTACCTTAACATTATCAACATCTTCCCCATAACAATTTTTCGCTAACGTCTTGGTAGACATTTGCACGTTATACTGGCAACTAATATTAAATACAATCTTTGGCGTTTTTTTTATAATAGCATTAATGACATCCTGATCGGCCAGTGTTGTCGCTTTGAGCCGTTCGATGTTCTCGTTGACCGCGTCGTGCCACAGGCTCGTCCAGTCTGCGGCGGCCCGTATTTTTAATAAGTCAAGCAACATGACTCCAGTGTTGTAGCCTCGCCCCAACGCGGGCCAACGGGTTTCCGTGTCATAATACCAGTTACTCTCGTTTTCCACTAACCCTATAAACTATAGACATATCAAATTATAATATTGAATTAGCATCATTTCGATGGGATGGATAGCACTAATTATTATGGTAGAGAGCTACTGTCTCTTGTGGAACCCCTTGTCATTATTGGTGGAGGGGGGAACGTCAGTGTTCATTTTAGTCTGTTAAGTAATCTAACTAGTCCTATGCGCGTGCGCGAACGAGATTTACTTCAGTTTCTGTGTTCTTACCTGGTCATCAGTCATGTTCCTGAACATAGCCCACAGTTCTGCCACGTCACATAGAAAGGTCAGGTCCGAGTCCAGTACGATCACCTTCGTCAAGGTGGAAGGCAGGATATCGGGGAACAACAGTTTCACCAGCGCATATATGCCGGAGTAGTGGCTGTTCGGGACCCAGGCCACGCGAGACAAGCTGTTTTGGGCGTTGTAGGTGCTGTATTTCACTGGAAAAGCAGTTTTTTTTAATGATATCGGTATGGAGAAGGCAAACGAGCATATAGGGTATCTGCTGGTAGGTAAGTAAGCTCCCGAGGCTTATGGAAATTATTTGCAATGTCAAGACGCGCGTTGCCAACAATGTACATATGTTTAACTGTTTGAGTCACACAAACTTCAATTTTATTAATATTATAAAGAGGTACATTTTGTAAATTTGTTTTTTTGTTTGTTTGTAAGGGATAATCGCCGGAACTACACATCCGATTTCAAAAATTATTTCGCCTGACTTATTTAATAGAAGTAAAATTGCGAAATATGTGACGTCATACCAGGGGGGTCTGAAAAATGTGACCATCTGTGACAAGGAGGGGGGGAAATTGGTGTGACGTAATGGATGGTCCCTGATGCGTGCATGTGTTTGTTTGCCTGCATGGAACAACACATTGTTTTTTTTTTTTGCACAACCATCCAGGTCCAAAGACATAGGTCCAAGGACGGACACTGAGAGTGACTATAGCCATTGTTAAACTGTTAATTGCGCGACACAGTGGTATTTGCATAGTACAAATACACTAAAATGTGCAAGGGTATGGACGTTTGTTAGAAATATATACGGATGGCTGTTTTTGATCACACATGAACACTGATAATTTGGTACCAACATTTTTTCTCTGCTTTTGATATCGTGACAATAAACGTGGCCTTGTATATTTGTTCATTTGAACCCTAATTTTTATCTTTGTAGGTAATTAAAATGGTATGAAAAACTACAAGAAGCAAAAATTAATTAAACTAAAATATTGCCAACCAAATAATATCGTCGGTGAAACTGCAATGCCAAATTAAATAGGTTGTAAAATGCACCTTACTGACTTACTGTGTAAGGTGCATTTTGCCCTTTCTTGAATTTGTTAGTTACGCGGTATTGCAGTTTCACTGACGGTATAGAAAAATATACTAAATTCATACCATCTGGCAGGTCCCATGTCTCGAAGATATGAGAAGTGGTGAGTTCGGATGTGGCATCCACTATGAGGTGGAAATGCACCGGGTTCTGACGGTGATGCAGCAAGGATTTTAACATGGGAGTGACCAGGCGCGGGCACTTTCCCATGCACACTAAGGCCACGTGGATGGTTTCACATATAGTGCCAACTGCATCTGGAATCTAGACAAATACGTCATTGATAATGTTTACTAAGGCAAGATTGGCGGGAGATTGCCCATAAATACAAATACAGAAATAATAATAATTGATACAGGCGTCTATCAGTCATCACAACTGCCTGCCTGATAAATAATGATAATAATAATAATAATAATAATTGGGATATGTGGAAAGGTGGAAAGGAGGCCCTTGCCCAGCAGTGGGGCATTCCGGGCCTATAATAATAAAAACGTTTACTAAATAAATGAAAATAAATTAATTGGGTACTTTTTTTAACTGAATGCCATGAAGAGAAATGTTTTTCATGGGTATGTATGTATGTAATATTCTTTATTACCTATTTCTGTAGAGCTTGAATACCTGAATTTTAAACCAGTGTTGTCTCCTGTTATACAATTTTTCAAACTGCGCTTGAAGCCGCCACTGTAGTGCATGTGGGTTATGGTAAAAAGAAAAACAAATAAATGTGAATCTCACCTCTGGAACTTGGTATAGCATTGCAGAATCAACTGTTATCTTGCTCATTGCAGTCTGAGACAGCCTCAACTGTGTCTTGAACACTTTATTCTGTGTCTCAAGAATACTTATTCGAGATATTAACCACCAATAATAAATAACAGACAGACTGATCCATATTCCGAGCCACAAACCTAGCCACGGTCGAAAAAACATGCAGGTGACAAAATTCTTTGATCTTATGTTCATTTTGATAGCACACAATGAGTGTTTTAATTTAGAAAGTAATTCATTCTCTACCTAAAGTATTCATCTGATAACACCTTAAGGTATTCTTCATTATTGGTTGTCATGGAACCTGTTAAACAGACAACAGAAGTTTTAATAGCGATATAAGAAACGAATTTTCTTTGAACTTCAATACTATGAATAAAATAGTACTTATGCACGACAATTTTATAGTATACTTACTAATAAACATATATAACGTGCTTAATAACAATGATTTCTGATTTTTCCACTTATCGCTAACACATGGCATTTTGAATTAGTTAATTTTATCAGTAAGTTTTGAATAAGTAAGTAATCGTAACAACGTAATGCAACGTCGTAGTTTTCAAGTATTTTAATTTTGTGGTTAATAAGACAAATCAACCGAGGATAGTTTACCTAGTTATAATGATCAAAATTAAGTAGGTGAGTTTATTTACATTCTCTACTAATTTATAATAATTACACATTCAAGGTACAAACACAAAACGAAACCACTTCGAAGAGAACTGTCAAGTTGACATCTGACATCTCAAACGTCAGTGACATATGTTTTCCTCTCTACGTTCCGTTTAACGCCTTTAGTAAACCGACCTACGCTGCGAATTGCGAAACGTAGTCGGGCAATTCTTCGAGCGTTTCAACCGCCCTGATTCCCAGGGCCGCATTAATGTCTAAATTCCTGTAGCTTTGGATTAATTTTCAGTTAAACTTTGTAGAAGTCAGGACACTCTACAAGATAACCGAAAATAGCATCCAAAGTTACAGGAATTTTGACATTAATGCGGCCACGGGAATCAGGGCGGTTGAAACGCTCGAAGAATTGCCCAGTCGGGGAATACGTAATATTTAATGCGAATTTGAACCCATTGCGTTAGCGGAGTGGTGCTACCGCCTTAGTTTCGCGGTTCGCAGCGTCTAAAGGCGTAACTGTAACAAATATTTCGCGGAGTACACAGCGATGTTACAAAAAAAAAGACATGTATAATTTTACCCGCGGCCTCGCTAGCGTGGCTATAAGAGTATCTAGATTAGTAACAGGCATATATTTAGAACAAAAGCGTTTTTAGAATACATATAATAATGACTTCATAAAAATTTTAACGCCATCTACTGTCGAATAGCATTTATTATATTTCCGGTATAGTGCATTGGGGTAATTCCGTCAGCAGGGCAATTCCGTAAACAGGTGTTTGTGCCCATTCTAGAACGGCACACCGTTGTTAAATCTGTCGATAAAGCAGGGAAACTTTTTGGTTCTATGTTTTTAAAAAAGATGGCGGCGTGACGCCATTATGAATGGGTACAAACGCCTATTTACGGAATTTGCCCGCAGACGGAATTACCCCAATGCACCTTATTTATAAGTACATATTCTGAAAATCCTTGTTGGTACAGAAAGTATCCACCTATGTGCCAAATGTAAAGGATTTGTCATTTCATTCATTTACCCGTGTCATTTCATTTCTACATTTTGACAGAAATCTACAACCGTTAGCTATCGTAGAATGCAACTTCGCTAGACCCACAGACGGGAAGCGATTTACCTAGCTGATGTAACGTTAGCTACCTATCGTAGAATGCAACTTTTCTAGGCCCACAAGCAGTAAGCAATTTACCTAGCTCTATCTTAACTAGCTATCTACACCATTTTGAGGAATGTGTGAAATTAAAGACTCATTTAATCTTAATCTAAAAACTTTATTTCTCACAACAAATGCTTACAAGCTAAGTTAGGTTTTCGTTTAATTTGTTTCAAAAGAAAATACAAAATGGCACAACATAAAAAACGTTAAACTTATTCTAAACATAAATTTTACGTAATTTTATAGCGTTTCTATTGTCATGACCACGAAGGGTGTAATTCATGAAATTAATGTTTTAAATGGTGGGATCGAGTTTTTTTTACACACACATGGATAAACTATAATATAAATATCAAAATACATCTACAATCAAGTGTCACTAAAGTACGTTAATTACATAGTATTATAAAAATATAACCTTTTACATCCTTGCTAAGCGTTTACCAGACTGGCCTATTAGAAACAAAGGTTAATTAATTTCTGTTTCGCCTGTCCATTGCTTTTGCGGCGAGGTTTGCGGCAGGCCTGATTCGTTGTAAGATGGTTCGGGTTCGTATGGCTGAGGCTCATATCCTTCAGCTTGGTACGGCTGTACCGGTTCCGGTGGATACGGTTGCCCGTACGTGAAAGGGACGTTACTATCTTCAACAATTTTGATCGGCTCTGAGGGCAAAGGACTGTCCTCCGTGGTGTCCTTCTTGTAAGGAATGCTCTCGTCATCAGAGTTGATCTTGACTGACTCGTCAGGGTCGATCGGGCGGGTCCTGAGGAAAGGGGTGTTAATTAGGAACAGAATTAGTTAGTCCCTGACGACACTGGGGTCGGTGTTCTATGAAGAAGAAAATAGAAAGATATAATCATGTAAGAACAAAAGTTCAATAAGACTTAAGGAGTTATGACAACAGAAAAGAATTTGGTGAGGCAATAGCCAAATTGTATGTTGCGTAAGTTGCTTTTGTAAAGTTTCACGTTTCGGTGTTAAAACCTGAATTTCGAAGAGTCCACTATTAACATACGTAGCTGTTTTAGAGGAGAGAACAGTATTTATTCACGTGGAATTCGTTTTTTGTGTTTTACCGGAATAATAAATTAGCTTTGGTAATAAGGAACAAGTTGACTGGAAAAGCGGACAACCAGAGACATGTGTATGTGGCCAGGGTACAGATTTTTGAAAATAGAAACTACTTGGTAAATTTGAATCTTTTCATAGAAATTTAATGGAAACCACGACCTCTGGCTTCGCAGCTGCATACGTCTCTATATTAGTCTTATGGGGTAGTCAAACAAACTAATTCCTTACTTGACCATATACTCCATTTCCTCCTTCTCCTCAGCCTTTCGCCTCTTCAGGATGCGCCAGCCGACGCAGATCAGCACGATGACGATTGGCAGCATCACAGCGCTGATGATGCCCCACGTGGCTCCCAGGGTGCGCGAGGAGTACTCCTGCTTGCCTGTAGGACAGTCATGCTATATACCTTGGACACTCTCATTGATCAAGAGCAGCGGTCGGCAACCCGCTTCCCGTGACGGTTTTCATCGTCTATATAATTTATTTATTTTTGATTAGAAAGTTCTCTTTGAATTTATACAGAGACATTCATACGACGACGCCTATAGTCCTATCCATTTAAATGATTGGAACTTGACAGGATTTAAAAACCTCACGTTTTAGGTTATGGTATTTTGGTGACATTGATCCACATTGCTTAAGGTACTCTAGATAAAAGGGAAGCAACGCGTTCGTTATCTGTGTTTGGTTAGCCTCGAAACTCATGATGGGATATTTTGGACAAGTACGTCCAAAGAGGCATTTTTATGCTAGGCTCATTGTTTGGAAAAATATGGTAAACAAAAAACGGCCTAGGTTTAAGGTAGGTAAACTTTGTTCGAATATTGAATTAGGGAATGCAAATACTTATGTATAATGAGTTGATAGGGTTTTCTACAAAAGGTTTTCAGACTACTAAAAGGAAAAGAAGTACCTTTTATCAGAAATATTTAGAAGGTAAAAAGTTGGCGTAAAATACAGATGAGAAGTAAGTAATTACATCTACGAGTCCTATTGCGATCTTTAATTACAGTGACAGGATAGCCCAGTTATACTGTCTGTGAATTAGGTAAAACTTTTGCTTACCGGGATGAATCTAATACATCAAAGTAAGTTTGGTTGGTCAGATATAATTTTACTGCGTCGTCTTATACCTACCGTACCTAAACCCTTGCAAACCTTTAACTTATCAATCAACGTCTACCGGCCGCAATGTCACATTTCTAGAGGTTACAGTCACACGGGATTGTTGAGCCACTTGCTAACATTCTTAACTCGGTCGGGTTGTCAAATCGTCAAATTTTAATAGTAATTACCGTGCACGAATTGACAACCCGACCGAATTAAGAATGATAGCAAGTGGCTCAACAATCCCGTAGTGTGACTGTACAAATAATAATAAACTGGTGTTATCCACCATCCACTCACCTAGTTAACGCGGCCCCGATTCCTTTGTGTGCATTAGATAAGAAAGCAAGTACTGATTCCACTCAGAAAAAAGGAAAATAAAACTCATCACATTGCAGAGAAAATTTCTATTCCACTAAAATGTGGCTGACTGGGATTCAAGTTCTTGCTTTCTCATAATATTCTCATTGAAAAAAGAAAACGCGCGTATAGTGAACGTTATTCTACCGTTTGCGGAACAGAAATTTCCTCTTACTGTGACTTCAACATACGAAGGAAAATATTTAATACTTTCACATGTACAATTACGTAAAACAAAATATAAATAAAAAAGTAACAGTATATAAACTTGCAACAGACATTCAACAACAATGGGAAACGACGAAAAAGAGAGAAAGTTACAAAATACTTTGTACACATACAAGTGCAAAAATACTAAATCGGTGTGCTGTATCTTAGAAACGAAACTAATTCTATATAATACCTAAATAATACGCATATTTAGCCCTGTACTCCCACGGAATTTGTCATTTGTTTGGGCAGTGAGTGTAAGAATTTATTCGCCTAAAAGTTTCAGTGAATACTAGAAACTCAAAAAGATTTGATTTATTTGAAAGTCTTAAACCATGGTTGATCGGCCACTAAAAGTGGGCACCTCATTCGCAGGGGGATCTATCAGAGTCTCCACAGATTTACCCCTAACAGGGGGGAGGGTAAAAGTCTTTATTTCGTTCGCCGGAGCACTCTTCGGAGCCTCCGGGAGACCCGTATTATTGAAAGTATTCCTTGGACTTATGTCAGAGGTGGGACTAATCGGTGGGGAATAAATTTCAGAGTACGTTGGAGAATAATGGGATGAAATGGGACTGTACTGTCCGTCGAACTTGGGAACGTAAGGATCTTCCGAGCCGTCCTTAGTGGAGTACCCGGAGTCACTGGCAAGAGCATGTCGGCCCGTTTGACGAGGCCTACTAATGTACTCTATATCCTTCGCTGGACGAGTCAAAGTCGAATCTCGATTAGAGCCAGAATCAGATGGCGATGTTAAAGACAACAAATCTTCCTCAGACAGGTCCCATAGTTTTTCGGGGAATTCTACATCAGGAGCATTAGGTAAAGGCTCATTAGTTCTGTAAGTTTTATCGTATCCTCTACGCTTTTTGGGGAGTGAGGACTTGTCAGATTTACCAGAGTCGCTTTTGCTTGAATCTGGGTAACCTATTCCGGAACTCTCACCGTCCTGCGGTTCAGGAGGAAGGGGGGCAGCCCTAGTAATATTAGCCTTAGCAAGGGGTTGTTCCTCTGTGGGAGTATCAGGTATTTTCGATTTTACATCAGAATCGCTACGCAACGTGGAAGATTTCATGGTATCCGTAAGGTTTCCCATTGATGCCGTTCTGAGATTAAGTCTAGATGCGGATTTCGATCGCGGAATGTCTTCGAAGCGGAATCCCTCTTTGCCTTCGGAGCGGGGTTTGTACCAGCACCAGAACCAGAGGAGGCAAATAAGGAGGCCTAACGGTAGAATAACGGCTACTATGACGCCCCAGGTCAAGAACAGAGCGCGTTGCGAGTACTCCTGGTTACCTGGATATCAAAGAAGATCATTCATATGGCATTCACAGTCAAGCAGACTGGCTGGAGTTGTGTTATTTAGATATAATCTATAAAATCACGGCTTGTATGGTATACAAATTAAAGCGGTACTTACGCAGGCACTCGGTGTAACCATAATCGGGAAGGTTCCATCTGCCGTTATCCTCACACACCCGGCGCTTGTCACCGATCAGAATGAAGTCCTGGTTGCACTCAAAGTTGACCTAAACAGGAAATCATACATATTATTAGGAAAATTAAAATTAAAAGGGACTTTGAGGTATACAGTACTAATTATCCTATTTGGTATATGACACTTGTAGAGGGTGAGCAGGGTGATGATGAATAATGGGCTTCACTCTTGGGGTTCACGTTATTTTAATAGTTGCTAGTTATTACAGTCGCAAAAGATAAAAGAAAGCCTAGCTGACGCCGTGATAGCGTGCGGCGCGGCGTAGGACGGAAGAAGAGAGAGAGAGATGTCAGGGTGACAAGGCGGACCGTTAACGGAAACGGGCCGGGACGTTACCCCTGGTCACCCTGAGAGGGAGCCTACTCTCAGCCTCACTCGCTATACACTCTTTTTGCGATGGCAAGTGGTCATTGATTAATTATTTATATTACAGAGAGCACGTATAGGAAAACCTTATTCTCATTCGCTTGTGATATCATTGCTACTTGTTAGGGGCAAATGAAATATGCGACATGGCTTTTTTGACACTGTTAGATTAGTACTCCTGCTCATCTTATTTTTGTAAATTAGCTTCTTTTATTGTTCCCGCTTCTTTCTCTCTTGAGGTTGGAGGCTCTAAATAAGGATATTTATTATTTGCTAATTTCTACATTTGAAATGAGTTCTTAACAAAACTACACTCAGGCCTTATCACGTAAGACCAACTTTTAAAGCCTCTTCTGCTGTCCTTTTTCCACTCACCCTCGTCCCTGGCGTGAAGAAAAAGTTACTCTTCCGGCCGAATCGAGGAGTCTCCAACACACCACAGCTGATGACACGGCGGGCGTTCGTTTCTTTGATGTTTGTCTGCAAACAAACGATATTTTAAAAACAATGTTTTATTTGCTTTACCTTGCTAGCAATTTTAAGAAAAAAACTCTACACTTTATCGACTACACCACCACAACCACATATGTCTCATAAGTCGAGTATATTTACCTAAACTTGACGCTTGTTCATTCATGCGTGAGTGAGATGGGAACACATTATTGAATGAACATGCATCAAGTTTAGGTAAATATACTCTACCTATTCCGATCACTGGTCTAGACCTACGAAAGTCAAACACATATATGTTTACCCATGATTACAAGTACATTAAAGTTTTTGAACCGAACAATCTTATATTATTATAATTTTTAGGGATAATGGTAAAAAAAACCATTGAATTAATGGAGGGAAGGAATGGTCAAATCTCTAAAACACACCAATCGCCTTATACACGTAATATCAGATGTAAATCAAGATTTACCTTAAAAATGATTAGTCACTTCAAGACACGAGAGTACACTGGCTCAGATGGCCCTATGCAACCACTTAAACTTGCCTTGACTGCATGATAATTACGCAAACAATGGGATACACACGCAGTCAATATAAACGATTAATTGCACGTTTTGTATGAGTACGTTGACGGCATAATGTAAAGATTTAATTGGGCGTGTCCATAAACTATGACACATTTTTTACATACCTACATTAAATTTAAGGAAGAACCGTGGTACCTAAGCATGGCGAAGTACTTCGGGCAAAACTTGACTTGCCCGTCGACGACGGTGATGGTTTTAAAGATATCTGTTTTAAAGTAACTTACCAGAATGATAGCGTACTAAAATAAGTTGTTTGAGGTGTTTTATTAAAAACCCGGGGATTGGTACGTCGCCAACTCGATCAAAAGTCAGGGCGAGTTAGTATCTAACTCAAATGTAAGAGTGCTCGTAGCAACGCTGCCTCACATCTGTCTATTGTAGTAAGCAAAACTACAGACACCGGCACCACTAAATTGACTTAAGAATCCCGCAAACAGCCGTAAACCAAAAGCCCGTCCCGCAGATAGGCATATCTATTGTAAACATCTTTACAGGTAAATTACTTTCGAGACGTTTTTGCATTTGTTTTTGTACCTATTTGAATATTTACAGGGATTCTAAAATTTAAATTTAAATTTCATTCTACAGTCAGAAAAAAAGGTTCGTCACATTTTGAAGAAGAAAATATATTGACAGTCAAAAGTCAGTGAATGTCAAATAAATAATAATTATATTTATTCTTATGGTTTGTAATATTTCTTGTTCAGTGTTATTATTGTAAAGTTGTTAATTAAAAATGGTTCCGATGTTGAAACATGGTCGAGGTAAGCCTTTGACTTCCCAAACTAAAGAAGTTTTGTATAATTTGTACAAATATTTCCAAAATGAATACAATAGCAATCCCAGCAGTATTGTGACTCCCGCTGAATTAGTTGCTATATCAAGCGGAATATCATTGACTTAGAAGAATATTAGAATTAAATGTTATGTTTAATATTAATATTATTAACTTTTTTAATATTGTTTAATATTATTAATTCCATTGATGTACCTGATTATAAAAATTATAAAAAATATATAATATTGGTTTATTTCTTTATGTTCTGACCGTACACAACTACAAATGCAAAAACGTCTCGAAAGTAATTTACTTGTATGTTATTTCGTACCCTTATTGTAAAAACCAATTACCTATCTGCATCGAAATTTGAGTGCAGTTTTACCTGTAGCTTCGTCGTGACGAGTCGATTGGTATATAAAACTTAATTTTGGTAAAAAATGTAGATAATTAGTTTTTGTAATAAAATAAAGGTACGATTTACATTTATAGCCGGAAAGTAGTAATTTTTAGGACAACTAAACTGCCTAGCTTAATGCATGTACAGTCGGCGTCAAATAGATAGAGCAGCCAAAATAGCCAAATGTATCGCAACACATACTTATTCCTATAGTAATAAAGATGTGTTGCGATATATTAGGCCACTGCTGCTCCTATCTATTTGATGCTGACTGTACATTTAAACCAAGTCACGAGCTTGTAATCTTTATTCTTCCGTGTAACATTCATCAGTTCATCACCAAGACGGGAAGAAGATTCAAAATTGACGTTCTACAGTGTCTCGTGCTACAAAATTAAAGTTATGACCTATTTAAAAGTTACTTGATGAGACTAAATATACGTCAACTTACGATTGAAGCCAAATAGTTCTTCGTGAACTCCGCCATGTCTCTATTCAGCGTCATGCCGTAGTCATACCGGCATTGGTACGAGTCCTGGCATATCTCTATGGCTCGTGCCACGTCAAAGGATCTGTTGGCAGGTAGGAAGTCCGCCGGCTCTCGTACGAAGTTCGGAACGAATTGGTTGTCGTTGTAGTATGCGGCAGTCCGCCCGTACTCTCGCGTGAATAGAGCCACGCCTATGTCCTTTTGCTCTCGGTCGGTTAGTTGCCCTGAGAATGTATGGAGTATTGAAAAAAAAATTAACAAAAAAATAAAACCTTCTTCAAAAACCCACTAAAAAGGATTAAATAAAGACCGGCCTCCTAGGAGTCCTAGGAATAGCCAATTTAGTGCCTAATAGGTACATGAAGTATATCCAAGCCGGTGTCAAGTAGGTATACACAATAGCAATGACACCATGATTCTTGCCACCGACTTCGATATACTTCATATACCTATTAGGCACTAAATTGGCTATTCCTAGGACTCCTATGAGGCCGGTCTTTATTTAATCCTTTTTAGTGGGTTTTTGAAGACGGTTTTATTTTTTTGTTAAAATTTTTTTTTTCGCTTTTTAGTGATTCACCTAATATTATTATGTGATAAAGCACATATACATAAGAAACAATAGCCTTATACCGATTTCTCATCACTCTTAACAAAATGTCGCTGTCCAAGATGCAGGGCCGTTAATAATTGAGGAGTTCTCCCGGTACTTCACCATCAGTTGCACTTTACCACATGCATTATAATGAATATAAAAGTAGCTTCATGTTCTTAATAAAGAAATCTCATTGCTGGCGTCAATCACTTACGACTAAGGAGTTCCGGTGGTCATCTCTGGTCTTCATCATCAGTTCCTCTTCACCAAAAGGTGATTTTGTAATGCAATTTCTTAAGGTCTTGCAGGTAATACCAAAATCGCTGTATGCGTGCCTATAACTTTTGAGGAGTTCCCTCGATTCCTCATGGATTCCATCATCAGATTCTGATTTCGTGACAATGGGACTACATGGAAAGTATACCCTTTCAAACAAAAAAATAATTTTCAAAATCGGTCCACAATTGACGGAGTAATCGAGTAACAAACATAAAAAAAAAAAAAAAACACGAATTGAGAACCTCCTCCTTTTTTTGAAGTCTGTTAAAAAACGAGAGCTTAGCATTAATTGCAATCGTGTTTGAAGATACTGTGGGGTGAGACCCTATCTAATGCTTAGTTCAATCTTCTATAGAAAGTTTATACATATAATATATTACTTTGGCCGTAGGTGTAATATGTATTCCGGTCGCACGTTCGTATGTATGACAAATTCCGTCGCATGGTAATATTTTATACACATAGACGCTATTTTGCCAAAGAAGTAATGAATGACTTAGTCTCTTTCTCGCGTTAAGCTACAGGAGTACTGTGCATGAAATATATGGAGGCTGTACTTACAATGCTGTGCAAAGTCCCGATGAGCGGTCCCGAAGTTGTTGATATCGGCCGTCACTATTGTACCGTCGGGCCGCGTGAAGTCATCGTTCATGTCGAACGACCAGTTGCCGAACAAGCCTCGCGTTTGGTTCTGGAATGAAACAAAAAAAAGTTGAATTCTCAATTCGTCTACAAACTTCCCCATCACATGCAAAAAATCAGGGCGATGTTCAGAGTGAAATTGGTAACGTGACAAAAAAATTATACAAAATTTCCCGCTTGATGTTGTGGTAACTTGAAAATATTGCAGTTTCAGCTGTCACCACGTCAACCAATTTTGTGCCTTAGCACCATAAATTATCTTTCAAAGGGATTAATTGTATAAAATATTTTCAAAACTTGGTGTATGAATTAATTAAATATTCGACAACCTAGGAATGTTCAGTGAGTACTTAATTCTATGTCAAAGGATCAGTTCACACGAACCACATAAGTCCATGGCAGGTAGACCCTCGCGGTCATGAAGCCCTTGTTCTCGACGACCTCTACGCCTGCGCCCGATGAGAACATGATCACGATCTCGGACTGGTTCAAGATGTACATGGGTTGGTAGACCGTTACACCTGGAATAAAAGACACCTTTTGATTCAGCACTAAATATATGATTGTGAATTTGACACTTTTATCTTCCTTAGGACTTGGCAGACGATCGCACAGATTGGCGAAATATAATTTGTATTCGCGATCCTCAGCAGTAAGGGACCGAGATAGAAGAGATTTTTGTAAAGGATTTTTTTGTTTGGCTAGACTAAACAGAGTATTAGTAAAACACTGAAAATCCTGGTATATTTAAAAATAAAAGACAATGAAACTAAAAAAAAAAAAAAACAAAATTTAAACTGTTTATTTCAGTAATGTCCGGTTGTTACATGCTTACTTAGACTCTAAATCTTAATTAGGAAGATTTTTAGGTGAGTCAAGTCATAATTTACTTATTATTTAATTGTAGGTACATTATTTCATGCTTATAAGAAATTACAATTGGGTCCTTATACAATTGACTTATTGATTGAGGTATTGGAGAGGCCATTAATTAGCATTCTCTTATATGAGCTAGCAACCTGCTTGTCCGTCTTTTTATTACTTATGTCCTCTGTGTTTTTACGGGGGACGTCTGATTTAGTTGCCCTTTACCAGGGACTTTAGAGATTACTGGTGCTTCATGTGGATGACGTCAGCATGTTCAAGTATTGTTCATGGTAATCAAATCATGCATGTGCTCACCAGGGAAGTATTGCACTCGTAGCGCCGACCGATCGAAGTATACTCGCTTGTTGTCAGCAAACACGTCCAGTCTGTATCGCCATTGAGAGTGTGAAGGCCGAAGGCGAACCTATGACAGCGAAATTGGTTATTATGGCAATTAAAGACAAACTTGGTTTTAATGTTTGTTATCTAAAACTGGAATTACTTTAATTTGAACATTGAACTCAAGGTAAAGCTAAGTCTTAAGATCTACTGCTGCCGACGCAGTTAGCCTAGCTGGTAGTGATCCTGCGTACGAAGGTAGCGGTCCCTGTGTATATTTGTGTGATGAGCACGAGTAAGAGAGAGACTGGGCTAGCCGAGCCGAACGACATCTTTTTCGCTCTCGTAGCATGATATTAAGATTTTTCTGATCGGCTTAAGTCGGTTCCGCGGCAATAGATGTGAGGGGACCCTTATTTATTTATTTATTTAAGCAAGTTTAATGCCTACCTCAATGGGCACCGAGTTGTTGGAAGCTGCCACGACGGACGTGAGATGTGTAGCGTTGACCTGCCCATAGATGTTGCGAGGCACCTGCTCGAAGCGACCCTGCACGTCCAACTTAATCTGAGGCTGATCCACTCGCACCAGCACGTATTCACCTGGACAACAAGATAAGAGTTGGGTTACTACGTTTAGCAGCAACTTTTTTTATGAAAATGAAACCCGATATTTGTTTCCTTAGAAGGCGTTAGTCAGCTTTTTGAATACGACGTATGTACGATATATCTGTGTAAACGAACAAATAACGAGTTTTCTGAAAATATACCTTTTCCATTGAACGTGTACTGAAGGTCATCGAAGGTTATAATATGTGGATCTCCGAAAATGCCCGCGACTCCAGGAGACTGATAAGCCACGCAATCTTGAGAGGGTCGTCTTTCAAATCTAAGGGCAAAATTCAATTAAATTCTTCGTTATCTTAATGATAAACACCTACTTAAAGCGGATGTCAATTAATAAGGATAATTTTATTTAATAGTAGGTACACCAACCTGAAAGTTTCACACCCTACGGCCTGTTCTTCTTGCCACATGCAGCACTGGTAGAATGGAATCATGTCATGGAACCAGTTGGAAAGGGATGGGACCTGTTGAAAAAAGTGGGTTAATCTACTAGGACACGAGTAGTATTTGATGAAAGTGCATGAACCTATTGTGATTTTATATGATATATGGTTTTTCGTGATGCAATAATACACCAGGCGGTGATTTAAACATGAGACTTACCTTGTTAGCCTCGTTGTATGGAGTGAAGCCGAAATCATGGGACCGCAAAGGTCTAGAGCCCCACATCTGATCGTAAGACATCATAAGGAAACCATTCTTGTCATAACAACACTGTTGGCCTGATCCTTCCGAGCTGAAACATATGTTCGATATAAATAAATAAATAAAAAAATATACACAATCAATCACATAACCCAGGACCAAACTAAGCTCTAAGGTTTATAGATACTATGGGTACTAGACAGACAACGATTAACATAATTATATGTACGGCGGTACGTCGTGGATTGAAAACTCTATGATCTTTGTAAAGAAGTCTTACCTAGGACCACCACTCTTAACACAGTGAATAGCGCCCCAATGGTATCTGCAAGTGGGGTTGGTATCCTTGTCACAATTGACATCAGGCATGAAGCGGCCTTTATCCAGCAAGGCGTGTTCCAGGGTGCAGGGGCACACGGGCACTTGCGCGGCGAAGTTCTTGAGGAACCGGTCGGTTCTGAGCCAGTTGTTGCACATTGTTTGAGACCAGCGCTGCCCGTGAAGCCTTTCCCACTGTGGTGCGAAGTACCAACCGAGAGGGATCGGCCGACTCCATAGAACTCTGGAAAGGTAAACTTATATATTATAATACGATACTTCCGGAACCCAATTTTTCTATATTAAATACAAGACCATTGGCTTATTTCATATAGTATATGAAATAATCCAATTGTTTGTACATAAATATGTTAAAGTTTCAGTTTAAATTATACTTCAAGCAAATTCACAAGATGCATAGTAAAATCATATCACAGAGCTGCATTCCTTTTTACATCATTTACAACTATTTCAATGCATTAGGATAAGATTAAATTCTTACGGAGAAATCGGAATGTCCATATAAACCTCAGGAGTGGTTAGGTTTATCTGTAGAAAACCAAACTGCATGTCTTGATGCATGAAATTCTCTCTCGTCCTAAAGTTCTGGGGATTGATAACATATTCCCCAGTATTCGAGACTCCAGTCTCAATCATGTCAATGAACTCCAACTGAGGCCTGATGGTGACTTCCTTGTAGCCCCACAGCGCGATCTGAAGCTGCACGTTAAGATTGGTGGTTAAATTGAACCGGTCCCAAGTGACTTTGATTTCGGGTGGGTAACGTTCGTGGATTGCGTTGTCGGTGAAGAAGATCTTTTCCGTCGCTGTTGCTGGTGTTTCTGTCGAGAAGAAAAACCATTATAACATGACCACAGAACAAAAAGGCGTGAGAGTGCACTACATAGTATAGGAGACAATTATAGAAATAGTGAGCGATTAGATGATGGTTAATATAATTTTAAAAATTATATAATAAATGGGATCGTAGGAAAGCTTAATTCTTACCCACGAAGTATTTTCCTTTCCACTTGTAAGGTTCGTTGTTAATGGCGATCTCAAATCTAGCATAACCATTATGCCAGAAGCGTGGTTGCACGCAGATAGCCCGGTTGACGTCCACCACTGCGCCTACGACGGATTCGGTATCGAATCGACAGGAGATCCTGTCAGTAGGTTGGAAACAAGGACCGGTGATGTTGACGATAGTACCGCCCAACATATTACCGCTCTCAGGGGCGAACATGAGAGGGAGATTGGCACCGTCTGTGGAGTAAAAGGGATGTAACTATTAATCATGTGGCTTAATAGACTATTAATCAAATAGACGTTATCATTGTCACGGTACCATGAGCAAGATTTTGAGTACCTAAATGATTCATGTTCATAGTCATTCTTATTTTCGATATAACAATAATAGAAGCATGACACTTGTAGACAAAATTTCATTTTAGTTGACTATCCATTTCAACAGCCTTACTTACCTATATCCTTGTTACAAGTCCCCATAAGTATCTTTTCGTCAAGCCTGAATATGTGTCGTCCCGGGAACCCGTTCGCCCAGCCTCGCCCAGTCAAGTCTCTCAGCACTGAGGCCTGGGAGTAAGGTTTGTACTCGTAGCTCTGAGTGCCGTTGCCAGCATTGAATCCGATCTGAAATAACGGATTTAAGAATGTTTTGCCTAAATTATAATATTAACGTCGTGAGATGATCCATCTCATCTTTTTCTAGTTCGGAGTAAGATCACAACGTAAGATGTGATATAAAATCTTCCGTACAGTGACTAGGTCGAATATGTTACCTTTCGTGAACAGAAGAGAACTCTTTATTTAATACTTTAATTTTACTACAGTACTTTACTAGATAGTCAATAAATATTGAAACAATTTCTTCTAAAACTTAACACATTTATCTTAATAGATCTTTATTAGGTACGGCAATTACATAGTTTCCAGCTAACCAAAAATAAATAGGTAAAAGCTATAATTTTGTCTCGCTCACCTATTAAAGCCTCTATCTTTTATGAGCTTTCAAAATAAAATGCTGCAGAAGAA
This sequence comes from Tortrix viridana, assembly GCA_963241965.1. Lineage (NCBI taxonomy): Eukaryota > Metazoa > Arthropoda > Insecta > Lepidoptera > Tortricidae > Tortrix > Tortrix viridana. The sequence continues at coordinate 4,801,677 of OY725192.1, forward strand.
GAAGAAGAAATATATTAACGCCTCTATATTTAGAACTTACATAAGCGGGAACACCGCCCTCTCCGTTGGTGGTGTCACCACCAGCCTCGGTATGCGAGCTCCAGTTGATCTCCAAGTAGTTGAAAATTGCGTAGGTAAACACTTCGTCAGTCGCCAGAACCATTTGGAACGAGTTTGTCTAGAAGTAAATGTAAATAGAATAGAATAGAATGAAAATGAACTTAAGATGAATAAAAATTGCTACTTTTTGAAAATGAAGGGATAACAATTAGCTCCTTGAGATTTTTGTCGGGCCTAATAGGTTGGCTATATAGAATATGATATCTAAATAACTTCGAACTGCAGTCTTGGCTTTATAAAATGTTTATACTTAGACCGTGGTGGAGTTCAAAGTTTTCTCATCCTTTTATTAAAACTCAGGTCAAAATAGACAATACTGACCACGAACAGCGAGTTGTCGATGCCGCCAGCGAAGGACATGTTCTTCCAGGTGACGGTGACGGCGTGTTTGGGGAAGAAGTTGTCGGAGCCGATGACGCCCTCCCGTATGTCCCACGTGATGCGCTCGCGCATTTCCACGCCCAGCTGGTCTGTGCGCGTCTGTGGTAATATGATACTCATGAAATTGTCTTGGGAAATATAAACCGCTTATTATAAAGTATTTTTAGCTTATAAGAGGATTATTAGAATCTCAAACACTTAAGCATTCATTTCCAGCAAGCTTTGTCAAAAATCAATAAAGTATTCATCAGCAACCTGCTTCCATTCGAAGTTTAATGATGGTAATAATATGTCTCCCTTTCTGTCTAAAACAAATCAATATTTAAGTAAGTCTAGTTTGAGTAAGTAAGTGGTTCCGAGTCTAGTTCGATTATACTCAAATATATAATTCGAATTCTAAAAGACAACCTAATCTGTGCCTACTTCTGACGGACTGTTAGTCGTTCTTATAATTGTGGAGCAGTTGCAGTTCGTACAACTAACTAATATCGTCATCAACTATTCTCTAAGACACTTGTTTGTTATTAAAATATTTATTTATAATGTAGAATGCGCTTTAATTAAACTAACCTGCAAATCTCTGTCCATCCTGAAATAGACACCAGGCCGCCTCTGATCAGGTTCTTCAGGCCTCATGCTGCCGATTCGGCACTTGCTGAAGAAGATGCCAATAAAAGCAGGGTCGTTGATCTGTGGCCAATCTCTGACGGGGAAGGAGAGAGGGTACGTGTAGTGATCAGGGGGGTCGCTGAACTGGATATAGCCGTTCATTGATACCTGGAAATTAAAGGGAGAGTAAGACAAAGAAAGAGAAGAAGGTAGGTAGAGTTTCATGTTTTTAATGTCATCCCAGTAATTTATTGCACGCAAATTCTTATTTCTTTGTGGCGATATTTGGGGAAAACATCAGTACAGCACAGCATCTGCCCATCTTTAGATTGCGTGACAATAAGTAAGATTATTTTTGGTAATACCAAAGCTGAAAAACAGAATATTTTCTTATGCTACAGCAGGTACAAGCATGAAAGCGCTAAAAATAATCTTCAAAAAAACTTCGCTTTTTGAATATATGATTATTCTTAGAACTAAAAAAGCCACTTCACTTACCCGCGTATAATTGAATCTGAACCCAAAGAACGGCAGTTGGAAGTTGAAGTTCTTGTGGATTTGCGGAGTGGAAGTGTGAATGTCCCTCTGGTAGTCGCCGAGGTTCTCGCTGCCACCTTGATCATAGAACCAGTAGAAGAAGTTCCCTCTGATCTGCTGCAGCCGGGTGTTGGTGATGACGTAGGGCTGCCCATTGTTCTGGTAGCTGGTGGAGGGCAGGACTCTGCCGTCGATGTGCGCTAAAGATATTTTATAGAATCGTTATCATCATCCTGTTTATCGAAATATCCACTGCTAGACATAGGGTTTCTCGAAATATATACACTATTTCTCCTGTGCTGTTTGTATCCAGCTGTTTCCCGCGATTCTTCCTTTATTTCACTTAAAACGTTCCTTCAATAAGAGGTTTCTCTGATAGCTTAATCGAAACTAATAAAGTTCGTGATTGACCTTAAAAGTGTATGCTTATTGGTTTGGATAATGATTTAAAAGTAAATTTAAAGGAGAAAAGGAGTTTAAAGGGTTTCCTTTACAAAAGCGCTACACTAGCTGTATTCCACAAAAGTTCACGGCTGCAGAAATCAAAGAATATGGTTAGTATTTAATAGGTACTCATACACGATTGACGTGTGTTATTTTAAGGCCTTTAGGTCCAAGCATCTTGATAGATAGATTTCTTTTTCGCACAATCAACATATGAGGCGTTGGATTGTAGTCACAGACTTTTAATGGTTTAAAAACCCTGTATTAGAAAACTAATGTTTAATTTCGTATTATTTTTTCTCGTGATGTGACATTATCATTATAACAGTCAACAATCAAAGGTCGTCATGATATGTAGTCCCTTTACTTAATATTACTAGTTGTACGTGCAAACCAACATAAAAAAATCCATTCATAACCCATTCAATCGATTGGATTGTTATTTTACACACTCTCGGGCCTTTGTATAGACTAGCAAAATGCTTACAACCCACGATATCGACTTTCGATAACGATAAGCTATCATTGCTATCTCTAATCGCTACGACTGACAGGTTAGAAGTTATTCCTTGGACCGATGATGTCAGGCGATACCCAGTAATGCCTCTTTGTTTTGAATACAGCATATCGCTTAGCTTCGCCTAGTAGCTTATTGAAAGTGTCGATAAGAATTATGAATCCGGTTTTTAAAATATACTCGTATAAGTAGTCAGTTTTCGTTATGCAACTAAGTGTCCATCCACTTAAAATCACTTTACCAAATGCTATTAAAAGATACACTACACAGTTACACATCTACATATGCAGGATAACCCTGTAGTAAAATATATTAAGATCTGTAAAATAAATTACAGCGTGGATGCTTCAGGTTATCTAATGTATGGTTTCCTACTGTAACCTGCTTGTTTGATGATTTCACAATTTTTTCCGAATTACTCAATTACTGGCTACACACACGAGTGTTTGAATTAGATAAAGGAGTGAATAAGACTACATTCCGGGAAAGTACTACAAACGTATCAATTCTTTGTTGTTCTTATAATTAAAAGGATCCCAACTGCCCATACGAATACGAGTACTTAATTCGTGTCTACCCTTAATTACTCATTTATCAAGCTACTATTATTGTCACGATCATTCATTCAACTCAATTCAGCGTTATTAATTTTGGATGATTATATGTAAGATGTAAGAGAGCCTCTTTTTTCACATAATTATAATAAATAACCTATCTTGCTTTCGTTAATATGATACAGACAATATTCACCCCAGCCTAAAGGCTATCATAACGTTAGACAGTATAATAATATTGTTTAAGATTAAGTGGAATAGAGGCCCTTCGGATATTTCAGGAGACTGATTCCAATAGATTCACATTCTTATAAATACAGTTACGAAAGCAAATAATTGGATAGAATACTTTTGTGACTTTTCCTTTCCTTCCTTTGTGTATTTTTAAAAATTAATACTTAGTCTCATTCTCAAATTACTCCTTTTTAAAAAGAAAATTGTTGAAATGTGACGCGGCCTCAGCCGCAGTTTCCAACAAGCCATACAACTAACTATATAATTCAAAGTTGACCCAGTTTCTTCAAAGTTGATCCTTCGACCAACACGATGAAATCATTCCACATTTTAACGTTCAGAAATTTTGAAACAGCACAGTGTTTATCTTTCTGATAAAGGGTCTTATCTTTTAATTGGTAACACTGTTTGCTATAACCCTACCGGATAAAACGATACTAAAACTCAATTAAAGTTAGGGTAATGGTAGGCCTTGTAAATTGGCCGGGTTATAGACGCTAGGTGCGGCCCTTATCGAAGATTACAATGAAATGATAAATTGCTGGTAAAATGAAGTTTAAATTTTATATTTTAATAACCTCAATTTGTGTAGCATTTGTTTTATAAATTAATACACCTTATTTGACCATTCATTATCACAAAAAATTGCCACTTCAAACTCATGTTCAATCTTTGATGTAGTTGAGTGTGAGTGGATGTGTTCTATTTTATATAGGTATCAATTTAATTACAGCTATCTCAAACATCCAATCATCCAAGATGCGTCAGATCCCTGAACAAATAAATAGAGCTTTTATTTGTTCAAGGATCTGACGCACCTTCTGACTCAGTACGATTAAACGTGACTCATTGTCTATTAACTTAGTACCTATCATAACTCATGTTGCGAAAGATCGTTGATCCTGTTACTGTCCTGTCCTGTTACTGACGAAAAATATTGCTTAAAGCAGTATTGAGAAATACTTTCACAATCTATCTAAAAATCTAGAACTATAGGAAACTTACCATACTCATTATTGGTAGCCACAGTTGTAGTAGGATTTAGCAATTGTTTTTCACTCTGTATAGCATTAACATCTTCACTGTTGATGTTCACTGCTTCCAAGTCAACTGGGCCGTCACTAATTAGCCCATCCTGTAGTTGATACTTTCCACTTCTGACTTCCAAGGGTTCTCTGACTTCAGATAGCAGCTCTACTGGTGCAGTATTCTCAAGCAATACATCTTCGTCTGGTCTTGGACTCGTCGGTTCATTCACTATTTCTGGAATTACATCTTTTCCAATTACTGCTTCTGCGATAATTTCTTTTTCAACATCTAATGTCCTATCACCTTCATTAACAATAACATCTTCTTGTCCAATAACACTAGCACTTAGCAAAAGTACAAAAAACGCTAACTTTACGTTAACCATTTTAACTTCACTAGTTTTTTCAATCACATTATATGGTTTTTGGCTTATCTTATTGATTTTGGTGACAACAGGTGCCTGGGTATTGTAGTCGGCGACTGGTGTGTTAGTTCAGTGTGTGCTCGTTGATACGCTCTTATCTTACAGATATGATAAGATAGTAAATAGGAACGTTAGGTGTGCCAAATTCTTTGTCCTAATCCACGCCTTGTTTAGAAATTAATCTAAAATTTATTATTTTAAATTAAAATTTATAATATATATATATATATATATATATATATATATATATATATATATATATATATATATATATATATATATATAAAGTATACAGATTAAATTTTAATTTTGAGTTTGGGTTGAGTTAGTAAACTCAACACAACATCTCTTGCATTTCACTACACAAAATTATCTATGGACATAACTAATCTTTGAATTTTGACCACTTTATCTTCTTTTTGTAAATTTAAAACACGTTGTGTATCCACATTTTGCTGATTAGTAATTACTTTTGTTCTGGCCCTATTTCTTTATTATAAGGTTCATTTTGGTAAGCTACCACGGTCTACCATTTATGAGCTTATCATGTACGTTGTGATAATGTAGATAAACTTCTTCAGCTAGTAGTCATTTGTTTTCAGTAACAGCCTTTCCGAGTAGGAAGTGTTAGTCATGCCGGATGTTAGAAGGGCTGATGATAAAACGGATGCTATAGATTTTCTTTTAGTAATTGTGCAATTCATGTTGCCATATCAAAGTATAAGATGTCAGCGGCTTCTCAAATTTGTTTTCCGTCCTTAATTATTTCCTGAAATTGATATCGAAATATCATTCTTTAGTGCATACTCGTACTTACGTCTGATAGATTTTGAAAGAATGACTGACTGTTCGTGACATAATGGAAGTAATGATTAAAAATATAAACAAGGTTAAGTTTTTATCACTGTTAGTGTCAAAATCAAAGCGTGCCTACGAATTTTTACCCGAATACTCAAAAAGGAGGGTAATGTTTTCCGGCTGTATGTATGCATCCATGTTTCTTTATGACCTAAACGCCTGGCTAAACACCTTAACGGATTTTAAAGTGCGGGGTATCGTTAGGTTGGTTTTCCTCCAAGGAGTATCATAGACCATATTAAGACCTCCTCAGTCTTGATGCTGCCGAGGTAATCGGGATTTAAAAGCTTGCTTTTTGCACCCGGGCGCTACATGGCTTAGAAAGTCTTGCAAAAATAAGTCTGATTGATAAAATTATCTAGTAACTGATCTAGAGATAAAGGGCGGCTAAAAATTCAACAGCGTATTAATCGGGAATAAGTAAATCCGCCACTGACTGTATCTGACAGGACCGATAGATATAAGCTACATACCTAGAGCTAACTTTTTTCTACACTACTGGGTAAGTAAAGCTAACGCCATCTATTGCAACATTTGCAACTTAATACCATGTTTCATGTAAGTACCTTCGCAAGATTGGTTTGGTATAATAACATTTAAAAGTCAGTGTAAAATTGCAGAAGTAATTCATTACGCTTTTGCAGCCTACATTTTAGTAGGCACCACAATTTTTGATTTTACACGATTTTACTTTTCAATATTTTGGTCTCTAATAATAGGGGAGTGAGGGATGGTATAGCACAAGTTAAATCCATATACAATTTAGTGTTGGACAAACAAAGTTACCGACATAGTTTAACGATAGTTAACCTTAAATGGCAGTAGACAGGGCACACATTGCTCGAAGAATTGCTGGCAGTTAGAGCGGTAAGTTTCCGGTGTGGTGACATCGTACCAGAATGCGCCATTTTTCTTAGTAAAATCAAAAAAAATCAAAACTCAAAATCATTATTTATTAACAAAGTTTTTACAGTAGGTATTTTAAGAAAATAATTTCTATGATTTACTTATGTATAAAAAAGCACGTCGATTACCAGACAGTAGGCATAAATACACATCGGCTTATACTTCAGTGCTTGACCTACACAAATGGCTTGTAACTTAGGCATAGAATACGTTATAAAAAGAAAGTAGGTATAGATATGCATGCATGTTAAAGTAAATACTTGACTAAACTTATTAATTATGCATTTATTGTAAAGAGTCTTATCATATATATACAACGAGGTCCTCTAATTACCATTGCATTGCACTTGAACATATTTACAAAAGGGCATATTGAACGAGTGCAAAATGCAGCACGGCACTAATATTGTACCACTGGACGTCTAATTATACACAAAACGTAAGATGCTTCAAGTTTGTTTTGCATCCATTGAGCGTTTTGTGTGGTGGTGGGTTATTGGTTTTAACTTAAAGGATGCAGTGAACAAAAACGCGCGAGATTTTAGCTTGTGATGGTAAAAGGTCTTTCAATAGACTTTCTTTCTAATTAATTAATACGTTCGGATATGATATCGAGAGGTAAATGTCCATTTCCGTGTCCCCTTGTTTTCATCGAATGTGTCTTTTCACCGAATTTCATTTCATCGAAAGCTGATTTCTGCTGAAACCTTATTGTTTTCAGGTTATCTTATTTAAGTTTAGTTATTATTAGTTGCGTAGGTTAGGTTAGACCACCACCAAAAAATTGTAACTCCTGCACGTGGAAATACCTGTCGATGAAATGAAAATTCGGCGAAGTAACACATTATATGAAATGAGTGTCGGTGATTTAAGGGTAAACTGTCTATTTCATTGTCTTATTTGTCAAAATAATCCTAAAAATCTTTGTAAAAATGACACTAGAGAGTCTCTTTGAACCGGGTTATATTTATTAAAATTTATCGTACCTATATTGTACCTTTTAACACGTCTAATTGTCAATAGTTAATGACACTTGAAAACTCCAATCGGAACTTTATTATCATCATGTCAGCCGAAAAACGTCAACTGCTGGACCTAGGCTTTCCCCAAGGATTGCCTGCCTCAGATCATGATCGATGATGCCTATGATCAGTAGCGCTAGACAAGTCGCATTAGTGAACGTTACTTTACGTTACGTAAAAAATTTGAAATTGACATTGGCAGCTTACGTCAATTCAATTTTTTGAAATGAACATCGTTATCGTTAGCGTTATGTATCTTGTCTAGGGCCACAGACCAGGCACTTAACACTTAATTTAAAAAAAAAATTTTTTTTTTTGCAGTGTCGTGGCTTTAATTATAAATGATAATTAGCAAGATTATAAAAACCAAATCCTGCATAGAAACAATTTCGATAAACATAAACAGAACTAAGTGCATTCGACTGTTAATCCGAACACACACTACTGTAAAATACCGATAAATTAGCCAGCGCATACGCTAACAATCGTTACTCGTTGAGCCAATAACTCGCCTGCATTCGAACCAAGAACACTGGTAGAGGTTCATTCGATTTTTTAATTTTTGAAACTTTTATTTTGCATCTGCAGTCATGCCTTGCGGAGGGTGCGGTGATAGTGAGTATTATTCTTTTGTTTCTTTTTAAAGATATTGTCACCTGTACAGTGTCACTTATTTTAACTATAAGGCATTTTGTGCCAAGCGGTTATGGTTTTTTTTATCGGATACAGTGATAGAATAAACATAAACATGGATTAAATGGAGTATGTGGAGATCTAAGTAGGAAAAAGCCAAAAGCGTGCTCTTCGTGACACGTTTCATGTCCGTCCAATAGGCACTATATTTATTTACTTAATATTTATATTATTATAAAACTATGAATATTTTCTACTGTAATATCTTTGAATGGAACTTGATCCAACGGACGATTGTCCCAAACCAGGCGTGTGTCCAAAACGCACCTCGCTTCTGCAAATTGAATTTGGTATTCAATTTAGTAATATTTAATGTCTTAAATTAGATAACCCAAAGACAGCGAAAGGTAAGTGAATGATTTTAGAACGACTATTAAATATCTGGAAATGTTATTAAACAGTACGAAACATTTTTTTCCCGTAGTTTTTGCTTGACTTATCTGTATAAATTAAAATCATTGCCGAATTTAAATATGTAAGCCCATTACTTGAGAACGGCTCGACCGATTTGGCCGATTTTTTTTGTTATGTTCGTATTGTCAGGTTTGTATGAGCACGAAAGATTTTTTTTGGATAATTGCACTTGCGCGAAGCCGGGGCGGGGCTAGTAAGGGATAAAAGTAGAAAGAAGATGCACATATTTTTTGTATATACAATTTCAGCAAATGTTTTGAATTTACTCAATTTTAATCATTTAAATTTAACGAGTGATGTGATAATGTGGTCTAAATCTTTAAATGCGCACCGAGCGCACCGAGGGTTCCGTATTTAAGTCCGTACCTCAAAAAACCATTTTATGTACTTTAATTCGTATGTGTACTGTAATTCGTATGCAATAAGGTCAATTTTGACTTGCCTAAATATTAGTACAGATCTTCAAACTTTTTTGTCAATTTCTCGAAAAATATAAATTTTGAACACTTTGTTTTATTTTTGCCATTCTAGACCTCTTTTCAATTTTTTAAGTGTAAAATTTATTTCATATTTTTTTTTACTAAAAACAGATGCGGGCAAGCAAGTTATACAACTATGCCAAATTTCAAGTTGATAGCTAGTTGTTGCTGAGAAAAAACTGCTGTGACATACAGACAGACAGACAACGAAGTCTCACCATAAGGGTTCCTTTTTTACCATTTTGGTACGGAACCCTAAAAAGTAGGGGTGAATTGGATGAGACATTTATGTTGTGCAGCGACCGGTGACGGGTTTAAGGGTGACGCTTTGCAGATATTTACGGGCGGTTTTCCTTTAATGCCCCTAAGTATATTGTTGCGTAAGTAAAGTCAAATCTTCCGCAGGACCACTTTTATTGCATACAAATGTTTTATTCGTAGTTAGATTGTAAAAGTATGTTTGTTATTGTTAAGATTTTTATAACCTTTAAATCACATCTTTAATTTAACTCACACGCTGCAGTCCTCCAAAAACACTCCTCTATACGTATTATTTTTTTATTTTTAAGATATTGCCGTGGTTGGTAAAGTTTGATTTGGAATTAGGTTACATTGTTTCTACAAACGCGTGTAAACCGATTCCTGTAATTTCGTGTTGAATTCACGCCGTTGTTTTGGTTGAAATTGTTTGAATTCTCGTATGTTATGTTGCGTGTTATGTTGAGTGCATAGTACTTACGACATATTGTTTGGCAACATCCTCGTTGATCTAGTCGTGTACGAGGGCTAAAGTAAACATCTAACGCGAAAGACGTCCAACTCCGCAACTCCGTCCACGTAGAAATCGTTTCGGGAACTGACAATTTTTTTCAGGATAAAAGACTAACCCAGTTTAGCCTTTGTGCTATTCCAGATTTTGTGCTATAATCTATCTCTGTACCAAATTTCATCCAGACCACCGGCCGTTTTGGCACATCCATCCATCCATCCATCCATCGAACCATCCATCCATCCATCCATCCATCCATCCATCGAACCATCCATCCATCCATCCATCGTTCGATCCATCCATCGATCTATTCGTAACGTCGCTCGATCCATCCATCGATCTATTCGTAACGTCGCTTGATCCATCCATCGATCCATCGTTCGATACATCCATCGATCCGTCGCTCGATCCATCCATCGATCCGTCAATCGATCCATCCATCGATCCGTCAACCGATCCGTCGATCTGTCTATCGATAAATCGATCGATCCGCCGATCCATCCGTCGACCGATCCGTCAATCGATCCATCCATCCATCCAAACAATCAACCAAATCAATTATTAATAATTCAAATCAATCAACGTCCCAATAAACCTCGAAAATTACATCCATATCGATTTTTAGTATTTTTCACCCCTATCACATCCTTCAGGGTTGGCTTTTCAAAAACGACTGTTGTTCGTTTCTTGGGATAAATCTTTCTTGATTTATTTTCAACTGCTCCGATCTTTTTTTGATGACGTCCATTTCTCCGTTGTTTTCTCAACTTTACCAGTTTCGAGCAACCTTCCAAATTGACTGATTTTTCTTGAGAGATATCCTACCCTTAGATATCCTTGTAAACAGCGGAGTCTCTACAATCAACTTCTCTAACTGGCTTAATATGCCTCTTTGTGAGAAACATCAGGGATTTTAAGGAATCTTGGCAGACATTGTAAACACACTATTAACTCCACTATATAGCCCCGTATATTTTACAAAATTAATGATATTTATTTCTATGAAAAGATGAGACACGGTATTACAAAAGATGTCTTGTTAAAATTATCTTGCTTGTTGCAGACTGCAAATGCAGCCCCAGCCAGTGCGGTCAGACCTGCAAGTGCGATGCATCATGCAGCTGCTCGTGCAAGCGACCTGTCTCTGACGCCACCACCACCAAGAAGTAAACACCACCCTTGACCACGATCATTTAGACCCTCAGACACCACAAAGAGGAACAACAAAGTGGTAACAGGGGTTCTATTCGAAATTCCATACTGAAAGTGGCAGAATTTTCCACAATCTAGCCACTGCTGCCGCTGTAATTTTAAAGTTAGATTAGATATCATATCAGCAGCCGTTTTATGTTCGCCTTTATCACGGTGGTTAAACGAGGATAAAGCATTCGTCACTCTCGTACTTCAGTAATGGTCAGAAAGCGACGGATGTTTTACCCACTTGTATCCACATGATAAACACGACCATAATAGGCCCGCGGCATAGTGGCATTCCATCCTTAGGGTTGGCAACTCATTTGCAGTCTTTAAATAGCAAATGTGTATGCTATCATCAGAGCCCACTTAATTATCATCAGATCAGCTGGCCTCATTGCTCGTTTGCCTTCTCCATCCCATTAAATACCTAATTTACTCAGCAGAGTTAAAAATGTAGCTCATCTGCACGCATATTATTATGCGTTCAAATAATTTAACCTATTGATTCAAAGCATAAAACCAGAAAACATTTTGTCGTTGTTTTCGTTACTTAAGTTCCAAGGCAATTTATTTGTGCCTTTACTAACCATATTACTATTCAAAGTGGTGCAAGTAGACTTCGAACGGTAATCTTTATCGATAATATTATGTTCTTCCGGCCAATAATTAACCACTTATATTAATGATGCGATAAATGTTATTTTCTGTCATTTGGAACAGAGCTCCTTTCAATGCACTTTCTTAGATAGCGTTATCTCAAGATATCCTGTGATGACTTTGTTTATCGTGGTCAAGTTAAGTTTATACTTCTAAGTACATTAGGTACTTTAAGTCTTACATAATATTTTGCAAGCAATAAAACGATATTTGTATCCTAATTACTGTATTTTATTATACGAGAAATAAATTAATTTGCAAAATATTGGTGCACTCTCAATTTATACTTGTATTAAGATCTTCATTGGTTGTTTAACTGCCGCACTCAGAGACGTCAATTAATTTTTAGATTTCATTAAAGTTGCTGTTTCTATTGCTATAGCAAAGAAAGTGACAGCAGCTATTTTAATCAAACTTATGTGCGGCCTTGAGTGCGGCCGTTAGTCTCGTATCGAAACAATATAGCGTGAACGTTGCTGCTTTTCGATAAGGGTGGCAGGCAGGCAGGTAAGATGATGGTAACCGGACTGGATTTGCACTAAGTCCTACCACCGCAACATTTACTGCATACAAGTACCTTTAAAAACAAATCAAGAATTAATGAAAAGCTTCGTATTATTTAAACCTATTTTGCTATAAAAATACTGGACGTATTAAGTTCCGATGTATTAAGTTGGATTAAACCTCTTCTGTTCCTTGTGACGTTAATCTTTTATAATCATTACTATCGTTGAATATCCAATTACCCCTTTAGGGTATTAAAACGAGCAACTTTTCTCAGCAATTCTTAACCGGCAATTTGCTGTCTAACTCTTACTTCATCTGCTAAAACAAAACGCCTATTGTCTATAATCGCTGTGTATAAAATACTAACTGTTGCTGAGCAACAGTTGCTCGTTTTCCAAGACCGTTAGTACTTATTTAAGGTGTTTTTAAATAAGCAACTGCCAACGAAAAAGCCAAAAAGTTGCCAAAAAGTTGTAACCGTTAAGTATTGCTGTCGTACTTTTACTTCGTAGGTACTTTGTGCTTAAACGAGAGCCCGTTGCATAGTTGTTATAAAATTGTTATACTCATACTGTCTAGATCCAGGTCAAGACAATCGCATCCTGGAACGTAGCTCTCCGTCGCAACCTTCACATCTGAATAAAAATAAAATAAATTAACATTACAAACGAAACTTTTGTCATTAGCTAGCTTAAGGTTTCACGGAATAAACCGACCTTTATCTCTTAATACCGGGCCGGGAATTCTCCCATTACTTTATTAATTGCTAATTATTTACACTTAGGTACCTAAGAGGTACCCAGATACCTAAACTGAGGAATACTTTTATAATTTTAACATGCAATAGCTGTTGAAAAGTCTTTCGGGTTTAGGTAAAGTCAGTTAGTCTAGCATAAGAGTGTATAAGAGAGAGTGAAAAAAAGTACATAACCGAAGGTCCTGTTTAGGAGCTTTGCACTGTAACTTTCTAGTCTTCTTAAAAAAATGGCTTACAATTAAGCTCCATAAACGCCTTCATTGTCCTTATCAAAAATACCAATCCTGTGACCATCCATCATTAAGTATCATGGATGACTGAATGAAGTCTACTGAAGCAACCAGCTGAAGGCAACCGGCGTCACGAGTGCAGCAAAAACGGGACTTCACGGCAAAACACTTTTATTACGCTATGCGGTGGCGTTGTTAGCTAACGAGCCGTGACGATCGTCCGCTGTTTGTTATCGATATTTATACGTATTGATCGATACTTATTTATGAAAATGAGAAAACGATCATGCATAACATACCTACAGAATGTCAGTTTTATTATTAAGTATCGGCGGTTTAACATTATCACTATTACACTCTCTCTTACACAGTAGGTACTTTTATATTTGAAATTCGCCTTTTTTAGAAACATAAAGACAGCTGATGTCTAGTTTAGTTATGTAAACCAAAACTACTAAGTTGAAAACTAGTCAATCGTCAAAAGAAGTTGGACTCTCTTGTTCCAAACAAATGACCCCCTTTAGAATGCATCTGGCGCCAGATTATTGTCAATTACAAGCGGGACAGAATCCATTTTAAATTGCTAAGAAAATATTTTTTTTGTGAAACATGACTTGTAGAGGTTAATTTCTGTAAATCCTGTACGCCGGTATAACGCTTTAAAATTATCAAATCCTGAATCACTATAGATTTTCCGAGGAAGTGCTGATTCCCGTGCCTTGAAATCGACTTCTTATTTACTTCCTTTGTGAGTAACCGACATTGGAACTTTTTATTTAATTTGCTCTAAAAACGTGGAGGCCTTGTCATCCGATGACAGTTTTTGTATGACTGTCAAACTATAAAAGAATCGGTGCAGTTCAGCTTACTATCATACCCATTTGTAAGTTTTGCAACATCGCAGCAGTATTTGCAGGTTTCCAGATACTTAAAAGAGCTCTTCAACATGCCGGCTCCGTGTGAACCCTGCAAAGGTAAGTCATAATTTTTCCATTCCTTTAGGTGATTTGAAAAATTGAGCTTTTGTTTGCTAAAAGCCTCTGATCACATCATAGACTTATATAACTTGTTTACTGCCAGTTTAAATCTTTCCCGAATTGTTAAATTTTATTGGTAGTTTGCGAACAACAACCATTCAAACAAACCTTACTTCTTTAGATAGAGCGCATTGTAATACAGTTAAAGGGAGTGATATTATGTGCCCCTTACCGAAGTTCTCATTCAAATCAGCCTTTTCCATTTACTACGTCACCACAAGACAATTACAAATAGTCTAGAACAGACTATTGAAGACTTATGCCAAAATGTAACAGAGGTATAATTATTTATTGATTTTTGCTATTAATGCAGTCGCTAAAATTTACCAAACTTTGCAGTTATCAATGCTCGATTTAAACAATCCATTTCTTTTCGTTCTTCTTCAGCCATAGCTGTTAGTCATAACTCATAACATCTTGACTGCAGTCAAACCTCTAATTGTCTGTTGGTGAATTATGGAGACTCAGATTCAAATATTATGGAGATGAATAACGGGCGTAAGTAGGTATTAATAAACTGATCTTGGCTGAGACGCCCGACACAAGATGCGTCAAAAATGACAGTTTTATATGGATTGACGTCTCGTTTGACGTATCTTGAGACGGGCATCCCAGTCAAGTTAGAGTTTATTAATACGGCCCTAAGAAACACGCTGCGGCCCGCGTCTCTATAAATGAGCCCTAAACCTATGATTGAGTTAGATTTATTTTATAACATGTGTTTTTCTGCAGACAACTGCCAAGAAGGCTCCGGGTGCAAAGATGATTGTGACTGCGGCAGCAGCTGCTCCGGCTGCCCCACCAAGCCAGGTACCTACGACTAAATCACTACATCCTCGCATGTACAGTCGAGTTCATAAATATGTGTACATTTCAGTACCTTATCTCTTTAATGTCATGTTTAAACTGCCATATATGGCTTGTAACAGCGATTAAAGTGACAAGGTAGTAACCGTGTACACATATTTATGAACTCGACTGTACACGTGTCTGACTCTATGTAGAGAAGGCAAAATTAGTGGTCTTTCCATAAACATGAACATGGAACTTATAAACATTTCCAATTCCAGACAGTTAAAGAAATAGAGATTTGTGACTGCTGTAACTGCTTCCTATCTGTCTATATTGAATTACAAGTTTTTAATACGACCTAAATGTGAAGAGTGATATGAGAAAGAGGGGAATGATTACTGAGTGAGATGATGGCTGATAGGGATGAATGGGAGAAAAGACATGATGCGCCGACCCGAAATGATTGGGATAAGGGCAAAATGATGACGATGATAATAATGAAATTAATTGATTTGTTTGTTTCAGGCACCTGCTGCTAAACATGCCCGGAAGCGTAGCTGTTCTGCTCGTCCCCTCTATTCTGGATCTATCTGATATATTGTTTTATTTATTCCCGGAATAAAATCAGTTGTGCTCATCTAGATTTTTTATTACGTACCTGATGCAGTCAGCATATTTTTTCAATAATTTTGGTTTAGTATTTAAAATTTTTTTGTAGAGAGAGTCAATAAACCTAGCTGCAGGATTTTGAGGAAGGAACTTTGAGACAGCCAGTTCTAATAAGACGCACCTATAGAATTATAGTGACCTAAATTAATTCACGATTTTAAGATTTTGATTTAGGTCTATAAGTAGTTTACCCACCTTCGTTTTGCCGATGACATAGTAGTCATTGCTGAGACCATGGAAGACCTCAGCAGAGTCTCCGAACAGGTCTGAGGATGAACTGGACAAGAAAAAGATCATGTCAGACACCCATGTAGTACCTACTCCCGTGATAATCGGCGGCTCGACACTCGAAGTTATTGCGATAATGTTACCTGGGACCTACTGTCCAGTAAGGTAGGTCTATTATCGAGAAAAAGGTCAATCGTAGAATCCGATTCGGTAGGGGGCATTCCGGGAGCCTACGCGATATCTCGTCCAATATACCTCAATGTCTCAAGTCGAAGGTCTCGACCAGTGACTGAGAGCCGTAATAAACTCATCTCGACTGTGAGGCCCGTCTCAAGACACGTTAAAGTAAACGTCAATGCATAGAAAACTGTCATTTTTGACGCATCTTGTGACGGGCGTCTCAGCCAAGATCAGTCTATTAATACGGCCCTGAGTGTGTTGCCAGTGACTTCTGTAAGAGGACTGTGAACCAACTGCAAAATCTAGCCTTTCCACCCCCTAAACGTTAACCGAATTCGACCAATTTTTGATATGTGGTCAGTCGGAACATAAACTATGTCCGTACGTTTCGTTTTTTTTTAATATTAATTAGTTATAAAGAGATTATGGCTGAAATTACTTTTGTATGAAAACAATAAAACGGGAATTAATCGAAATGTATTAATCATATTGAAAAAACGAAACGTACAGACAGAAAATTGGTTGAAATCGGTTAACATTTAGGGGAAGGAAAACGTTATCGCCGTTTGTAGAAAGCCGTCACCTCACAATCCTCAGTTTATTGTACTGAGACGTGGGTGTAATATTTTGATTCAAGCGCCGTCACATCGGGAGACCGCTAATAGCTAGTATTGTTTTTATTTTATTAAGGGCCTGGCCCCATGAATCAAAATATTAATACTCTCGATTAAGTCACTTTTCTAACAAAAAAAACTTAATCAAAATCGGTCTATCCTATTAGGAGCTACGATGCCACAGACAGATACACAGATACACACGTCAAACTTATAACACCCCTCTTTTTGCGTCGGGGGTTAAAATACGAACGCCGCCACATGGATGGCAACTACCTACCTAAATATTGGAAATAGCAAATTCTACGCAAAGGAGACTTACTTTTATTTTTGAAAACAATAATTACTGCATTTATGCATTTCTGAAAATTCATCTGCTTTAGCCGGGAATCGAACCGGCCGAATATGACAAAACCATAAAGTCGTGTTTTATGATACAGATCGAAAGGGTCATTAGTATCATGTAGGTAAGTATATTATTATCATCAGTGATCATTTATATCTGCAACACATACACCTTTTAACTAAATAAAGACCGTGAAAACGAAGTATTACTTGTATGGTACATTGTCTTTACCTAATTATTTAACTAGTCCTAAAAGTAACAGTCACTAAATTACGCTATCATGCAATGAAAGTAGAAAGGAGATTCTTAAATGAGGTACACTTATAGTATTTATCAGTTTAGTTGCGAATGCTAATGCTATTTATTCATTATAATAATAATAATAATTATTATTATTATTTATTCATTATTGCTATTTATTTTTTGTCTTTACCTAATTTTCAACTAATACTTAAGTCACTCAATTACGCTATCGTGCAAGGAAAGTCTTACTTAAAGGAGATTTTTAAATGAGGTACACTTACCTACTTATATTTATCAGTTTAGTTTCGATTGCTAATGCCATTTATTTATTACGATACAATTGACTTCTTAGATTGGAAAATTGCATCAATTATTATCTTTACACAAAAATGCCATAGTTGCGGCATAAATAAATAGGTAATTTGAAAATTCAGCTCATTGATCATAAACGCAAATGTTGTTATCTGTAGTGCTGTGCTACGTGTAAATGATTGTGTTTTTGTTATTTCGTATGAATTTCACAGTGCCTTGGTGTATAACTGTAATACTGTGTAATTATTTAAATAAATAAATAAAATAAATAAATAAAATTAAACATCTAAATGAGCTGTTTTTTTTTGTTATAATGAATTTTACTGTTCGCTTACTTTGTTGCCGTTTCGTTTTCATTTCGCTAAAAACCATTTTCTGCTTCAACAGAGATTATTTGCATGATGGAAGACTGATCAGGCTAGCGTTGTGATCAGCAAATTAAAATTGTTGCTTTGAGATGTATTTACCTATCCTCCTAATGCCCGTTGTACAATAGAATGTACATAATGCGGCCATTGGAATTAAAGTCCATTGCAAAGGAGATAGAGTGGAATTTCTTCTGATTTTACGTCTGACAATTAAATTACAAAATAGACTGTTCTATTCAGAATAGGTTCATATTCCAGTGGCAAATTTCATATACATATATATATATATTTGTACCTACTCACGTTCTCGAAAACGGCTCTAACGATATCGATGAATATTGCGACATGTATCTGGAAAAATTCGTTTTTCCGTATTTTCCCGCAAAAAGATTTCCCGCGCCATGGTTCGTAATTTCGGAGCGGCTGTTGCCGCCGTCTGAATAGACTGATGGTTAGAGCGTTAGCTATGGGTTCGAATCCCAGTTATCAATCGGCTATTTTTGTTTTTTTTTTTTTGTTATTGTATAAAAAATCGATGAAAATTCGGTTCCGACCCGAGCGAACGGTCTCCCAGGTATAATGTATTAACCAATAAAAAATCGACTTTAACTTAACAATTAATTTATTTATATTACAAGAGAAAGTGAAACAGCACGATGGTGAGGAAGAAGGTGACGAAGAAGGCGACAGGTAAGCAAGTCTCCATTGCGGCGGCGAAGCGGTCGCCGAACGGGCGGCGCACGCGCCGCGGGACCTCGTCCATCTTAGCAGCAACCACCTGGAGAACAATAAAGCTGTATAATAGGGGGTCTTATTGGGATGAACTCCCTTCTGCGGTGTTTCTAAAAGTCGACCTTCAAGTCATAGAATTTGAATGAATACCGTTTGTCTCGGAGGGGCAACAATCTCGCCGCGTAATTTGTGGGGAGGGGGCCTTTGAAAATAATATCGCAAACCCCCTGCGTTGCTAATAATACTCCTTAAATAATCCTTAATAATCTATACAACTAAACCAAATTACCTACTGATAATTACGTCAATTGTATTAACAGTCTACGCGAACTTTAAGTAAGTACTTTCATTTTATAAGAGTAGAATAGGGACAAAGAAAATGGTATCAAGTCGATTGTTTTTACCTTTAGAAGTGCAGTCGTTGCAACCCTCCTCTTTGCATGCACAGTTGTCTTGGCAAGGCCCTTCCTGGCACGAATCTAAAACATACGAGTATACAACAATTATTTTTTAGGACTTCAAAACCTGCAGTTTCAGGCAGTAAAGGGTCAGAGTTATAGCTACCATATAGCTCTGTTCCTTTTGCTGCATAAACTAGAACTTGGAGGTTTTAACAGTTCATAATAGGGCGCCTGGAAGGCTAAATAGCATAAGTTGCCTTTCCGTCCGTGACTCATTTGTCGTTAGATTTTTTTTTCTAACTACTTAGCCTGTATCCACAGAGCACTGAGTGACAAGCGAGAAAATACAAGATGAGCTGCCGCTCTAATTGGTTAAATCTTTAGATCCCGTGGTCCAAAGAATTAAAAGAGCCCGCACGTGGCCAATAAATTACTAAATAAATATTTTTGATTTAGAATTTTTGAATTTCTGCAATTAAATTGCTCAAGCACGTAGAGCGAATGGCTGATGGGGCGTCAGAGTTCTCGAATGGTCACCACCCGGAATATAACATTTTCAAGTGGGCTAAACCAATCAAACGCTCTATTTCCGATCTCCAAATTAGTTGTGATCGTTTTAACTACTTTGGTAAAGGCAGAGACAAATCCTTAAAATTGTTTACAATTCTTACCTTTGCAAGGTTCACAAGGAGCTGGCATGTTGGTGGTGTTCGGGCTTGCTTATCAAACTGTGCCACCGACGACGCCTGGTGACGTTTTATACGCAGCCGCGGTGCAAAAACTGCATTCGGGGCAAGGTTGATCCATTGTGGCTGCTGTGACTTGAATTAGGAAGGAAGTTGTAAGATTTTCCGCACATTTTTGAGGAGTTGGCGTTGTTGGTGGAATTTGTTATCAGTAAATATATTTTTAGATGTTTAATTATTAAAAATATACCCACCCTGTCCCCCTAGCATGCAAGAGGTAAAATTTAACAGGTGCTAGGGAAATAAATGCAATTATTCCATATTCTAACGTAAGACTTAACGCTTGAGGTTAAAAACAAAAGTATCCCGTTTTGATAAAATCGCTATAAAAATTTGAAAATCGCAATAGTCGCTTAGTAATAAAACGTAATAAAAGTCAGGACGAGACACTTTTATTTTAAGCCTTAAGCGTTAGAATATGGATCGTTCGTTTTGATAAAATCGCTATAAAAATGTGAAAATCGCAATAGTCGCTTAGTAATAAAACGTAATAAAAGTCAGGACGAGACAGTTTTATTTTAAGCCTTAAGCGTTAGAATATGGAATAGATGTATTCATTTTCCTAGCACCTGTCAAATTGTATCTCGTGCTTGCATGGTAAGCCCGATGTACTTTGTTTTTATAAACGTTTTTATGGTTTACCTTTCATTTAACTCTTAAATAAGTAATATAATACAGCTAAACTAATTGAAACCATCTTAGTAAGCAATCGATATAAAACGGCTGGCAATAAGTAATTTATTATTAGTTGGTTTTTATGCTTCAATGACATTTATTACGTATTTTATGTAAGCATAAGTTGGCTCTCTCAAATCTCAACTCAAATGAAGTACATACCTTGTCCAGTCCAGATAACATTGCATCTTTAGCCATGCCTGTCCTCCTTTTAATCCCCGGGATAAATTACTTCGTTATTTACTCTAGATTCTAGATAAACAAAGTTCTCTACGCATTCAATGTCCTGGATGTTCCGGAAGACCGACAGTTTCCCTATAAGAACATACGAGACAATCCGCAAAAATGCCTAAAAAAGCATTTGTTTTGACAAAACCATGTTTTGTTTCTTGGAATCAAGGCGAAAGCGATTTGTGTCATATTAAAATAGAATAGAATACAAAATATTTAGGTTAGGTTAAATTAGGTTATTGCCTCATAATGTTTAACCCTATATCACTGTAGATAAGTCCTTTCAGCTCAACCCAGTAGACCGACCAGGGGCTGTTTTAGCTCATTTTGCCACTGTATCGTATCATCACATTGTTGTAGCTCTTGTCCACTTGCAGTAAAGAGCTATCATAGCATGCACTATATGTACATACTACTACTGTTGTCACGGGGTAGGGAAAAAGAAGTCACCGCGGCAGGAATGTTTATTTTGTTAATCTTCTTAATAAATAAGTAGGAAACTATGAAATAAGGCACCTGAGAACAACGCAGATAGGAATATACCTAATTTAGATGAGATAAAAGGAATGGTATAGGTATATTATGTTAAAATGTTATAAAACTTACAAATAGTGCCTTAAACGGTCGGAATCAATAAATAAGGGCTATCCTTTGATGATATGATCAGTATTAATATTAAACTATTTAAAATAAATTATTTTATCTAAATTATATATTGTGGTAACGGATTGAGAGCTCGTCATCAACTGGCACTGTCATGCGCAGCCGTTCGTAAAATTTATATGAACTCAAATTTAAAATTTATTTAAAATAAAATAGCCAGGAAGAAAAGGCCAGAATGGTTTTATTCAAGAGGCGTAATACATACATACACCTCGTTACACTACGTTCGTATAGTACACACTAGTTTAAGTTACGTTATACTACCTACACTACTACTACTAGTATATACTACTATATACTATTGTATGATTACAATACAAAAGCTAACACAACTTATAATAAACGCCATGTTTATTATTTGTTTACTTGTTGCCAAATAAGGAAGAACTTCCTTCTTTGTTATTTTCCCGGAAAAATATATCGCCGTCACGGATGAGAGCGGAGCTGACGTCCAAGAAAGCCATTGTGTTATCTACTTCCCGTGTTCACTTGGGCAGCCTTCGTCTCAGTTATTGGGTGATATTTAAGACATTTAAGTTATTTTATCATATCATTCAGACACGGAAAAGCGGAGCAGAACCATCAATCGCAATGTGCCAGACTATTGAAGGTATTTATAAATAGGGTATTTATAGATTACTTATTTATATTTTATTTAGTATTACAGTCAAATTATTTTGATTAACCTTTTCTGTGTTTGTTTATTTAAGCTCAAATTACATTAATCATGACCACGCACAAGAATTACTTTTGTTAAAACATTGGCCCAACGTCTAGAAATTGATTGAGAAGTTTATACTCCTAGTCGTTCCTAATAGCAAAAATATTACGTCTTTAGTAATGTCCTTAGTTATTGCTATGGCGCAATATCAAATTACATTATGAAAAGCCATAATAACTTTACAAAGGCCACTGAACTTTTAGGGAACATATCAGTTTAAAAAATCACTAAGTACAGATGTGGATAAATATTGAACATCGTATTTTGACGGCTAAGATTGTATTTCACACAAGCATCTTGCTTTCTCGGTTGGCTTCAGCATGAATCCATAAGCCTTCTAAGAATGCTATAAATACAAAATAATCCCACAAAATATAATGTTTAATATTACATACTTTAACTGCCATGCAGTGTTATCAAAAAGACATACCATATCAATAGTAATATAAGATGCTGTCTACACCTCTTTAATTAATTTTACAATGTCATCAGGAACCGTCCCCAACCAGGCAGAGAGCTTCAAACTGGAGAAGACTCAATCAACTGATGCTGCAGAAGACAACTCCAAGCCCCAGGAGCTCTGTCCCCTGGACTGCCCATGCAGGGCAACCAAACCTTCAACAAGATTCCAAATATTCTTCACGGCAATGGGCATTCTGTTCGCAATCTTCGCCACGTACCTGATGATCACAACAGATTCCAACCTCTATCTGATCTTCTGGATTTGCTTCTCAGTCTTGAGACGCATGATGGGGAAAGCCAGGGGTTTGAAGATGAAGAAGGATTAGTTAGTAGTTCTCTTAGCTTGGCAAACACCATGCGTTTAGTATTAAGGATATCATTTCAAAGATGAAGTTTTCAAGTTGTGCTTTCTTCTCTTGAACTTTCGCGACATTCCTTATTATTGAATAACCGTATTATTAGTTATTTATACGCTATAAGGTCCCGTTTAACTACAAATATTGTGCTTGCTTGTTTTGTCTCCTATTTTTTTAATATTGGGCATTTCTGAAATATAAGCGATATAAGTACTTAGTGTTTGGATACCTTTAAATATTGTATCTAATTATCTATGTTAAAAATAACGGATACTGGAATGTATTAATTGTCGAGGTTTATGTTGTATATTATGAATGGTACCTCTGAAGGTATTTATTTATTCGTAGCTCTAAGTAATTTATTGAACTATTTATTTGCTATCATTATTTGAATAAAATGATCAGTGGCTTTTACTTGATTCCTTATTTTATTTGTTACCGCCCGCCCGGTAAATGCTCTTAAGATTATCTTATAGTCTTATAACCCTCTTATAGTATTATAACCCTCTTATAGTCTTATAACCTTTCTAGATAGTCTTACTTTCTATTGGTGAAAACCGCATGAATATTCGTACACCATTTTCTAAAATTAGCCCGTACAAACACTTTAATTTATAGTATGTACCTAGTGCTTAAGTACCAAATTCTTATTAGTTTTTAGTTTTTTTTTCATCTCTGGCGATGTTCACACAGACTCGTTTAGACTGCTCGTAACAAAGGTCGTTGTAATTGCAACACGATCGAATCTTTGAGGTAAATAAATCATGTTTTGCACTAAATCCAGTTTCAAATAACAATTGGGGCCCTGTTCTACATTGTGTTTACCCCCATTGTAATTGTTTTGTTTATGATCCGGTCTTTTGCTGTCAAGTTAATAAAAGTTATAGGATAGAAAATAGACAATCGGGGTAAAGACAATGTAAATATTATAAGGCCCTAGTAAGTGATCCTTTTATTTTATCATAGCAGCTTATTCACGAGATCATCGAGCACAAGAACAAGAGTGGTATTCTCGTGTATTGGACACTTATTATATTTACACATTCGTACGTTTCCCGATTTGGATCGAATGCGAAAAAAATTTAGGAAGTAATTTTTATGCACTGACGGATCAACTTGTATTTATTTTCTTCAATAAACTGACGGGCATAGCTGGGCACAGTTAATCAAACAGTTAACTTCGTTAATCGTTAATACGTTAGAAAAATGTTAACTTCATTAATCGTTAACTCGTAAGTTGTAGAAATTGCTTTTTCTATGTCGTTGCGTTAGTGAATTGCGTGTAAAAAAATGTTGGCCTATGGAAGTTCAGCTAGGACATAAAACATTAATAAAAGGAAGTGTATCATTTAGTTTGTAATATTAATTAGAAATTGTCAGAACGTGTTTTTTGCGGCGCGCCTCGGCCCGCGCAGTGTTTTTTTGTCAAATAGTTGGTACATAATTAACGATTAACGGACTTATGGGAAGTTAACGTAAGTTAACAAGAGCGTTAACATTTTTTCAAGTTAACTTAAAAGTTAATCCGTTAAGCATTTTGTTAACTTCGTTAATTAACGATTAACTAGTTATTAATGCCCACCTATGCCCACGGGCGTTATTTAAGAAAATAATAATACTATGCGAGCTTGATCAAGTAAGTACCAAATTGTGAGGCGAAAGGAAGCCACATAAAGACTATAAACAAGTCAAACTTGACGCTGCTCCGTGACCGAAGTCACGCCTACGCCCGCAGATTCCGTACCAAGTTCCACAGTGTATTCAAGACATATAAGTAGGTACTTGTTTCGCAAACAAACAAAAGCATTTTTACACAATAGATTATTTAAAACAAAATAAACAGAAATTCGGACTCCCCTGTTGAAACTCCTAACGAGTCCGAAACATGTCGGCCGTTTCCTGACTAACGTGAGTAAGCCGTACCAATGTTTTAAACAGCATTTTTTCAGGTTTTTTTGGTCCAAACAAATTAGATACTACCTACTTGGATTGGCTGGCAAGCAAATATTCTCTAGAGGCAACCACCAACCACCGCCACATTCAAACCGTTACATATACAAACTTAGACTACTAAAATCATAACCCTCTCTTTCTCTTCGCCGTAGTTGGGTAAAAAACATAGGTTAGCTTAGGTTTGGCTTGTAACAGCAAAAATATACAATTTTGCAGCGGGAATTACATTTTTGCGCAATTAAAATTTGTAAAATGATACAGTTTGCCAAATGATGATTTGGTAAAACAAGTGAACCGTAAAAGCTAATAGCTCGAACAAAAGCCTCTGTATCACGGCAATTTAATTGTCTCGACTCTCGAAACATCAAGATCATTTTTTATCCAAACCTTTATTTCGTACAGTTTTTGTTTCGTTTTTTTCTCCAGTTTATCAAGCGACCGCAGGTCGATGTTTTGGCAAAAACTCGAAGCTCTTCAAGGTCTCGTTTGGGTGCTATTAAGAGTATTAAGCCTGTAGAAATTATTTTTATGAGTATCTTTTTAACCTCCGACGCAAAAAAGAGGGGTGTTATAAGTTTAACGTGTGTATTTGTGTATCTGTGTCTGTGGCATCTTAGCTCCCAAACGGATGAACCGATTTTGATTTACTTGGTTTTTTTTGAAAGATGACTTGATCGAGAGCGTTCTTAGCTAAGTTTGGTGAAAATCCGTTGAATGGGCCATTTAAGAGTTGAAGCTCTGAAAGAAAGGGTTCCTATTTAATGGAATTAATGTAGTTTTTAGATGGTGCCAGTCTCTGTTTTACCGATTTTGGTCGTATGGCCAGTCATAACACTTAAGTAAGAGCCGTATTAATAAACGCATCTTGACTGAGATGCCTGTCTCAAGACCGTCAAAAATATTGTCAAGCCATAGAAAAGTGTAATTTTTGGCCATCTTGAGATGAGCATCTCAGTCAAGATGCGTTTATTAATACGGCTCTTCTTTTGGTTATTATGTGCTCGTAGGCTCGTACAGAGCTAACTCTGCTTTACTGATAATCAACACAAACGACAGATATTATAGCCTTTATGCCAAAAGAATGCGAAAAAATGCAATAATTTTGGATTCTCGTATAGCTTCGTAATAAGATTGAGGTGGAACTATTTTCAAGTGGGAAACATAAAGTAGGATTTTTTTGGTAAATTTAGATTGAAAGATTTAGATTAAGTAGCTGGTTTCTTGAAAAGTACAATCACATCACGGGATTGTTGAGCCACTTGCTAACATTCTTAATTAGGTCGGGTTGTGAAATCGTCAATCTCCAATAGTAATTACCGTGTACGATTTGACAACCCGACCGAATTAAGAATGTTAGCAAGTGGCTCAACAATCCCGTGATGTGATTGTACCAAGTTTCATTTGTTTCTATTTGGCCTGTTAGTTATGACTGGTAGAGAATGCGTTTTAAAGCAATAAGTCCACCATTTGTAGTTTTTCTTTGTGCAATTAAGTTTAAATAAAGAAATAAAGATAAACAGAATTACACTTCAAATAGTGCTCCGTTCTCTTTTTCTTTCCAAACTCTTTTTAAAAGCCTATGGCATCTTTTCTCCTTCCATACATCAATATTAACCGACATGACATCTCAATATACAGATGACTTCACCTACAGTCAAACTTAAAAAAAAACAACGAAAATATAATTTGGGACGTCACATTTTTCAATTATTCAAAAAGAATTCTTGATGACAAAAAACGTAATCACTAGCTCGGGAACTGCGCAGTTTTGCCGTGGACAGTCGTGGCAAACCTTTGGAGTGTATCCTTAAGAATTATTTCTCAATCTTCGGATAGGTTATAAATATAAATTAGGTATAGATTATAAATATTTGTCTGTCAGAAAAGAGAACTGATAACTTCCACTGTTGTAGGTATAGGTACTTACTTTTATCCGAGGAAAAATCCGCTTTTTAACCTTTCCAAAGCCTTTGGCCGGAATGATCTCGTCTATCGTTTATCGTTAGTAGGGAATGCAATCCCGCACCAAAATTTCAATTGCTGGATCCCGCGGGATTGAGAGGTTCGATCCCGCGGGATCCAGGTATTTGCGGGGCCCCGCATGTTTTTTGAAAGTCATTGAAAAAAGAGAAGAATCCTGTATCATAAACGAGTCTATAGAACTTAAAATGAAACTAAGAAATATTATTGAATGAAACTATTTATTAAGTAATCAAATCACTAATCAGAAATAACAATTACAATTACAAACAAAGATCAAAAACTATTACAAACCAACAAAAAACAACTATCCATTATTTTGGAAGTAGCTGCGCATAAAACATAGCGTGTCAATAGTTTTGTCAGCTAAACGGCTTCTTACAACACATTCTGTATGTCGCTGCGCAGTCCCGCAAATCCCGCGGGATCCCGCACGATTTAGGCGCGGGACTGGTTCCGCAAAAATGGTGCGGGATCCCGGTATTTCGGGATCCCGGTATCCCGGTATTGCATTCCCTAATCGTTAGGTTCTGTAACTGACGACTAATCTGGAACGAAAAGTATTTTAGTATACTTCGATGATTATCTTAGATGGACCTCCGTGTCTCAAGTATTAAATTTGGCACTTTATCTGTGAAAAAGTTGCAAACAAACATGCAATCTCCATTTTGTATTTTATTTACGATATGTTGTCAACCACTGGAAATTCTAGGATCGTTCAACTCGTGGCGGCACTGATTGGCGTAAAAAACCCCCAACCACGCCTAGCGAGATTACTATCAAAGAGATGACGCGAAAGAATATAATAACAATAACCTACATATTCATACGAAATAGGCGATACACTCTCCTCCCTCATCGTGTATAGATACATATTTTGTAACCAAACATGTACCATTTTAGGTGGTACACACCCTCACTTACATATGTAAATTATAGCTTGATGTTTGAAGCTTTCCAAGAAAATTAAGTGCTACTTAAACAAAAAGTTTTACTTTTCTTGGCTCCCATGCGTCAAGTTCACATGTAGCATGAAAAATTAAAAATAATTTCTCTGCGTTAAGTTTATATCGTTCTTTTGTTTTATTTTTTGCTCTTAATTGGGTATTTTTCAAAAAAAGTGTACATCGTTAACGACAAATATTAGGGAACGGTAAATTTTCCATTGCTTCACGAAAATCAGTCATACATGTACCTGAGCTGCACTTTTTTTTAAAACCGCTGATGAAAAACATGGTATCTAGCACAGGGGATACATGATTCAATTCAAAGTATTCAAACAGCAGTCATCAAAACTTTTCGGGCGTCTAATAGGTAGGTACTCGTTTTGTAATCTTCCTACCACCTTAGACCATCCTACCACCTTAAAAAAGCTGCGAAGTAGGTACTACGTTCAAAGCGTGGTAATAAATATTATTAAGTGTATTATGTATGTATGTATGTAAAATGCTTTATTGAAAAAACTGAAAATAACAATTAACCAAATAGATATGCTCTGAACTGAAAATGTTTGGGAACCCCTGTCCTGTATGTTATTCATTATATTAGTAGGAGTACGTGGGCGATCGAGCGTCGCTCTAGATTAAACCGAGGTTCTCGAAAACGACAACTTGATCGATCGATATATTGACCCGAAAAACCCCTACTCATTCCGTTATTTTCACTAAAATCATTAGAGCCGTTTCCAAAAATCCGATGCACATAATATGTATACTTATACAAGTTTGGTTCACTTACTACTCTGTCAAGAAAGTACCGGGAAAAGATCAATAATACACAAACTGTTTGTTAATCATCCAAATTTATTTTATCACCTTCAAAGTATGCTCCTTCAGAAACGATACACTTACGCCAACGAATAATCCAATCATCAAAACATTTTTTAAACGCTGTTTCCGGAATTGAATTCAGTTCTCGGCGCGAATTCTCCTTTATGTCTTCTACCGATTGAAAACGGGTGCCACGAAGTGGTAATTTGAGTTTAGGAAAAAGAAAGAAGTCGGCAGGAGCCATATCTGGTGAATATGGTGGTTGCTCGATGGTATTTGTTGAGTGTTTGGTCAAAAATTCTTTCACAATGATGGCCTTGTGCGA
This sequence comes from Tortrix viridana, assembly GCA_963241965.1. Taxonomy (NCBI): domain Eukaryota; kingdom Metazoa; phylum Arthropoda; class Insecta; order Lepidoptera; family Tortricidae; genus Tortrix; species Tortrix viridana. Next base: position 4,830,818 of record OY725192.1, read on the forward strand.
AGGCGCATTATCGTGGTGCAAAATCCAAGAATTTTCATTCCACAAATCTGGCCTTTTTCGTCGAATTTGCTCTCTTAAATGCCGCATAACGCTCAAATAATATTCTTTATTTACCGTTTGACCTTCCGGCAAGAATTCCGAGTGCACAACACCGCGATAGTCAAAGAAAACAGTCAACATGACTTTGACTTTTGATCGACATTGGCGTGGTTTCTTCGGTTTCGGTTCAGTTGGAAGGCGCCACTCCGAAGCTTGTTGACTAGTTTGCATGTCAAACTCGTAAACCCACGTCTCGTCACCAGTAACAATGCGTTTCATGAATGTTGGGTCGGAATTGACTCGTTCTAGCATGTCCTCAGCGACTCTCATGCGATTGAGTTTTTGGAGAAAATTCAGGTCTTTTGGGACTAGCCGAGCGGTAACATGTTTCATACCCAAATGATTAGTTAAAATAGTACGGATCGACTCGTGAGATACAGAAAGTTCGGCGGCTATCTCTCTCAAAGTTGAATGAGGATTTTCAGTCACTATTTCCTTCACTTTTGCGATGTTAACTTCAGTTGCAGACGTTGATGGCCTACCAGAGCGAGGCAAATCTTCCATCACATCTCGACCGCTTTTGAACGCTTTGTACCACTCATAAACACGTGTTTTTGATAAAGTCGAATCACCGTAAGCCTTCTGTAACATTTTCAGTGACTCCGAACACGAAATTCCATTGGCGATGCAAAATTTAAGACAAACTCTTTGTTCAATGTTTTTGTCCATTATGAAATTCGCAATACACACTAGATATGATATAACTAAAAACAGCACTGTATTTAATATAAATAACAGATGCAACTCAAACTCCGCGCCAAAATAGAAAACAGTTGTGCCAATCTAACAACAACAAAAAAAACAAAAATTTGAATTTGGAACCATAAACAAATCATCCATTCCCGATACTTTGTTGACTGAATGTATGTTACTCGTATGTAGTATAAGATATACACAAATTAAAAGAGTTTCTTGCGGCGCTTCTTCTCCGCAATGATGGTCTTGTCCGAAGCGCTGGTAGATTCACTCTATATTACTGACGTGTAAAAGAGCCCGTATGTGGCCAATTTACTGAATAAATATTTTGACTTTAACTTTGACTTTGAAAATCAGAAGCTGAAAGCGGTCAAACAAACTGCCAAGTTGTTGTTAATGTCGTTACGAAGATCGCCGGTCTGGAAACCCGACTAATTAGTGCCAGTTACATCTATGTCTAAACTGACTGAGCTCATTACTTTCTCTAAACTACAAAGTACGTTAACCCTTAATGGTAGGTTTAGGTTAGGTTAGGTTAGGTTAGAGAGATAAAATTCGACAGGTGCCAGGGATATTTATACATCTATTTCATATTCTAACATAAGATTGAACGTCTAAGGTTTAAAATATTTTTTTTTCGTCCTGACTTTTATTATCTTTTATTACTAAGCGATTTTATCCGTAGATAGCTAGAGTAATGAAATAAATCGTTCAAATCTATTAAGCTGTGCGAAATAGCAACCATATACAATAAACCCATGGCCATTGTTGTGTGGTAAAGGCCTTAATACAGAACAATTACAGAGGTATGTAGTGATAATTAGTTGTCTATGGTTATTATTGCACGCGTAATAAAGAATGACAGTCTCGGAACACCTTAATAAGTAAGAAGAACTGATTGAATTGACTGACGCAAAACCTATCGTCTAATGGACGCCTATGAACAAAATGTATGAAATCGCAAGAGAAACTGATGATACGATGAACTGGCAGGCCTATGTCATCGGCCGGCGGACTGTTAGTCTATGTTGCCCTTTAAGAAGATGTGACCAATCAAAACCCTAACATAAAAAATATATTATTCTAACTGTACAATAAAACTTGTCAATTGTTATCTTTTACCTGGAGATTTCAGAGTCCAGTGCTACATAATTAATTATGAATAAAATAAAATACAAAAATATCACGGGACAATCTGATCTAGTCCCAAAGTAAGCTCTAAGCTTTTACTATGGGTATATACTAGGCAACGATAGATACTTAGATACGAAGAAAGAATAATAAGTAGAACTATCTCTCAGAAACCTTGAATGCTACGAGTATATTATGAAATTTGGTGCTTGCGTGAAAAGTTGAGAAAAAAAATTAAGTTTTCATAAAATAAAATTTACTTCAATTGAGAATGTTGTCCCAAGTTTGGACCAAAATTTAAAAGTAAACCAAAATACACGTATAGTTACGTATACAAAATATAACTATAAACGATTTTTTTACTTTTTTAAAGTTTTTGCCCACAAACCTGCTGATAATATAATCTTGCTTTCTTCAGGTAGTGATTACACGGACGGGTAACCAACCACACTCGGTTATTAGAGTAAATACCTTATTTGCAATCCACCCCTGTCCTTCTGCCTCCCTTGATATTACAAATGATGTGACCATCACAGCCCCTCACCCTTTTAATATTAAGCGTTACGTTAATGTTTTTTTTTTGTTATTTGTTAAAATCTTGAGCTTCAGTTATTGACATTATTGTGCTTCCTATTAAATGTTCCAAGCATAGTATTATATCGCTTATCTAACGTAGGAAAGTTTTAAAAATCCTTTAATATTATAAATGCATAAGTGTTTTGTTTCTTTCATCCTTATTAAGAAATTTTTTTGAGTTTGTGTATGTGGTGTGTGTTCTCCGCAACTACTGCACCTATTGGAAAAACTCTTTCACCATTGGAAAGGTACATTATTATGATGGACAAAGGCTATATTTTAAAGTATATTAACCCAAGCGAAGCGAGGGCGGGTCGCTACTCTCAAATTAATTGGATTTGTATCGATTTAAGAATCGAGAGCTAAACTAATAGATATTTAAGTATAATAATTATGCCTAGTGATATTTTAGAACACCTAGACGCTTCGGAAAAGTAGACAATATTTAGCACGTATTGAAAAAACCGCAAAGAGAACTCTTCTATGCTGATATGTTTGCGCGATTGCATTTAGAACTTTAGTAGTAAAAGAGACTAGGTACGTACATAAATAGAACATTGTACGTCGATACTGTCCAGTAAACACGTTATAAACTACAGTCATTGCTTTTAGTTTTGGAAATTGTCAGGTACTCCGGTTCCCGAGGCGAGCCGCGTCAAACCGGTCCGAGTTGTTTTTGTTTACGGTCGATTATTTTATTGTGCCTCGCTATAAGCTAGTTACTTATCTTACTTATACCAAGAGCTAGCGGTCGATTTTATTCCAACGAATTTAATCATGATTTTTAAACTAAATTAAAATTGCAGCATGTAATAAATGATTTTGTCAATTGATTTATTAAAGGTGGAGGAAAATGAAAACTTACCGCTTCGTATTGTCCCTTTCTGAATAGAAGACGTGAATGGGTTCCTATATTTTGCTAAGTCTATAGCCACTGAACTAAATTGATCACTAGAAACTAATAAAGTACGGTTAAAGGTTAAAGGAAATGTATTCACGTTGTATTTTTATTTATTCACTTCTAACAATTTACTGCATGATAATAGACATTTAGAATTCAATTTATAAATGATTATTATGGTGTGACAGCAGTCACTAGACATATAACACCGATATATTTGTTAGTTTTGAAAATTTCAGATATTCATCCAACAATAATTATTATAGACACTTAACACGATGGCCGTCAACATGAAATTGTATTTAATAACGTATAAGTATTCCGGTGGTATTATATCACATTAATATTATCCAAAACATGGCGTCAGGAATCCCATCGTACTTACATACTAGAAATTTACTAAAGTTAACGTTGTTAAAAATGAACACAATGAAATAGTTCTTATAACTCACGAACGCGCGTGGACGACGAGAAGTTAAAAACCTACATAGAAGTAAACACGAGCGGGACAGCAGCATTTGTGCGATATAAGAACTGTATAATGATACCAAGTAAAGCTCAAGCCGGTAGGTCAAAGTTGGACACGTGCACTTGCGGCACATGTTCTGGGTCAGTCTTGGGCTTGGACTTCGCATCGCAAAGTCCGAAATCCTGCATCTTCCACTCCCAGGTCATCGTCTGGACGGCGTGCAGCGTCTCCGCTTCCATGTGCTGGCGGCGAAGCATCCCCTCTTTAATCTTCTCCCATTTATCATCAACTTCCTGCAGCCAGGAGTTGATCTGCCGCCCGTTGCAGCGAGCGCGACGCGTGGTCCTGTTCTCCTCCTGCTCTGGCTGAATGTCGCTGTATATCTCCTTTCCGCGAAGAATCGTGCAAACGGAATACGGCATGGCCTGGTTGCTGACGGCCCTCTCCGCCCGTCCGTGAACCCTCAGTATCTCCTGCTCGACCGCCAAAACCAGTTTTTCTTTTTCAACTAAATGCTGAGTAACCAAATGGATACGTTCTTTCTCTTGAGAAATAAATTCCTCCATCATCTGAGGAGGCAGTGACGGTGGGATTTCGATCTTGCGGTCCAAATCCACGTTACTCTGTAAAGTGTAGGTGCGACGGTTCATCAGATAATTGTTAAAGTCTTTCGGAGGTTTCGGCTTGACCGGCAAGAGGTTCTTTTGGCGGACCTCAATCTGTTTACGGATGTGGAGGTACATCTGATAAGCATTGGGATGGTGCATACTTTCAATTTTTGCTTTGTCTAAAAATTCCGTCTTAGTTAGTTGAGCATCCTTGGTGGCCCTTATTTTGCGTTTTCGTGGGTGTATGTCGATGGGCTCAGGGCGTGCGCTTGCGACGCCAGCGGCGGCGTCATCCGGGCCCGCGGCGGCGGCGGCCACGTCGAGAGTGAGCGGCGGTTTTTCTTTGTCCTTTTCCCCGCCATCGCTGTTCCGATGGGAACGAGCAAGTTTCTGCGCCACTTTGCCGCTTGCTGGTACGCTCGGGGTAACGGTGCGCTCTCGGCGTATCGCGGAGCGCAAGGAGCTCCGATCGTCCGATTCCCCCACGTAGCAGCTCAGTTATTGACCCGAGAGTGCGCTCGTCTGTTCTAGATGTCTGGGGACCGCGGTTGCGCGCGCACCCGGCCCGTCGAACAACTTCACTTCTTTATTATATAAACAGCCTATCTACGATGCCGGCCCCTTGCGACTCCTGTAAAGGTAAGCGAATATTTAGTGCAATTCAATGATTTTAATAGTAATTCAATTTGTTACTCGATAAAATAAGCTCTTAGAGTTGGTGTTTTTGTTTTGCCGGCGCGGCGTGGCATCTATTTTGTCAATGACGCAGTTAAAATGTCGGTGAAATGTTTGGTTACCTAACTTCATGGTTAACCTTGTTTTGTAAGATACCTTTAAAATTTGCCTGATTTTAATGTAAAATAACTCTTCCAATTACCAAGTGGAGATGACATGATTATGCGTACTCGTAAATTAAAAAGAAGATCCCCTAATATGCAATGTGTGAAAGTATTCATACTAAGAAAAGTAAAATATTAAAAATTAATGTTTATCAATAAAATAACGTACCTTAGTTAAATTCCAGCAACAATTTACAGGCACAGCGAATCGCAGTCTCGTTTCGCGACTGGTTAAAAATAACTGGGTAGTTTACCGATTAAAAGTAAACTTGTTATCTACCTTGCATTCAGCGCGGGGACACTCAGTGCACTGTAGTGAGACGTCAATGCATTTTTCCATAGAGCAAAATCTTCCCGGAAACTGTAGGTAGTTTATTGAGTGGGCGTCAATGTAATGATTTTATGACTATTGATTTATGGCACCTATACAAATAGGTTACATAAGTGCACCTATACAAATATGTTATTATGAATTGAAGTGAATATAATCCGGATTGTAAAGTCCTGATTTTATAAAAGAAATCTCCGGTTAGTACAAGAATTTTAATTATATTTTAGTCTTCTACATAAAATATGTTAATACTGAAATTCATAGACGAAGTGTCGGCCTTTAAGGCTGTTATTGTGATCATTTATGATTTAAAATTAAAATGCCACTACTGATGCATATCTGTAACATTACCTATTTATGACGCTAACTGCCGCACTCAGAGACGTAAATTAAGTTTTAAGTTTCATTAAAGTTGCTGCGTCTTATTCTATTGCTATAGCAAAGAAAGTGACAGCGGCTACTTTAATGAAACTTAAAACTTAATTGACGTCTCTGAGTGGCGCTGTCCGGGGAGGAATTGTGTGTGAAGTGGACTGAACAAGATCCAATTAACCAATAAATGTAACCGAAAAGGAGTTTGCTGCTTGAGAATATTGTAGTTCCACCTGTTACTACGTCACACTTTTTTTACTAACAATGGTATATACCGTATACATATAATGGTATATACTAACAATGGTATATAATGTATTTAAAAGTTTGTGGTAATATTCAGAAATGTCCGGCGACTGTAGACATTTTTTCTTCGTTGGCCGGGACTTTGTGTGCAATCTGGATGGTTACCACGAAACACTCATTTCGAACGTCCGGATGCACCATCCCTTTCACTCGTCAATTGTGATTAAATCGTGTGAAAGGGAAGGAGCTGACGTATCTTCGAACTTCGATTTTGAAAGTAGCCCCCTTGTTTAAACCCGTCTTCGCGTCTCAGGACGCATTTAGACTCTACTAAAATATCATGACAGTACGTGCCTGCTAATACCTATAAAGTCACTAAGCGGTTCTCAAACTTTTTTAGCGACGGATCATTTTTAAACAGATCTTTTACGGAGTCCCAAATGAGGCAAATCTTTGAAGTTGTTTATTACAAAGAAAAAAACTATATAACATACTTCTTTAGATTGTTTTTTCATCGGAGCCCTTGCAGGGGTTTCAACTCTTTCAGAATAGCTGGATTAGTAAGGGACTCTTTGAGAATATCTGGATTAGTAGGAATAAGATGGATCTAAACTTAGTCAGGTACTCCAGCCTATTTCGGTACCAATAAACAGCAAATGGTACGATTTCCGTTTGCTATTGGTACAGCTATTTCGAATACTTTTTCTTTGACGATATGTACTTGATACAAAGAAGTCTTGCGGTGTGTGTTTATTAGTTTGGCTAGTTGTATTCTTTAGTTCTAGTCTTAGTTTAGTTTATTTAGTTCTAATCTTGAAATTCAATTTCAAACTTGAAGTCGCGGTTAGCCTAGTTGGTAGTGACCAGGGGCTTCGAAGCTAGCGGTCCTGGGTTCAAATCCCGGTATGGGCAAGTATTTGTGCGATGAGCACGAGTATCTGTTCCTGAGTCATGGATGTTTTCTATATATTTAATTATGTATTTCTATATATATAGTTGCCTAGTACCCATAGTACATAGTAGTAGTTATAGTTAGGCTGGGACTTGGTCAATTTGTGTGTCCTGATATTTGTCCCTTATATATTTAAACCAGAGTGCCGGTAGCTTACTTCAATCCAATTCAATCAATTCAGCCAATTCTTTGATTCTTTGGTTAATCGTTTACGTTCGCATATGCATCTTGTCTAGGTCCGCAGATCCCGTTATTGGGATGTAAACTCGATAACAATACAATATAATGCGCATTTTAAGGCTGGGCCATACTAACGGGAAACGACGTTAATTATCGCGATGATAGACCTTATGCGTAGCGGCATAACGTCTATCATCGTGATTATTTATTTATTAAGGACATCAACAGCACAAATACAGAACATATAAACCGATAATACTAAATAATAAACCTAAGTGTTTTAAGTGTGTGTTAAGGCAATAAATCAATTTTATTTATTTATTTTTATTTAAACAAAGCCAATTATAGATTAACTAGATACTATATTCAACAACACTGCTCATGCAAACCACAGGTCAAGTAATATAAAATAAACGTGAGTAAGCTAGTAGTGATAGCAGTATTTCAAAAGAAAAAGCAAAGGGCGAAACGCTTGAGTGTGTTAGTGTGCGTGTGTGTACGAGTGGGTGTGTTTGCGAGTGTGTTGCTTTTAACAGCGTTTCCCGTTGGTGTGGCCCCAGGGTAAGAGCTGATCTGATGATCGGGAAGTGGAAACAGGAAAATCTCCGCGAGTCTAGACAAATTAGATTGGCCTCGACAAGCAGCTGATAACTGTGCAAAAAACAGTACAGTTGACAACAAAAGCTTGTAAAATGTTATTTGACAGAAACTTTTTAACCTTCAGCGTGCACTGGATCGCCATCCGTCCGTTGCGTACGCTCCAATTCCGACCTGCGAACGCGCAGCTTTTTAGTTATAATATAACTTTGACGCCTGTGTCTGTATGTGTGTATGTCTGTACAATCTGTCTGTCTGTGGCATCGTTAGTTCCCAAACGGATGGCCTGATTTTTTAATAGTAAACTAGTTTAACTGAGCCCTTAGCCAAGATGCCCATCGATAACTAGCGTTTCTATTCGTTTCGTTTTTAAACCAATCGCGTCATTGGTAGATCACGTGACTCTCCGTATGACGTGATCTACCAATGACGCGATTGGTTTAAAAACGAAATGAATAGAAACGCTAGTTAGCGATGGGCATCTTGGCTAAGGGCTCAGGGATGGCCCTTAGCTCTGTTTGATGAAAATCAGTTGGGCCAATTAAGATTTGTCAGCTCTGATAGTAGAGGTAAAATTATTTTAAGGGTTTTATCTATTGAATAGCTTGGTGTGCACACATGAACAGAGAATGGTTGTTTTCAGACACGTGCGGCAGCGGCGCGGCCGCGTGCGGCGCGGGCTGCACCTGCGGCCCGAGCTGCGCGTGCGGCGATGGCAAGGCTTCAGGTGACTATGTTTGACCACAAAGCGGCCTTCATGCTCGAAGGATACTTACAAGCAAAGAAGGAGGTTGTCCTAATTGACTAATTTATAGTAAAGACCAATTAAAATTGTAAGGTCTATAGTTAATGCTTGTCCGCGGCTTAGAAACCGTTCATCACTAATTCTCAAAATCATTGTATTTATTTATTTATTTATTTATTTGTATGTACTTACTTAGTTAAGGAGTCAATTAAAAAACGCTAACTTGTAACCATATGAATGTATGACTAATTTCTGTACGAAATGGTAGGTAATAGCGTTTTTTAATTAAGTCCTTAATAAATACGTAATCTTTTTGAGAACCACCTTCATGTTATGGTAAGTAGGTACCTACCTACTTCCCTTGTTCTTTACTTGCATTGTGTGAGTACCACATCTAGGTACTAATGCATTGGTGATCCAAAGCTATCGTCGGTGATACTGCAATACCGCGTAAAGCGTGTGCTAGACGGTTTCAAACCAAATTATGTGAAATTTGGTTTGAAACCACTGTCTACATGGTTTCAAACTACCGAGGTCACTTGATTTGAAACCATGGTTTGAAACCGTCTAGCACACGCTTAACTAACAAATTTAATAGGTTGTAAAATGCCACCTTACTGACTTACCTACTTTGTAAGGTGCATTTTGCCCTTTTCTTGAATTTGTTAGTTACGCGCTACTGAAGTATCATCGACGCTACGTTTCGTCTCTAGCTCATCGGGAAGTTAGCTTTAAACCGATTGCAAAATGTGTACCTAACAGGCAAAAAATAGAAGAATAAGTCTTTAATATAGTGATGCAACAATACGGTAGGTACCAAAATTCAAAGTTAATACTTTTCTGGGTACTTTTTTCTCAATAAATAATACTGCATACTGTTCGTTCTTATTCTTTAATTTGTGGCTATTTCTTAATACTGCGTACTGATACCGATGTACCTCTACTGTACCGCCGAGCGCCCAGTCATTGAAGGGCCTAACCAACTCCAAAAGCCTCTTCTTCACGGGAGAACATCACTAATTTTGTCTATCATTGTCTCTTTTCAGGCGGTAAGCCGTGTTGCCAGGGCACCAAGAAGTAAGCAGCCTCTTCAGCTTGGTTAAAAAATTATCTCTATAAATGGATATCCTTTAAACACATTTTAAACTATGTAGTAAAACAGTTTCATATTTTAGGCTTAGAGCACATAATGATAATTATAAATGTAGGTAGAGTTTTAAATAATATATTTAAAGGTGTATTGTCACAAAATATATAAACTCCTTAATGTTTGAAGTAAATCATAGAAAAGTATGTATTTAATTAAGCTTACTAATGTTAGTTTAAAGGTTACTGTTTAACAATGATTATGGTTAGTATATTTTGTCACATTCAGTGTTGAATACTCGTTGTATTGAAAAAAGTGTTAGTACTTGTAATACTCATTAGCTAGGCAGCGCAAGCGCACAAGATAAATGTATTGTAGTGGCTATGTTATAAATAAATAAAACTAACTTAAATGGCGTTTCAATTAAAATAAATAAACTCCGTAAAGTAAACTGTTAGTTATAACATTATATTTTTCGTTCTTTTATCATCTGGCATACTAGCCCAAACAGGATATTAACGGGTTCCGTGTCCTCAACTCTGACGATGTCCCAACGACGACATTATTTGACCTGTGGACCACGGCACCTGTTTAATCCACAACGTGTAACCATGTTCTCAGCTGCCCTAAGATCTCAAAATCAACACCCACCTTAAAATTAACACCCTAAGGTTCGTTTTAATAAAATCATCTTGACTGAGATGCACGTCTCAAGATGTTTCAAAAATGACATGACATTTTCTATGGGTTGACAATCACTTTGACGTACCCTGAGACGGGTATCACAGTCAAGAGTTTATCACTAATAAAATCTTACATTCTAATAACTTTGTTTATTTGGTTGCCAAAAATTGTGTGTTTTACCATAAGTGAACAGTGACATGATTAAGCGCTGGCTTAAAGAACCGAACACCAAGGAGGATACCACTGGAGGAAAAGGGAGATTTAAGGCAATAAAACATCAAGTTCCAATAGGTAAAAGATTTATTATAATTCTTAAACTTCAATGTATATGAATACAATATCTTTTGGAAGCAACTGTCGGGACTTCGTCGAACGAGTCGTGACACACAATTACCAATAGGTACTCCCTAAAATATATAGGAATTTAATTCTTATTCATATCATTATCTCAACTACGCGATACAATAGAATGGAACAAAAACAATAATAGAAAAGCTTTATTAACTAAATTTATCTTTTAACGATTGAATAATAGTTTAAACACCGTTTACAAATGAATCCTAAAGTAAATAATGAATACAAGCTCAATTCATTAAAAAAATCAGTCTGACATCAGCAGCCATGTTCCAAATTTAATTTTATTAAAAATGAACCCGGTTGTTGTTGTCCCCATGCATAAAGTATAAGCAACTTTCAAAATAGGCCATCCAAATCCGTCGTTGTACATTGCAATTAAAGATCAATTTGAAAATAAGAAAAAAAAAACGGTTTACCCTTGAATCACCGACACTTATTTCATAGAATGTTTTACTTCACCGAATTTTTATCAACAGGCATTTCCACGTGCAGGAGTTATAATTTTTTAGCTACTTAGGTCTAACTTTTTTTTTTATTGGCGCGGGGAAAATGCATCACGCATACCACCCAGGTCCGGGGGGACCAGGGTGGTTACGTGGGACTCACCGACCGAGAGCGGCCAGCGTACCCACTAAAAACCCAGCGGTAAACCTCAGCGTCTTTCAGGGAGGTGCCACAGGACTACGAGCAAGCGCATTCTGCTGTGACACCTCAACGCTTATGACTCCGGGAGAGCGCCTTGGTTTACTAAGGTAAGCTAGGTCTAACCTAAACTAACCTACGTAACGCATGCTTAAAATAACCTGAAAACAATAAGGTTTCAGCAGAAATTAGCTTTCGATATAATGAAATTCGATGAAACGACACATTCGATGAAATGAGTGTGCAAAACAAGGGGACACCAAAAAAAACACTTACACTAGGAAGATTTTCACAAAAATATTTTTAGAGTTCAAAGTAGAATTTCAGATTCTCCATATGGTTACTCTTCGGTCAAATTGATAATTTTCAAACATTAATCGTTCTATCTCCTCTACACAAATGTCAAACTCGCTGCTTCGTTCAATTCCTAGCTCTTAAAACGACCTTGGGATTTGTTCTCCTCTCTAACCCTTATCATACTCTCTAAAAGTCTCCTCTTTCCAAATGTGCTCGAACCCGAAAGTTTTAAAGAACTATTGCATTGCCAAGAAGTAAAATTACCGACCGACGTCCGTACTGACAAACCAATCAAAACCAAAATTCTACCCTCGAACTGTTGTAGTATACGCTACAAAGTTTCAAACGACGCCTTATTATAGTATTTCACATCTACAATAAAATGAGAAATTGTAACAACATTTATCATTTCTGGACCTCCATCGTAATAAAATATAACCGCCATTGAAAATACTATAAACATGGCGCAATAAATAGATCTATTTTTACATCTGATACATTTACTGTATTAGTAACTGTATTAACCACATACTCAACAAAAATATGCAATTATTTTTATAAACATCAATGGAACGCTTCGATTCCTGTCCCAAATGCATTTTAATCAACATACACGGATAAAAAATAACGCCCCGTATCATTTAATAGTAGAAAAAATAATTATCAACATGGCAACTCTAAATAACGTTTCTTTAAACCTATTCACTTGCACAACAATCATTATGACTTTATAGTGCCCACAGACAATCGCGTATAGTTCTGACGGATCAAGAACGCATTGGAACGTCAAGTATGTATGTAACCAGGCTCTTTGTCTAATGTATTGCGACGTCCTTGTCTGGTCAAACCATGATAGATCGTCTGTTGGCACTCTTACGTACGTACTATGAGGTCAAATATTCAACACGATTAAATATCTATTCTCGATCACAAAAATAAAACAATCACTGAAACATCACATGTTGGTGCTAGCATAAATCAATATTATCTGTCAACTGCATATATTCTGTTTAGATAGTTAACAGAATCTGCCAAGGCTGTGACACTAATCCTTAAACATCATCAATATCAGTAACATTTCTAAGCCTAACATTCAATAAAAACCTTCAAGGTGGCACTAAAAATATTCACTTATATTGGCAGCACAACACAACATTTTCCCTCGTTTAAAATATCTTTAAAAAAATAATCTTCCCATAGTCAATTTTATCACATTTCCTAACTCATCAAAATACATTTTTATACTCACTTCTGGCTTCAAGCGCCAGTTGTTATGCAAACCAACACTTTTCTTTCTGAGCCTTTAAAAGAAATCCCTGGCAATAAAGATCAGTGTAACAGCCTTTATTCAAAAATAAGTTTGAGCGGGAAACGTGGCAGTCAGTTGTCTATGGCACTGGTTCCTCCTCAGTCCCCTCCTCTGAGTCGTACACGGGTGCACCGTTCTTCATTTGAATCACGGACTTCTTCCTGTGTCTATGCTCCTTCAGATCTTTCTCGATGTTTCTGGAATGTCAAAGAGTAAATCAAACACAGTCCCTTAAGAATCCGGGGGATATTTTTACGTGCCCCAGACGCCAGGACGTCATATGCGGTCGCAAAATGTGGCATATAAAACTCAACTCAATAGCAGTTGGGCAACTACGGGATGATTTTTCAGAAATAAGTTCATCAAGCGGTTTAGGGAGGGCAACGAGGTACTTGCATTCACATCGTGTGCTCCATGTTATTCAATAAACTACACAAATTCTGTAGGGGTTGTACCTACTTTGAGCGTAGTTTTTCGGTTGTCAACTAGTGGCGTGACGCAGTCCGTCTCCCAAAATTATTAAACGCTACACCAAGGCTCGCACCGTATATCACATCTTCACAAATGTAACTTTCTGTCTACTCGGGCCTTATTTTATAACAAAGTTTCAAAACCTTTTAAGTTCCTGGCAGTGAAATGGACAGCGGTTACATTCCATCCTCCCGTTCACTGCCTGTAACTTTGACTTCGGCAAGTTTTGTCACTCTGAACTGGTTAGTAGGTATTCCTAAATACCTGGCGCTTATCAGCGGGTGCAGGGCAGTCTTCAGGCTGGAGAAGAGGTACGGGTGCAGGCGCTCATGCAGGGACAGCACGTCCCTCGCGCAGTCCAGTGGCTCAGACAGGGAGCGCCGCACGCAGAAAGATTTCGGCTCCACGGAACGTTCGTTGCGGCTGAAAAAAGAGAAGGGTTCATTAATAGACATATACGAGACTGTTTGACTGTCGGGAATAGATCGGCAGATCGGCGTAGAGGTCTTATAGATTTTCTGTGGGTGCCATTCGCATCGTCTAATATTGAATGTACTAAAATTTTTTGGTCGAAATTGTTTATAGTGGCTATAATTTTTTGTTGCGATGTAACTACAAATTAACGGTTTTCGGATTGTTTCCTTACTTGTGCTATAAGACATTGCTTCTTGCTAAATTTCATGATTCTAACTCAACGGGAAGTACCCTATAGGTTTTGATTCCCTTGAGATTCCCTTGAATATTTATGCAGCATAAACGGCCGTATCTTTTAATTGCGTTGACTTAGAAGTCAGATTTTTTCATTGATCCAAGGGATTGCATTTCATTTGAGGTACGGAACCCTAAAAACAGGTCTTATATTGACAAAATTTTATCAATATTTTTCGACCAAACATTTTACAAAACAATTTACAATATTATATGTAACATTATTTCAATAAAATCTTATTAAGCTAAACAATTTTTGTACTTATCAATATTTCGACCAAACGATAGGAAACGAAACAATTTCAACTACATAATTTTATACACATAAATCGTTAGACAAAACGTTAGTATACAACAAATGTATATATGTGGCGAAATAAAAATGGAAACAGAAAAATTCGACGAGACTATATCTGTACCGTATTTCACGTTTATCGGTTGAGCTGTTGGTGCGTGAACGCGTTGGTGGGGACGGAACAAACAAACAAACACACTTTCACATTTATGATATTAGTAACTATGTATAAACGATTTTCTTCTTCTTCTTCTTCTTCTATAAGGATTTTGTCCATTTTACCTGTATTCCCCGCTGTCTCCGTTGTCTCCATTGTCTCCATTGTCCCCATTGTCCGCGTTATCGCCGTTATCCGCATCGTCGACGCTGGCGAGTTGTCCGCGGAAGTCGGGCAGCATGCGCGCGCAACTGAACGCGTCTAGCGCGCGCTCCCGCACGTAGATCAACGGCCGGATGATGCGCAAAGAGTGCTCTCTGAAATAAGACTTTTTCATGAGTGTTGAAGCGAGCGAGCTGTCGCACTTGCGTAAGACCGCCTTATCTCGACTGGCCTTTAGATGTAGTGGTAAAGCCAAAATATTGATTCTGAACAAAATTGACGTAAGGTATCTACGTCCCACACAGTATTTTGATACTACATTCAAAACACTTACCTTACTCACAAGCAAGGCATATGCATAAAAAAAAGAGGTGAATTATCAATTACTCAACGTCGGTGCAAGATTTGTATGAAACTAGGTAGGTAGTGTTAACGAGTATGAAAAGTCAAAGAAACTAGTGTACCTAATACGTATTTACTTATATGAGCTGTCACAGGAATCATCCTAGATTGACCTAGGATTGATATTGTAAACCAGCAATTTTAGATTCCCTTTCCCGTTTCCTGCCCCTAGAAAGCCGCCGTTGAACCTGGCACATTTGACAGTTCATAATACAGCTATCGCTGTGTGTGTGGAACGTACCGGACTCGATAATGCGCCTTAACGGTGGCGAGCTCTCCCGCGTGGAAGGCGCCGGCGATGAAGGCGCGCGCGGCGTGGTCGAGGTGCTGCGCGAGCGCCGCCACGCCGTAGCCGCGCGCCGCCGCCGCCGCGTACGCGCGCCGCCGCACCGCGTGCGACGCCCAGCGGTGCAGCCCCGCCGGCCGAGCGTCGCGCCCTACAGGAACGCAATCATTGTAACGATTCTTCACATACAAGGCACAGATAACTACTCGGTTAACAAACGTTAGGGGATGAAAGGCGCTGACGCCATTACGAGCTTGTCAGACTATTACTTACTAGCTTTTGCCCGCGACTCCGTCCGCATAGAAACTATCTATCGCTAATCCTGTAGCAACTATCAAATTACCCGGGACAAAAGTATATATGTGCCAAATGTCATCCAAATCCGTTCCGTAGTTTTTGCGTACAAGAGTAACAAACATCCACACATCCATCCCAACAAACTTTCGCGTTTATAATATTGATAGAATTTATGCGACCGTATTGATTTGATAGTAAATAATACGATTGACATCAACTGAAATAGGCGGAGTGATTTTTGCATCCCCTTTAAACATTAATTATTATATTTGTCGTATAATTTACATTAATGAAAATAAATCATCGTGTCAATTATTGATTTGATATTTTTCTGACCGCCTGCCAAATGTCAATAAGCCAACGAGCAACAACAACAAAAACAACTGATCTACAACTGATCTAGGACGTACTTTTGCCCATCGTTCTATCATCGGCTTCAAGTATTTTTTACGACATCATTCATTCACTCTTTATTCATCAAGTTATTTTAAAGGTCTTACTCTGCGCGTCCTCGTCGTCCAGTTTATCCTGATAGATGAACTTCACGCCTAGAGTTCTACAGTACGCCATGAGGTGAAGAGGATCCACGTCGGAGTTGGCCTCGTGCACGAAAAGGGCACCTGTAATTATAAATCATATAATCACTTTTGTATGTGTGTGTAATAAGAGTGTTTCTATCTATAACTGGTTAGATAGAAACACTCTTATTACACACATAGGAGAGAGATGCACTGAAAGCTTGTGTCACTTATAATAGATACATTTTGTCACGGATGCTGCAGGATTTTATTACCATTAAAGATTTCTAGGAATATCTTACCAATACTGAAGTGAGTCCCTTTAGACCTGGCGTGGAACTGGTACTGGTGAATGGTGTGGAGGAGCGCTATGGAGTCGCGTCCACCTGACAGACACACCAGCACCTTGTCTCCGGCTCTGATCATATTGTATTCTTGGATCGCCTGAAATTATTTGAGAAAATTATTAACCCACTGTTGGGTACACCCCTCATGAAATGTCACATACTAGTTTGCCTTCAACTTTTTATGAAAAACTTATGGATTACCGCCTGCTTACCTCAATGACAGGCTTCCAGACGTCCTTCGGTGGGCAGTGCCACTTGCCCTCGTCGTCAAGAGTGAAGTCAGTGAGGGAAGTGTCCGAACACGCACTACTGTCGTCCTGCTCTGCCTCCTCCCAGCAGCACTCTGGCTTAAACGCGCTCTCAGCGTCACTGGATACAAGAAGATAATCAGTGTTATTACAAAAACTTAAACAACTGCTAAATACTTGTTTAGTAATATTAATTCATAGAAAACTGTCTTTTTAGACTTATCTAAGGCGTGTCTAGGATTTTTGTGATAAGACCGAGTGTTTTTAAGAGATTTAAATTAATATTTTTCATTTCTAACGTATGACCATTGGATAAGATTTAGAAGTCCAACCCAACGACTGAAACATACTTCTCGAGACACAACATTCGGCAGTTTTCTATAGGCTCGTAATAAATCGGCATCTAATTAAATTATTTAGAGGACTTTTTATCGGGAATATTTTTTTTAAACCGAAAGCTTAGTGTTGGTTGGTTTTCCACAAGAATGCTGCTGAAAACAAAACCGAACATCTATCGTGGCGATCCTTAACAAAGGTCTTTTCCAACCGTGAACATCTTTCAACATATGATGATAATGCAATGATGATCGTTTTTAAGAGAAAAGCAAGTTATTCGACTTAAGTAATTTCTATATGTCGGAGATTGACATTAGTATAGGAGCTCAACGGAACAACTGTGCCACCGGAAGGCGACACCAACGCCCTCTACAACCTTTTTGGCGCGCTCGACAGAGCCTGGGTGGTCGCTCCAGTGCGACGGCAGCACACTTCTACTTGAGTATCTGTCCAATGAAGCAGTCTACTTTAGAACCATCCAAGAAACACTTCTATTTGAGAATCCGTCCAGTGAACACATTGAGATGGAGCTGTTTTAAGTTACGTTTGTAGGGAGTGAAGAAAGTGCGCGTGAGAAAGAGCTTAAGCAAGTATTGCGCGCATCTCCCGAGATTCGGTCAGTTATGCCGCGAGGAAGGCAGAACCATGGGTTGGTGGTGGGACTGGTAGGGCTACACTGTTTTACGTTAAGCGTGACGTGTTACTGTTAATTAAAGTCAGTGAAGATCAAATGTATCGTGTGTAATGTCCATCAAGGAAATAAACCTACCTACGTCTATTTTGTGTTCTCTTTGCTTCGACCCTCACTCAACTAGAGACCAAGATATCCGGCCATATCCTGAAGATTCCTGACGCATCTAGCCGCCAACCAGCTGCCCATCCCCCTGTCTCCGACATCAGAAGCGGGATACGTTCAGCATGCCTCACATGAGAATAACGAGGACATGTGGTCGAGCAAATGAGACATATTTACTGCGAAGATCGTGAGCTTCGAAATAAATGAGGGTAGACGCATCGTTGAAGAAAGAAAACGTAGGAAGAAATAAAATCGTTTATTAAGTGCAAGACACTGAAACATAAACACACGTAAGCAGGCTGAAAGCTGTTTGAGAAGCAAGAATATGAAGAAAGCGCCGTAAACGTCGGTTCCAGCTAGCGCCATTCAATCTCAGCAGACCAGCGGCAGTGCAATCGTATGCTTGAAGGGCAAGGCGCCTGCACACTGCATCATTCTGTATTGCGGGAGACTGCACTGCACCACAGGCCGAGCACCGTGTAAACCTGTGTACTGCATAGTACAGCCACCGTCAGGAACACTCTAATACTTTGGTGAGTCGTACATTGTTTATTATGATTCCAGTACTAATGTTCTTTTGATATGGACACGGTGTGTTAACGTGTTCGTTTTGATTCCGAAGTGATTATCAAACTTTTCAATTAATTAAGAAACATCGTCACTGTGTTTTTGCTGTAGACTTGTGTAGTAAACACGCCGCATTCAAACTGATTAATTTGTACACTCGTGACACTATTAAGAACACTTTGAATCGTTGAAGTCATTTCCGTTACACATCTGCGCAATTCGCCCGACTTCCTTTCCTTATAAAGGTGGTTTGGCTGGCACCCGTGCGTGTTATTTTGTTGTAATACCACAGAAGTACAGTAAACTATCGTAATGTCGAATTAGCGTTAAACAGTTACATTACACTGCAATTTTAAATTTATTTTACCATCGTTGTCACCATGACGTGAACACAATAATGATTTGAAATAGACTGGTTCATTATTTTTGAATGCTACCCACATTTCATACGAAAATAATCGTTATCGGATCTTATTATCATCTTAAAAAGTTATTGACGCTATTTTACTACCGGTTTTCTAATTACCCGCATTATTTCTGTTGTTATAAAAAATAACACTTACTGGCGTTGCACATTAATAACGGTAGGTACTGGGCCGTCAAAGTAAAGTACGTTTTGATAAAACTAAGTACCACTTGACGTAAAATTAGTTGTTTGAGTCGACTGGAATAGTATTTTTGCTAAAGTTGGTTCTCGGTTCGGCTAATGGTTAACCGTTAAGATGCTATGTGAGCTGTAAGCGAATAGCTTTGACGGAGGTTGGTTCTCGTTGGAGAACTTTGTTGTGGACTCTGACACTCTGTGTGAGTGTGACGCGTGTGCGTACTTGGACACTGAGATAGTGTACCTGGGTGTACGTAAGAGCAAGTGTGTGTCTTGCTGGTGAGACGTAGCCAAGGCCATATTAACGAGATACCAAATATTTTGATTTCTGTGACTATTATTGTGTGCAGTAGTGATTACTGTTGAATTTTGTTTTATTGTCAAAGGTACTTGGTTAAATAGGGTGATTTGTACACAGTAAAATAATAAACTTGATAATGCCACTTACTCAAATTAATTGTGTGTTACTGCGATAATGGTATCATTTTGAAGTAACTGGATTCACTATTGACACGTGATATGCTTTCGATGGACTGAAAGTATGCCCGATGGACTGGGTGTTTTGTTGCTATGCTTTCGATGGACTGAAAGTATGCCCGATGGACTGGGTGTTTTGTTGTACCCGCATCAGAAGTGCCGGAGCATGTAAGAGGTGCACGTTGACTGCTTTTTATGTGCAATATGCTCTTTGCGAGGAGTAGCACTTACGCGGCTGAGATGGTTAACTTCTGACGATGGGTTACTGCCGATGGACTGGCACGTGCCGAAGGACTGGCAAATCGTAACATGCCGATGGACTGGTGTGGTTTTTAAGTGTCATGTGTGATTACCAGTGATTAAACGTTGGTTGCGTGTTTAACCGATTAGTTTGTACATAGTTGGTAGGTAGTGGCACTATCAAGTCTGATAACATGTTTTGTTCAATCAAAAACTATTGGTCTTAGTAATACGAATACGATGTTTGTGATATTAAAAGGTTTCTGAAAGTATTTGACGCAGCGAGGGCTCGGGACTCTTTGGAGATTAGTTTATTTGGTTGTATAGAGCGACCCGGGAGTCTTGGTGACTCTATGATAGTTTAAGTTTGTGTAAACCCCGGGCTGACATGCTATGCCTAAGAGTGTGATTTTTGTCTTACTATTTTCTTTACCTTGAAGTAAAGGGAACATGACATTCGGCATTTTTGAGACATTTTCGATGTCGTATCATGCAGACCCTTGAGGTCAGGTAGGCCGAGTGGTACTGCTTTGGCGTTGTATTGTTTCAGATTAACACACGAGGACGTGTGTCGTCGCAGGATGGCCGTGTCGGAGATTGACATTAGTATAGGAGCTCAACGGAACAACTGTGCCACCGGAAGGCGACACCAACGCCCTCTACAACCTTTTTGGCGCGCTCGACAGAGCCTGGGTGGTCGCTCCAGTGCGACGGCAGCACACTTCTACTTGAGTATCTGTCCAATGAAGCAGTCTACTTTAGAACCATCCAAGAAACACTTCTATTTGAGAATCCGTCCAGTGAACACATTGAGATGGAGCTGTTTTAAGTTACGTTTGTAGGGAGTGAAGAAAGTGCGCGTGAGAAAGAGCTTAAGCAAGTATTGCGCGCATCTCCCGAGATTCGGTCAGTTATGCCGCGAGGAAGGCAGAACCATGGGTTGGTGGTGGGACTGGTAGGGCTACACTGTTTTACGTTAAGCGTGACGTGTTACTGTTAATTAAAGTCAGTGAAGATCAAATGTATCGTGTGTAATGTCCATCAAGGAAATAAACCTACCTACGTCTATTTTGTGTTCTCTTTGCTTCGACCCTCACTCAACTAGAGACCAAGATATCCGGCCATATCCTGAAGATTCCTGACGCATCTAGCCGCCAACCAGCTGCCCCCCCCATGTCCCCGACATATAATTAATTTCGATCGATTCTTCGCAAAGCAAAAGCTGGTAAATATTAATAGCGGCGACCATGGTTAATAAGTAGAGAAGCCCGCGGGCAAGCTCTGATAGTAAAAAACCCTCACCCTTTGTCAAAGAGCTCGTCCCGCGAGCCTCTCTGTCCGTCCGTGCCATAGCCGCTCGAGCGAGAACTCGCCTCTGAAACGCTTGACGCGTTCGACGAGCGACTCAACCGCTTAGCGTTCTTACATCTGCAACCGGGAGAAATGCTTCAGCTACACAACTGAACTCAAACTACACTACTATTACTTAGTGAACTCTTTACAAAGGTAAAGAGTTCACTAAGTTCAAAACAGGCAGTATGAGAGCCATATGCACCTTTTTTCTCTGGGCGGTAGTTTAGCAGAATGGACTAAATTGGGGCCCTAGATGTTGCCGACAGCGTGGCTCAGACTTTTAGCTTCTCTTGAGGAGGATTGCAAGTCACCCATGGAAACTGGTTAAGAATTCACTATTAATATTTCATCTGTCCTAGGTACTGTGCCATTGATCCTTTGAAAATCACGGTGTCCTCAGTTGTCAAGGATTCATTGGGCAAAAATCCACAAAGCTCGTGTCTCCCCTAAAGACAGGGTAACTTCGAGTAGATGTGGATAACATGTGCATGTGTGTATGTGAAAGAGTGTGTTTTATTTATTGAAGTAATTTTGGATCTTGGATTCGGAAAAAAATAATTAAAATTAAGATTAATTAATGTAAAAAGTAATATACTTAGTTGACATACCTCCTAAAATATTTATTCACCTACCTGATACATTTTAATTTTTGTGTTTGTTAAAACTATATACTTATGTTTAGACGATTGCTATACCCGGTTAGGGTCCATGTGAAACTAGTTCAGGATATTTTCAAGAACTGTATCCACAACCGTGTTTGCATTAAATAAATAAATAAATATCTACTCGAAGTTACCCTGTCTTTAGCCAAAAAAGAAGCTGTAATGGCTTGCCGAAACCGTGAATTGGAATCGAGTAACTGTATCCACAACCTAACAGCCAAATTTCGTATACCTACATAGTTTCCGCATAGCTTGCTTAAACTGGAATCTTAGATCGTAACTACCATAAGCCATGGTTTACAGGTTTTGGTTTGGAATCTAATAAAAATACCTTAAGCATTAATTAACAATATTATACAAGATAATATCATATTCAAACGATAGTAAACTAACTGCTAAATAAATAAGTATTAAATGATTTCTAATCTCAATTGAATCGGTTGGAGCGCGAAGGTCGCGCGGATCGGCGCCGGCGGCTGCGATAAGCGGTTCCTTGGCAGTGGCAGTTGGCAGAGAAGCTGAATAGAAATAGGTTGAATTGCTCATTTAGGATGCACTTGTTCTCAAGAAGCGGTTTTACGGTCTTATTGTTTCTAATGCTACCGTCGTAAATTGTACATCATTAGGAAACGGACTTTTAGTTCCGCGAATCCGGACTGACAGGTCAAATCAGCTACTTTTATGAAGTCTCAACGTTTTGAGACTTCATAAAAAGCTTGTATGGAGATTTATATCAAATAGGTACTTACTTATGACATCATATATGTATGATATATATGTACTCTTTAAGTTTCCGATAATTTAAAAATGTTAAAGATCTCGAAAATGGTTCTTTTAAATGAGTTGACATTTTCGTGTGTTTAGGGGTGACATTTCGTAGCAATATAACATGAAAAAAATCTAATTGGATCACTATTCGATCCTAATTTGTTCGAGAATCTTGTGTGTTTAACATACATAGTGATGTCGTTTTCTTACTGATATATAACGAAAGAGACGTACTGAGCGATAAGCAAGAAAATCCAGACGTATTAGCTTTTCTGATTAATTGCCAACAATTCTGACACTAATTGGCTTTTTGCTTTACACGGGCGGAAACAATTGCCAAGATGGCGAATCTGTAGCTAGCATATTAACGGTGTCTTCACCTTTAAATGGATGGCGAAGGGCATTGCAAACCCTATCCTTAGTATAGTTATTTATAGTTTATCGAGTATATTTACTTCAACACAACTTGTTAACTTAGCTTTTTGCGTAAAACTAGACGCACAATTGGAAGCATTAAATTACTGAGCCGAAATCTTACCAGCGATTGTTAAATGTTTGCGACTTTTATCTTACAATTCTAGACTGTTCAAAACGGTTTTTATAATTTCTACGCAAACTTACGCCTTAAAAAAATGAGTTATTTTGCAAGGAACATTGACATAATTTTTATTGACGTAGCAAAGACGGGATGCTTGATAAAATGTACAATATCAATATGATCCTCGTTTTATGAAATGTATTGAGTTACTCATAAGACATCGATGTAACTCGGCTTTTCAAAATAATCAAGTACTGACCTGTTCTTGCTGTCCTGGTCTCCTGGTATGTCGAAGACCACCCTCCCCTCGGTCTCACTGTGTCTCTTGGCCAAGCTACCGTGGTCGCCGGAGCACACCGGCACCCCCTCGATAATGTCTGGGACCTCGCTCTTGTCATGCTTCTGACACATCCTCAGTCTACCCTGCAGCTTCTTCCCTTTATTCGTCAACGGATCCGACGACGTTCGCCATTTTACTGTCAAAAACATATAAATTTAATCAATTCTTTGATTCAAATTCGAACGAATTCAAAAATTTGTCTTTGTTTTTTAAGTAATGCCAATGCAATGAATAACATAACATGACAGAATGTTGTAGATCGGTCTTATGAAGTTATACGCCATGATACGAATGAAATGCAGATTGGAAACTGGACAACAACTGTTCAAAACTAGATTTGATATAAAAAATAAATCAACGGCACTTAACAACGCAGCCATTGTTTGAATTGATGCGTGAGACATTTGAGAAAAATGCATGATTCCTTCAGGGAAATTAGCGAAATAAATACAAAACTTACCGAACTCTAAATAAGAATCAGCTTCAGTGAAGCACATATTAATGCCGCTGTCCTGTGAACTGACCGATGGGTTTTGACACCAGTTTTTCTTGACGTTGCAATGTCTACAAGCTGCATCCAAGCACGTTTCGTCGTCTGACAGTTTGTTTGAGCTTACGGACTTGGGTATGTTTGGAGAATTCTGTGACGTCATCACTTGTATAATGGTGTCGGGGGTAGAAGTCTCACTGGAGTTAAAAGAGACGCTGTTTGGTCCGGAGGCTTCGTGTAGAGGAGTACGCTGAACAGATTTAGGCGAGGGAGATGAAGGTGATCGGTTGTAATGTCTATTTTCTTCTTCATATCCCAACTGAACAGGCAGAACCGGACTAGTAGGGCACTTTCTTAAACTCTGCGTTGCCCTGTGAAGATCTAACCCCAATTCTGGACCAGACCCAATTCTGTTCCTCCCATTCTGAGGAGGGGAACTCTTTCTCGAACTGTATCCCGTATATTCCGGAGACATCATCTCGTCGACCTGATTCACCATTTCTCTGATTTCACTCTTTACTTCTGATGCCATTTCTCTCGACATTCCCATCAGATATTCCGCTACGTCTAAGACTGATACGGAATTCTTATCGCTCTGACTAGAAATTGAATTTATACTAGCGTTTGACTGTTCGAGCGCGTCGGAATTCTCTAGGATATCGTCTACTCTGGATATAACTTCACGAATCTCTGATTTTATTTCCGTGGCTATTTCCTTTGTCATTTCTTTAACGTAAGCTTGAAGATCTTCTGATGTCTGTGAAGCCAAAGATGTTGTCGGCGAGGAGCGCCCTAGTTGACTACAATCAGACACAGAGGTGCTACTTTGGGTAATATAGGGGAATACTGGGGGCGAGATCATAGGATCATCTAGCGACTGCAGATCGGTTTGACTTCCACAGTTACAAAAAGTACTCGTCTTCTCTATTATATTGTTTGGACTAGTCTCCTTTAAGCCAAGGTTCATTTTCGTTTGTGCGCTCAGCGCTGCCGGAGGGGAATCTGACCCTAGACTGTAGCATCTGGACCTCATGAGCAAAGGTTGGGACGTCTTTGGACATATACGTAAGGGTGATACCGATTCCCCCACAGCAAATTTCACTGGGTGTGAGGTTGACTCATCCTCTTCCTTTTGCGGCTTCTCTCGCAGACTAGATTCTCTCGAATAGAACTTTTGTTTTTGTTTCATTCTAAATATTTGACAGTCATCTATAGCCGAGAGGCTGAAATGTCGGGGCGTCGACCCTAGAATGGGTGACGAAGTAAGGTTGGCTCTTGTGAAGCGAAGACTCTTTCTGGCTCCGGTGTAACCGGAGGGATCAAATGGCACAATATGTTTAACGTTGGCGGATCGCCCCAGTAAAAGGTCATGGGCTTCCTTTGGCAACATGAACCAGCGCAAATAGTCGATGCGCGGATTAAAACTCATTTCCGGCTCAGCCGTTGAACATTTCATTGCCAATTTTCTGGCACGATTGAACAAATTTCTGGCAGTTTGTAAACACTCGGTGTAAGTTTGTGGGAATATGCCAGGTCCTGAAACAATCGTTGAATAAATGTCGTACAAAACCAAAAAGACCCTCAGTAAATAAAAATCATTATTTGATTCTTACCAGAAACTCTCCTTTCGCACGCCTTGATTTTTCCATCTTTGAACTTTAACGAATGGAGTGACTTCATATCCCTGATGACAGAGCAAGTGTGGTGCTTCCATTGCCCAGTCTCTGGGTTAACGACGTACTGAGGCAAGATCTTCCAGCCCTCGGTGGCGACCATCTTGAGAGCCTCTAGGACGAAAGCCAGCTCACTTTCCGACATGAAATACTGGAGAGATACCCTGCAGAACCCAGGGCGCATGTGTTCGTTGTGGATCGGAGTTTCAGGAAGTTTCACCGCACTCAATTTCCTTACACGCGCTATCTCTCTTTGTCTGAAAGAATAAGTTGAAACAGATCTAATGCGAGCAAAAACGACCTTCAATCTTATAATAGACATGTTTAATAACATGCTAAGTATATTTTCTTGTACTCAAATTTGCATAAAATGAACAATGCTTGCTTTATTTTGCGTTTATTTAGTTTGCAAATATTTTTGTCGTCTAAAATAAAAGCCCAACGGCCAGGTTTAAAAGCAAAGCTACGAGACCTGTTTAGTAAGTGTAATTTACGAGCAGTTAGGGGTATATTTTGGAAACAAACGCACTTACGGAGGAAAGTTTATATAATACATATTTTACCGTGACGTACACACAGCATTTATGAGATTTTTGTGAATAATAGTTAAATACTAAAAAGACATATGAGATATATCAGTTATGATCCTAAATTACCAGAGAGTATAAATAAGTATATTGCGTCAATTGATGCATAGTAATAAAAAAAATACTTTTAAGCCAGTATGCAAACGGTCAGTTCGTTCACCTCAATACTTACGTTTCTACATGCAACAACTTCTCGTATTCCTTCAGAAGCTGGTCGTCAATACCCAGGATATCTGAGCCATAGTTCAGGTTGCTATTAAGGCCGCCCCTAACTTGAATGCCAAAGACATCGTTCAGAACGGCAGCGACGAAGTTGTGGTGAAGGAAGGTCCCGCGCGGATGTTTGACCATGAGGGAGAAGATGGGCAGACGGCGGCCGGTGGGGGACTCGCTCCCCAGCAAAATGAGCTCTGGAATGTTCTTTATGTGGGATAGCACTTGTCTGAAACCAAGAGTTGCAAAAAGTTTCAATCGGGTCAGACAGTGACAGATGGGAATAAATTAGTTTTTGTAGAAAGGTTACTATTATTCGGTTTCTCTCCAGAAAACTGATTGGTCTCATGGCAAAAGTCCTTTTATACATTGTATAATACTAGAAAACGAAGGGAATAAAAAAATATTTTACCTACCTACGCAGACGTAAAAGGTCTGATCATAAGCTAGTTAAATAACAGTTATACAACTATAAAAGGCAGAACAGCTTAGTAATTAATCTATTATTGAATCACGAGAGCAGAAATCACGCGTTTGTTCAAACCCGTATGCTCCATGCCCATTTCCGTAAGACTAATTGATTAAAATTATGTCGTGGCTGGCTGTTTCAAAGTACTTGTACGAGAGACTGGACTAACATAGAAGAGATATTTATCCAATATTATTTCAGTGTAATACTTTAGTTTAATTACCAACACTGCAAGGTAATCTGTACTTAAAATTGCCATATCAACAACTATTAATTCCCCCGTCTTTAGTCCTACATTACAATTAAGGACTATTGTACTTTAAAAGCAAACAATTGTATAGTTGATAGCAGTGGTAAAAAGTTTACCAGGGGACTTACAGGGGGGATTACGCAAACCACCTTGAATAAAATCCTTCATAGACATTGTATCGATAGAAAGTCCATATATACTAACTATACCTACCCAATTCCGATAAAAAAATGCATCTACTGTTTTCAATGCAGGAAGACTCGCCCCTTTAAATTACTTTACGCTCATTTACGCAATCACGCAACGTTAAATTAAGTGGTGGAATGCATCTTCTTGGATTGAAAACGCTTCACTATTAAGTTTACCTTCGGTTGAAGAGCGATAAGAGTAATTGTATAACACGTGCCAAGATAACTTTATTCTAAGCGACTGAAACTACGAGCAAAGATAGTTCAATATATACAACCGTTACTAATAAATTAATTCAATGGAAGAACTTATTGAAATAGACGCGGAACCGAAGAGCCAGAGGAAGTTGCGGCGCAGCGTGCTTAGAATGGAAAATAGGTATATTCTAATGATAAGTAGACGGACTTGGATGCGGTAGCGCGGGTTGTATCAACGTGGGTGTCAAATAATAATACACGTGTTTATTTTCTTACCAGGTAAATACATAGTAAAAAATAATAACAAAAACGATGCTTGCGACTGCGTACGCGTAGAATTTGATCCTCGCTATTTACCCCATTTCAGCCATTGCCACAGGTGGAATTTTTCAAAATCGTTTCATTGGTAGTGCAGTATCACTTTAAGTTTTACGTTTCACTTTGAGTACAGTATCATACGTTATCTGTTTGTCAGCAGTCAATCAGTATTGTAGCTATTTAATAAGTATATATTTAGATACTTTAATTGTAAGATTGACTACTCTTTGATCATATCACTTGATAGTTCCTCGGATAACATATGTGAAGGTGTAAAAGATAAGTTACTTTAACTTTAATAAAACTTTCTTTTTGCATTTGTATTCTCTCTAAATGCGCTTCATTCAATTCCTTACTTTCTTACCAAACGTGTCCAATAACAAATAATGGTACCTATCAGTTGTTACGTTTTGAGGATTCCGTAGTCAACGAGGAACCCTTAAAGTATAGTTTTCCGTCTGTCCGTCCGTCCGTCCGTCTGTCTGTCCGCGGTTTAAGTCAGAGACTCTTGGTTCTACAAAGCTTTAATTTGGCACAGCTTTACATTAAATTACGCCGAGATAGTTGTATAATAAAATATTGAAAACAAATGGCTGTTTGTGTTTGTAAGAATGGCGACGGAACCGTACACTGCATGGTCCGCCATGTCTTGCCCGGTTTTATAATTATAAGTTGAGTGTGCGCCGGAGCATTGTGTGATGAAACACTGGCATGTATTTTATCGTGGATAAGGAAAATCGTTGCATTTGTAATTGTAACAAATATTATGTTTGCATTGTTTTCATTTGAATGTAATGATGCTTCCGCAACTTTGAATAGCGAATCAAATTATAATATAGGGTGTGTAGTTTCAGACGCGATTCGAATATAAAACAAACTTTTACCAGGGACTCCATACTTTAACCATGTTCTTCAAATACTCACAGAATCTGACACTTACCTATGCCGGGATTAGAACCACCTATATTACAATCTGTGCGCTAGCAATTATCTCAGGTTAAACCATTTTGACGTGGTGAAAACAGACAAACCAACAAGCTCTCATGTTTATCTACAACTTAAGCGTATGCTACACGGTTTTAACCACGGTTTTAAACCAAGGTCACCTTGGTAGAAGCGAGCTGCTACACGGTTTCAAACAAGCCCATTTGTTTGAAGCGCACGCCTGTCTGCCAAGGGCGTTTAAAGGTCATACGAAATTTGGTTTAAAACCACTGTCTACACGGTTTTAATCCACCTGTTTTAAACTGTGGTTTAAAACCGTGTAGCACACGCACTAAGACCTACTCTACTTATTTAAAAGGAATATTTTTATTGAATTTGTCCAACTATCAAACTCGACGCACTAGACAGTGCCAATAAAAACCCGCGTCCTGAATTTGAGCGAGTCAAGCTAAACGACGCGAGTGCAGTAAAACTTTCGATTTGTAACGAGGTTACTGAGCATGTCCTATTCTGACAACACTTAAGTATAGAATTACGAGTAAAGTAAATATATTTCCCACCTAATTTTGTAGCAAAGTTAGCTCCTATCATGAACATCCGCATGTTTTTGAAAAAATAAGCAATTCCAGTAGTGCTCATCATCATCATCATCTTATCAACTGATAGAGGTCCACCGCTAGACATAGGCCTTCCCCAGGGATCTCTACGATATCGCGAAAGTCGGTTTTGTGCTATTGTCGTTCGTCGGTATCCTGCGATCTTCACCAGATCATCGGTCCACCTGGTGGGAGGTCTCTTAACACTTAAATTTGCTTTTTAGTTCGCGGTTGTCCCTCACTAACGAATTGTAAATGGTGATAATCTAAGTAAATTCTAAAGTAAGCCAGAATTACGATAGGAAGCACATACATATTGTAAGTTTTATATAAATAAAAAAGTGTTTGTTACTTATTTTGTTTCGAGGTAATTTAAGCTAATTGTCTTAACCGCATCACTCTTGAGTTTTTTTTTCCTTGGGGCAATAACACCATTTTAATTTCAAGAGATAAGGTGGACATTCACGGTCAGTTAAACTGATCAGTTAACTGACGTACATCCAGAAGCTGACCTTGAGTTCGTATAATTTCAACTTAAGATTTCACATTGACGGTCAGTTTTTGGATGTACGTCAGTTCAACTGATCAGTTTAACTGACCGTGAATGTCCACCTTAAGAGCTAAACTAACCGATATTGCTGTTTAATTTGTAAAATAAGTAGTTATTTTCGTACATACGTCTATATTAAAAGCATACTTGTACTATTTTAGGATATTTATTGTTTTACCGTCCATCTTACCTCATCTCACCACCATCAGTCTCAGTTCTTAGTCACACAAGAAACGATTAGAACTATTCCAATTTACCAACAGATAAATTACCTAAAGGATGCGGCCTTTATGTGCAATGGTAAAGTCAACACAACAATAATTCAAAACAAAATTGACGCACACACGTTGCGATTGTCACCTATTTCTGTATGCACACACAAATACAAACGGAACATGATTCATCTATAACGGAGTCATTACTGACTCGATATAGAGTCTACTGTATAGCAGTCCAGGACCCTGGCACTGAATAAGATGATAAAGCTGATTATTTCCTGATAAAGACAAATCTTGACAATATGTATGAATCTTGGAGATCGGCCAAGCATCCACGCCAACATCTTGGTAGTGACATGAGCTTTTGACGCGAGGTTAGACGTGAAAGAAGCGTGAAAGAGATAATCTTTATGCATCGTGACTTTGTTAAATTCGATTGACGCGATAGCTTATGGTACAGTCACCACACGGGATTGTTGAGCCACTATAGAACCCTCTCACAGAAAGTCGACGGAAAATTTTGACGTAATTTATTTTGAGTGACTTGACGTTGTCATTATGACAGGGTTCTATGGTGGCTCAACAATCCCGTGTGGTGACTGTACTAGATGACTGTGATAAAAATTGTAAAACTATTGATTGCGTAGTTATTGTTAAAATACAGTAGGTGTCATACCTTAGTTTTCAAATATTGACTGGCGCAACAGCTGATTTTCATGTGGCGCTTTATCTCAGAAATGTTCTCCACTTATGTTTGGTTCCTATATCCAAACCGTGGATAGATAAGGATATCTCGAGTTAAAATTTGTCATTTGCCACGTACAACATGTGTCAAATTTGAATTTGAAGTAACCTTATCTATCCGCGGTTTGAATATAGGAACCGGGTATTAGAAAGCGCTGCTGTGGATTACTCTGACTACCGAAATTGGACGTAGCTTAGGGAAAAGGATCAAATTCAACCATTTGTAGAATTTGACATAATATTGACAGCAATAGAATTCAAATTTAAATATATTTACTTTGTGGGTTGGATCCTTTTCCCTAAGCTATGTCCAACTCTGAAACCGGCCTACTTTTATTGAAAATTGATTAGAATAAGTTTAGCTTGAATTCAAATGAAACAATAAAGATGAATAACTTTAACATAATTTCACACTTTTTTTTGTTCTCTTCTCTAAATTTGCTTTAAAAATAACTTCCTGCGCATAATTACCACCATTAATCACTAGAATCTTTTATTTCGTTGGATCTTAAAAATACATATATTAATTATCTGCCGGTTATTGAAAGACAGCAATGACGTCCGAATTGTTTAAATTTTACCTCTAAGTTTTTCGAAATATAATTTGTAAATTTACTTACCATGAGCTTTTCGGTGAAGGAAAACATCGTGAAGAAATCTGCACACACCTGCAAAGCAATTTGACGGTGTGTGCGAAGTTCCCAATCCGCACTGGGCCCGCGTGGGAACTATATAGCCCAAACCCTCTCATTGCGAGTGGAGGCCTGTGCCCAGCAGTGGGACGTATTATTATTATTTTATTATAAGCAAGTATTATAATTAATTCTTCCTTATCAATACGAGCCTTGAAACTGGTGCATTTAATTTATAATATAAACAGCAACTATGCATGACTTTGTAAATACATGTATAGGTAAGTAAGTAATAGATTATATTTTACACAGATGCATGTACAACAAAACATAAAAAAACGGGGAATTATCTGACACAAATTGAACTAGTCCCAAACTAAGCTCTAGGCTTGGACTAAGCTATGGGTACTATAAACATAACTATGTATTATGTAGAGCAATACATACATAAATACACAGAAAACATCCAGGAACATACTCGCGCTCGTCACACAAGTATTTGGCCACACCACCGGGTCCGCTAGCTTTGTAGGCCAAGGTCACTCACTACAAACAGTACAAACTAGGCTTACCGCATTATCATCTTTTAGATTTTAACAATCACGGTATTCAAATTCAGCATTCTGTTCCACAATTTCAATAGAAAAATTACGTACAAGTTTCCAGATTTCACTAAGCGCTCCTATAAATATGGTCAGTAATCAATAATTCTTCCGTATCAGTATAATAAGCAGTGATCGGAATAGGTAGAGTATATTTACCTAAACTTGACGCATGTTCATTCATGCGTGAGTGAGATGGGAACACATTATTGAATGAACATGCATCAAGTTTAGGTAAACATACTCTACCTATTCCGATCACTGATAATAAGTATGGAGATCGACGCCCACGCCGAGCTCGTCGCTAAACTGCATCATCGCGGTTTGTTACATCGGATCACATAATTTCGCGGCCACTAGGAGACGGTCAAATAGTAAACTACAACTTTTTACGTTTTCGTGAAAGGAAATCATTCCAGAACCAGGATTAAGGCCGGCCTTACACAGTCTGAATCAGAATCTGAATTCATAATTTGAATTCATATTATGAATAATTAATTCAATTAATTCAGAAAGCACGGAATTGCATATAATTTAACTATTATCCACACACATTCTTATTATTTCAGATTATTAATTTTTCAGATTCTATGAATTCAGGTTCTGATTCAGACTGTGTAAGGCCGGCCTGAGGCAAGGCACCGGAATTCAGACTATGAATTCAAATTATGAATTCAGATTCTGATTCAGACTATGTAAGGCCAGCCTAAGTTGTCTACTTGACAGTTTGTTGCATTTAAATCATATTTTAATGCGATAAAAGTGAAATCTCAATATCTAGGAAAGCTCATATTGAAATATGGGTATATCAAAGAGATAATTTAAATTTAACATCCCGTTTTTATCAAGTTTACGTCATTTCGTTCTATTTTTATGGAACAGGGAACTGGCGCCGGCTACTACCCAATGTTGTTGGATACTCGAACAGCTGAGGTTTTTAAGCCAAGAGGGGTCGAGGTGTATTGGACGAGCCCCAGTTCCCCATAATGCACGATTTATTACGATACGGTTATAGCATGGCTGCTTGCGCCAATGTTTATTTTCCAGCGAGTAAATGTTTTCAAATATATGTTTAAAAATATAACGCTAAGGCAAGAATATGGACACGACGTAAGGTAGAACATCATTACGACTGACTTCGGAAGCTGAGATAATCAAAACGTACCTACCTACTTAAGTAGATAACAGAAATTCAGTAAAGAAAACTGACGTCGAGTTTTTTTGCGTCGCTGCTTCTCATGCGTCCCATTGGAAGGCACTGGTCGTCCCCAACATTAAATATCAGGGGACAATCTCACACAAATTGACCTAGTCCTACCTGACCTAGACGACGATAAACATATTTATATAGAGAAACACATAAGTACATAAGTACTTAAATACAAAGAAAACATCCATGACTTAGTAACAAATACTCGAGCACACCACACAAATATTTGCCCATACCGGGATTCGAACTCGGAACCGCTAGCTTCGTAGGCAGGGTCACTACCAACTAGGCTAAACGCGTCGTCAATTTCACGCCGAGGATAAGTTTACGTCAAGTTATAGTTTTACATTTGCCACCGATGTTTGCCACTCACAAATTGTATCATGTTTTAATTTGAAGTAAATATTTATCTATTTATTCGCTGTTTGAATATTGGAAACGGACATGACATGTCTATAAATTAGTACCGGTATTTATATAACCTGACCTTCAGTTGAGTGAGACCGGCCATTTCAAGACGCATCAGTGATATTAGTTTTCTAGGACTTAGAGGTCCCTAGATGGTGAAAATTTCTTGACGTGAATACGTGCTTGACAAGCATGCTTGCATGATTGTCAAGCATCAGCACTCATTAAGAGGACCCTATGTAGTTAAAATTGCTTAACTACCTATAGCCTCAATGTGTTGCTTGAAAAGCACGCACTTAAACGGGCTTAAACAGGCAAGTTGGCCTGCATTGCAAAATCATAATTTTCAAGCATCATCAAGCTAGTTGTAAACGGTTCCCGGTTCTACATCATTAATTTTATCTCACTCAATATCAGTTTAATAACACGACTTGGTAATGCTGATAAAAGATTAATTACTTATTTTATTATTGAAAATAATACAAACGAACAAACATACTAGCATCGATAAGAATACTCAGGCAGGCGTCAACTGGTCTAGAGAAAATTAATCTAAACAATTGTAATGTACACCCGTTTTCTTCCCAATCTCTGTATAGGTATAAATAACTCCACGCGTCTTTGTGAAAAACAAGCCAATGTAAACATAGAGTACCCTATATTAACTGACCTACATTCACGTAGGTATGTAATTTATCGCCTTGAAAAAAGTCTTTTGATCTCTTTTCAACTTACATAATTATATCTTTTTAACATGTAAATCATGTCACCGCGAGGGACATCGCATTAATTACGCGACCGGCGCCACGGCAAGCGATTTTAGAATGCATTGCGCGTAATGCCAATTAACCACTGTGCAGTGACGGTCTTGACCGTGCAATGAAGAGAGAATTCGGTCGCCGCCTCCGCTACCTCTTAGTTGAGGCCAAGCGGTTTGTGTGTCCGCTTGTTAAAACATAAATAAAGAAGTGGGAACAGTTAATGTACAGTCGCCATCACATACATATATTGCAGCAAACAAGGTGCTCACAAATATCTGAACACGACTCTATTGTCAAGGCGTTAGAGTGCATGTTCAGATATTTTTGACCACTCTGATATGTAGATATATTTGATGGCGAACTGTACTATGCTATTTCACATGTTCTGCGCCAAGTTCCAAAATGTCCATACAGAAAGGACACATAATCGAGTCTTTGGGACTGTGTTAAGTTTTAATCTTGATAAACGGATTTATCCATACCTATTCATTATCATCATATCAGCCGAAAATCTTCCACTTCTGAAAATCCTTCTATGAGGATTGTAACCACAATCCACAATTTGGAATAACGTGAAGGTCTAATAGGCTTATATTATTTCGTTTCAAGTTGATACGAAGTTTATTTCCGTCCAGAGTTATAATTTACATAAAATAATAAAAACCTTATTAACCGCAGTCATGAAGCAAACGATAAAAACCCAATTTCTTTGCTTGCGAAGCAATTTTATATCGTTGCATCTCGCATGTAGGCCAACTCCACAAACGAGTTAACGTAGCATTATACAGGGCTACCTTCAGAATACCGAAATCTATGTAAAATAGCATTTATAATAAAATGAAGTTACTTGAAATGAAACGCAATCTTTATGTTTCTTCTTTGCGGTCACTAAAGTGGCAGAATGATACGAGTCCCTTTCCAAGTTCGAAAGTATCCTAGCCCTAAAACGTAGAGGAAGCTATGTATGACGTAATCACAGGGCTCAAAAACTATCGAGCAAAGACAAAAAATAAATTTCAATAAGTAATCAAACACAATCATTTTTAGCTCTTGAATTTTCATTTATTTCTTGAGGATATTATGATCATTGGACAATTATCCTAATAGTAAAAATTGCTTAAAAAAATCCTAATAGTAAAAATTACATTTTCTAATTATTCATAGCTACAACTAGCATAGTTAGAACTATTTCAACGAGTTAACAGTTCTAGTTCTAGCACGGAATCGAATCCAGGTCACTGCGGCAGCGGCCCTCCGGCTAAATAGGTCACTCTGAAATAGTGCGTTGCCATGCAGTGCGGTGATAATGGACAATTGGTGCGGACATCGGTGTACCTTACCGGCCCAAATTACTTTAGAGGAGGGCGCCCTCCTGTCTCTAAAAAACACGGTCAAGTTCAGTAACGCACCTAGGGTTCAGTAACGCTCAACAATCACTTGGTCGGTTTTTATTATTTGTTGTTTTTCTTTAGGGTTTGCACTATAATCACATAATTTACTATAAAACACAATAACGTTGATAAAAAGTTCTTTGTATTGTGGCCCCCTTTAATTTTTAATTTAATTTCTTATTTTTTTTTTATATCGGCAATAGAATACATAATCTGTGAAAATTTCAACTGTCTACCTATTACGGTTCATGAGATACAGCCCGCTGGCAGACAGACAGTGGAGGCTTAGTAATGGGTTCCGTTGGTACCCTTTGGGTACGGAACCCTACAAGTCACAATTCTGAGGACTTACGTAATATTTTAGAGACACAAACTCGTTCTGAAGTAAACTAAACCCTTAATTGACCTAGCCTATTGTCGCGAAGCCTGGTTAAGAACTAGCACCGGAATACAAGCTTTAAAAAAAA
This sequence comes from Tortrix viridana, assembly GCA_963241965.1. NCBI lineage: Eukaryota > Metazoa > Arthropoda > Insecta > Lepidoptera > Tortricidae > Tortrix > Tortrix viridana. Next base: position 4,867,418 of record OY725192.1, read on the forward strand.
AACGTATTAAAATCGGATTTTACCTGTTCGTGTTATTAGCGATGGCCGATGACATACGGATAGACAAACATAGATATAAAAAAATAATACAAACATAGATAAAGCTATTAAACCCGTTCCCATTTTAACAACTAAAGCTCTAATCGCAGTAGTTAAAGAACTGTAAATTCAATCCGAAAGTAAACAGACTCGATCCAAGCTATAGAAAAGTCATCAAAACGAATTTTCCGCCATAACAGAAACGGAAATTCAATAAATTGGCGCCAGCCTCCCTCCGTAATATGGTTTATCGCGATATTGGTATGACGCGGTTAGCCTAGTTGGTATACCAACTAGTGACCCAGCCTACGAAGCTAGTGGTCCCGGGTTCGAATCCCGGTATGGGCAAATATTTGTATGATGAGCGCGAGTATTTGTTCCTGAGTCATGGATGTTTTCTATATAATTTAAGTATGTAGAGAACTATATAAGTATGTTTATCTTTGTCTAGTACCCATAGTACAAGCCTAGAGCTTAGTTTGGGACTACGTCAATTTGTCCCCTGATATTTATTATTTATTATTATTATTATCGCGGTGGATAGATGTGGATAAAGCATCCTTCACTCTCGCACTTACCCACTAGTCAGAGAGTGACAGATGTTTTATCCCACATCGATAAACACTACCTTAATAGGCCCGCAGCCCGCAGGGCGCTCAGTAATGAGTAATGGTGGAAAACGGTGGAGGAAACGGGAAATTCACTCATCCGCCGACAACCGCATTGCATCCTTCCTACAATCAACGGTATTTTGCGTAAAACCTTTCTTTTACAACTAGCTTCCATTTAATGAAGTTTTTTAAACCGACTGCAAATATTAAGAAATTCCGTTGATTGTCGATGAATCGCAGGCCAGAAATAAACCCTTTACTATGGAAATCTTGATTGGGCTAGGTGGAAGATGGGAATCACCCACATAGAAACCTCCTCCTTTTTTGGTGTCGGTAAAATAATTGCTTATAGGTACATGGCAATGTATAATGCATTATTCATATTGTGTTGTAGGTATACACTGACACGTGTTCTGGTGTGTTGTTTGATATCGTTACTTTACGAGTACATGTTGTTATATAGTCTTTGTTTCTGTGGCTTCGAGCACAAATAGATGTTAAGATGCAAAGCATTGTGAGCAATTCAAACAATGAAAGGCTAAGTTTGTTTATACTGTCTGTAGCTTCATTCAAATAGATCATTTGCAAAACAATAAATATTTTAATATAGTTACTTTAATACAGTTTTAAACAAAAAAAAAAAGAAAAGAAAAGCGTCTAAAAAATTGTTTCCTAGATCCATTATTATCATTTGGAATGTCTGCATTAACTGATATTGGAGCAAAATATTTCTTATCAAACTATTTTTTATACAATTTAAACTAGCGTAACAAAACAAGTCCGAAACATGTCGGGCGTTTCCTAACTAACACGTGAGTAAGCCGTATCAGTGTTTACTTGGTTTTAAACTATGTTTTCACCGAAAATGCAATGAATGACTACTACTTAGTTCTTCCAATAATATCGATTTCACAAATCGCATTCGCTCGTGTATCCTTTGTGTTACAAACGAGCAAAGATCATCATTATATTTGCACTGCCCCGTTTGTATTCACAGTTTGCTTACAATCTGTGTACCTATTTGTCTATGCACGGAAGGCTTCACGTGCTGTCGAGATGTATCGAGGACTTTGAATGCTATTGAACAATATATTTGAGCTATGAGCAACCATCCAATATGAAGACCGAGTGAGTGGGGTACAGCTTACGTCTCCAAGTCGCCATTTAGGCAACTTGCTACTCTGCCGGAGTAGGTATTCGATCTTCACATAGGAAGCTGAGCTCATAAGAATGCGCGGTCGTCTCAGTATTCCTGCCGGAAGACGAGGCCCTGGTATCGGACCGGGGTGAGCTACGCTGGCCGTTAATACGGCCAGTTCTTTGGAGCGCAGTCTGGGCTGCGTGGAGATTGGGGGAGAGGAATTTTGGGAAGGGGGAAATTGGGAAATTGGACAAAGAAATATAACAAATTTAATTTGATCAACGTCAACACTTTCGCACAAATAACGCTAATCGGAAAACGTCAGCATTTCGCTTCTTTATCGATATATTCAGATGGGGCTTGGTGATTTTTTGTGAATAACACGCCCAAACTTTGTTATAGAAACAGTTGGCGCAGTTGTCGACATTATTCCTGTCAGCCGAAATTTGGTGCTGAATATCTCACGTTAGGAATGCATTGTAATAAATATGTTGCAAATTTTATTACCGATTTAGTGCAGCGACCGTAACATATGTGTCGGTGTATTTATACACCTACTTCTTTTAGAAGCATGTGTCATGTCATAAATCGAATGCTTCCAAACAAACATAGAGAAGTTTCAAGAATTTGTTGCGGTTTATTGTGTCCAGTTCAAAACTGCGGTCATGGGATTTTTTACACATCAAAAATGATTTACAAAAACTAATGTCGACGCTCCCGGTCGTTTTCTCCTACTCCTCTTTTGCCAAGAAAGGAAATGAGTAAGAGATTAGTAAAATACCGACTTATAGCAATATATTGAAATTAAAATTGAAATATATTTATTTAACAAAAACACATTCATAAAGAAATCATGGCTTTGGGCCATATGTAGGCCGAATGTAGACCCTGTTTCGAATTGGAACCATTCATGTAAATAAATAAATAAATAAAATAAATAAATATGGCGCGCGGATAAAGCAATAGGGTGATTCTTCGGCGTTTTACCGCCGTCAATGTCGTCTTCGCATATTATTTCAAATAAAACTAACAAGTTTACTTTAGTCCTGGTTCTTCTTCTATTTACATCGGAAATTGTTGATAGTCATCGTTATTTTCGTCAATATATGCGAAGACGACAATGACGGCGGTTAAAACGCCGAAGAATCGCCCAATAATAAATTTAATACACTCTTAGTCAACGGCGTAATCGCTTTTACGGACTCTAGGGATCAAATGGTGTATGATCCCTAGAGTCCCTAGGAGCAACACCTAATGAATCATCGTCATCAATCAAGTTGCCATTACTTTGGGTGGTATTATAATCTATTTAAAACTACTGTTCTATGTAGAACTGTAGAATGAACTATTTAAGAACTATAAATATCTGACTATGTATGTTTAATACAATAAATATTATGAATATGAATATGAATAAAACCATAAGCATCTGGTAATAGCTGTATCGAATACGGTGAACGTCAGCATTTCAAAGAAATTCAAAGAATACAAAATATTTCTGAAATAAGTTAAGAAATACTAACTCTGCTGAAACTTGTCAAAGGATTATTAATGTCTCTTTCGAACTGCTTAATGGGCATCAGGGTTTGCACTCCAAACTACGTACGTATTAAAAAGTTTTCAGACGTTTTATTATGTAAAATTTGTAAATGTGTCGTGTCATTTTTTTCACCTTTATAGTTACCTACGTACTACCTACCATACTATTCTACGATATATTCAGGCGCTTCCAGCTCGAGCGAATGCGTGATATCAAGTTGCTCATAAGTTTAGCTTTATCTCTAGCTAGAGCGCGCTAAATTAACGTTTCATCATCATCATCATCATCAGCCTATAGTAGTCCACTGCTGGACATAGGCCTCCCCCAATGAGCGCCATAGCGCCCTGTCTTCAGCTTGCCGCATCCAGCATCTGCCTGCAGTCTTTCGCAGATCGTCATCCCACCTGGCCTGAGGGCGTCCTACACTACGTTTGCCGAGTCGCGGTCTCCACTCAAGAACACGTTTACCCCAGCGGTTGTCGGTTCTTCGTGAGATATGGCCGGCCCACTGCCACTTCAGCTTGCTGATTCTTTGAGCTATGTCGATAACTTTGGTTCTCTGTCGGATGTATTCGTTACGAATCCTATCCTTCAGAGAAACTCCGAGCATAGCTCTTTCCATGGCTCGCTGAGCGACTTTGAAATGGTGGACCAGCCCTACCGTGAGTGTCCACGTCTCAGCTCCGTAGGTCATAACGGGTAGGACGCACTGATTGAAAACCTTCGTTTTCAAGCATTGCGGTATGGATGACGAGAAGACTCGACGTAGTTTCCCAAACGCTGCCCAACCTAGCTGGATTCTCCTCCTGACCTCCTTCTCGAAATTGTTTTTACCTAACTGCAGAATCTGCCCAAGGTAAGTGTACTCGGAAACAATTTCGAGAAGGTGGCCATGTACGACGACCGGTCCCGGATCAATGTGGCCATTGATCATGACTTTGGTTTTATCCAAATTCATGCCAAGACCGATGCATCGGGAGGCCGAGGCTAGGCCATCCAGCATCTGGTTCAGCTCCTCTAGCGACTCCGCCATTAAGACTATGTCATCAGCGAATCGCAGGTGTGAGATGTACTCGCCGTTTATGTTAATGCCCTTTCCTTTCCAGTCCAGCGTCTTAAACATATCTTCCAACGCGCTCGTGAACAGTTTCGGGGATATGACATCCCCCTGTCTCACTCCTCTGCGCAATTGGATGGATTTAGACTGCTGGCCCTGTACTTGGACACTCATGGTGGCGGACTCGTAGAGACATCTCAGCACCTCGATATAACGATAGTCTACTTGGCAACGCTGTAAGGATTCCAGAACAGCCCAGGTTTCGACGGAGTCGAAAGCCTTCTCATAGTCCACAAAAGCGAGACACAGGGGCTGATTATACTCTTCGGACTTCTGTATAATCTGCCTCACTGTGTGAATGTGGTCTATGGTGCCATATCCTCTTCGAAACCCGGCCTGCTCCGGTGGCTGGAACTCGTCGAGTCTCCTGGCGAGACGATTCGTGACCACTCGTGAGAACAGCTTATAGACGTGGCTCAGGAGTGTGATGGGTCTGTAGTTTTTAAGGAGGGTTTTATCTCCCTTCTTAAAAAAGAGCACCACCAAACTCCCGCTCCACGCCTTTGGAGTTCTCCCACTGTGAAGAACGGTGTTGAAGAGCTTCTGTATCTCCTGTATAACAGGGGCTCCTCCAGCTTTCAAAAGCTCTGATGTTATTCCGTCTTCACCGGGGGCTTTTCCATTCTTGAGCTGCCTCAGAGCGATCACGATCTCGTCTTGACTGATTAACACACACACCTAAAACCAGATCCCCAATGGGCAATGACAACAGCCGACGGTGACCGGCTGTTTGGCTCCACTGGGTAAACACAGCGACAGGCGACACGATCGGTGATTTTCCACACCAAGGGCAAATCAGTGCAACATATATACACAAGGGTTAGATTTACGTGAACTAGCCCTGTTTAAGCCGAGATTGGACGAAGCCGTAAACAGTCTGATAGACTCTCACTATATTCTAACGATAACTAGGACTCGATTCTTTATTAGTTACCAATACGAGTATGAAGGCCGAATGATAGCAAGATGATACGGACTTATCTATTATTGTACATATGGACTCTAGGATACACTTCGAAACTGTGCAATAACACAATCTAATGCGCTGCTACCTTTACGGTGTTATTTTTCACCGTATAAGCATCGGGTAATGTACATAGTAAAACTTTTTAGTAGGTACATGGCCACCGCTGTGGGGTAATTCTACGAGCGTTTCAACCGCCATCGTTACCATTTGCAATATTTTGACGAAATCAATGACACCTACAGCAACATCTGATGCTAATAGAAACTACCCCCGGATCTGCTTCTGTTTATATCAGAAGTTGCTGGTATGTGTCATTGATTTCGTCAATATATTTAAAATGGTAATGATGTCGGTTAAATCACTCGTAGAGTTTAACCCATATGGTTTAAACTCGATACCTAAATTCACGATTCGATACCATAAGCCGCCGACGCTCCGACGCTCTTCTAAGATGTTACTAGTACTGCCAATAATACCACACGTTTTCGTCGTAAGCCTTTGCTTAATTTGGTCTTCTATACCCTTTTGTACTCGAAACTATGTCACCATTTCAGACAACTTTATACCGGCGCAATGTAAACACCTTTAAAGTCTAGAATAGTCTAGACATTATCTTTGTTTTCGATACCCTATCTCCCCATTGTTAGACTGTCACCTAGCTCTAGGTATTCTAAACTAGCTATCAGGTGGCCTCATTTGGCCGTTTGAAACTGTGAAGTAAAAGCAAGCGGCCTTTATCTATCACAGGTTGTTATGTGTAATGTAAAATTGGGCATTTACCAAAAAAAATACGCATAGTTAAGGACTAAAATTAACAACGGTATTTGCTTTCTTTACTTCTTAAATTAACAAACAAAACAAGACAAATGGTGGTATCTCAGTCATAACTCCTGTAGCAAGTGCAACCATATTACTAACGGGCGAGGATTAAATCTGCTTGTTGATACCGCCTATTGGCGTATATAAATGTATGACTAAATTTCGTGACGTAATGGAATCAATTTAATTTACCGTTGTTGATTTTAGTGCTTAAGTATGCGAACATTTTTTTGGAAACGCCCAATATCAAATAGGGATCTTTCTGACAATCCTTATCGTTGAAATTAACTATTACAACAATAAAAGTTAGTTGTTATAGGTCTTCTATCTCAAAAAACTGTACGCCCAATGTTGTTTAATGCCGATGGAACCGCTGTAGAAAAACCTATTCGAACTACACGATCTAAGTTAAGTATATAAGTATACATATAAAGTCTCGGTACATAACCTTTTTCCTTTGTGAGGTATTAGCTCTAACCCAGATATAACACTTCGTCATCAAACGTTAGGTTCACAAGTCGTTTCAGCACACACGTGTCTCCTACGTTCTTCCCACGTTCAAAATAAAACTAAATCAATATTCCTAACGGAGCCCGCGTCAAGGTTCAGACTTGGTTATTCTAGAAATCTGGGGTCCTACTGAAAAGGGGTATAAGTCAACTTAACTCACGTTAACTGGTAACTTAAGGGACCCTTTTTCACCTAGATTTTAGAAGACTTATACCCTTTTTCACTAGGACCCCAGAAATACAATAGCTACGTACAATGTAGTACCTAATAGCACAAAGGATAAAAGTTAAATTGTTTGCCAAACCCTTGTAGACGGCTGACGAAGGCTAACGAAGGTTTGATAGTAACGAGTTGAAATAGAAAAGTCCGTCAACCCGTCGGGACTGGTAACTTAAGGGATAGTAGTTTTATTCTGACAAAGAATTCTAAACGCACATTATGTACTTATTATGTGCTCGCTGTTACCTATTAATATTTATTTAGATATATTCAATAAGTTATTTAAGAAGAGTGTGCACTCTTCAAGTGTCGCCAGTGACAGATAAACCATACACGGTTTTCGTTCGCTGCACATTAGTACAGCCGTGCATTAGTGCATTAGTGATTACATTAAACACAAGCGTAATTATTATTGTATTTATATATTTTTTTAAATAGTTACTAGTTTCATCTGCAAATTGGCCTTTCTGACATCTTTGTAAATTTCCATTTTAACAAAAATAATATCTTTTCGAAAAAGTTCAATGTAACTCGAGAGGTAAAATTCACTTCGTTTTCCCGAAAGTAAACTGCTGGAATGTTGATATTTAGGGGCAATTTAGCACGTTAAATAATCTCTTTCGTTCGTAAAAATAATCATTCATAAAACATAACATATTTTAATGGGCTTGAGTATGGGCTTGGTTCATTGAATTCAAATTATTTCGGCTAACATAAATAACTACCACATAATTGTGTTATCCAGACTTTATTACATGCCATGATGAGCTATAGAGCTTGGCTAAGTAGAAGAAAATTATAAATAACTTACCTAGTGATATTGTCTTGCCGTTTGGCGATGTTCTGCAAGCCGACAGCATCTCGCAACTGCATCACGATGGCTGTTCTGACAGCTTCTGTGCTCTTCCATTCTTCAATCCTTTCGCAGAGCGCCTTGAAAGATAATAATAATTACAGATTCATACATTTATTCCCAACGATGATGCTTTGGATTCGGTATTTAAAATGAAGTTAAGCTAACTTGTAAGAAGCATGTATTACATGTATTTAACAAAATTGGTAAACTTTTAACATTTTTGTGCCATTTTCGACCTCGTCGTCACTTAACATCAGGTGAGACTGAGGTCAAACGCAAACCCAGCATTTCTGATGAAAAAAAACTTTTGCAAAATTCTCCATTAGGTACGTTATGTTTGATCTCGTAGGTATAATTCTTACCTCAACATCGTCGGTATAAATCGGCGTATTCCTGAACACGTCCTTCTTAACAACCGACACATATGGCCCCTGCACTCCACCAACGAATTTCTCACAATTGAAGAACAGGGCATCTTTCTTCACCATCTCTTCTTCCACTCCTGGGAAGGTAGGGTTCATATCAACCGCAGACGTTGGAGCCACCAGCGTGTAGTCCCAGAAAGACCAGGCTCCGTACTGGTGTAGAAGTAAGGTGGTAGCCACATCATCGGCTAAGACTCCTGTGAGCTTGGATGCGGCTGGGAAGAACCCTATCATGCGTTTCCCGGTTTCTGAGTATTGCTGCAATTTCTGCTCCAAGTTGTTTAGGTCTATGAAGCCTTCTTTTGTCTCTGGAACTTTGATTATCTGGAAAGAGGGAAACGTGATAAATGTTAAGAATTCTCCTCTGACGTCTAGCACAAGCTGTCCGTGAGTTGTTGTAACGATAGAGATATGTAACGACTGGGCGACAAGCGAGAAAATACAAGCTATGCTAGCCGCTGTGGTCGTGTAAATAGAGCACAAGAACAAGAAACGTAACAGGGTTATTTGCCGCTTTATTCAATAATGTCCTAAGAGAATGAAACACAAGTGACTCAATTGTCGTTGAAATTTGCTTTGTCTTGGTAATTTTTTAGGCAATTGAACTTGAAAGAAAAGGATAGATTATTACATTTCTAACTAAAATACTTATTGGGTTCTTAAACGTTTTCTTGTACGAGTAACAATTCCATTTTCTATCCAGAACAATCATCGTTTATAAGAACCTTATCTCGTAAAATCACTTTATCTGATTAGTCCTCTGCTTTGATTTCGTACGTTTCGAGGGTAGAGTAGTCCCTGAATATTTTAAAGAAAAGGAACAAAAATATCGGTATTCAAGAAATCTCGAAAATTCCCGACTTAAAACTGATCTAAGATTCTTTCTAGAAATACTTATTAAACATTTTTCATTAACTTTATACCATCCCAATAAATGTAGGTACTACGCAAAAATCTATTATGAAACTCGGGGCAAAATCTTTTCCTGATCACAATCTTTGGGTATCTCTTATAATTTTACACTAAACATTCCCAACTTGACAGCAAAATTGCGTAGTATTCTAAAAATAGTGGTATGAGCACGCCATTTTAGGGCAAATTGGTCCTTGTGAAGACTCGTAACAACCAAGGCCGGCGTGACACAAACCCAAACAAATATAACGAACATATACAAATGAGTTAAAGTAATTATTATTAGCAACGCAAAACCGTTGTTTTAATGTTAATGAACATGTTTACGCGAGGTACACATGCTCAGCAATTAGAGAACATTTCTACTTATTATTTTACGTGACTTTGTAGAAATAAACAAAAACAGGTAAGTGACACTTACAAGATCTGAATAGCCAATAAACTTTTCAGTCGCAAAAAATTACTAACATTAAGACAATTACAAAGAAATATGCTATGACGATCACAATGTTTTATTTTAATATTACGTTCGATTATCAGTCCTGTAACGTTGTAAAGCGTATGAAAATAAGGTATTTGGCACCGTATTCTATTTAAAAACAATTGTCACTAAATAGATTAGATCCTGCGTGTGGTCAGTGGTCAGATATAATTAGTTGAAGAATTTGAGTCTGCTAAATGTCAGCAATCTATCTAATAAGTACTTAAAGAAAGTCTTTGACTCAGCCGATATTTAAATACTTACGTTTGAAAAACGTACGTAGAAAGCATGCTTTCTATATATTTAAGTATGTATTTCTCTATATAAGTATGCATATCGTTCTCTAGTACCCATAGTACAAGCCTAGCGCTTAGTTTGGGACTAGGTAAATTTGTGTGAGATTGTCCCCTGATATTTATATTATTTTATTCATTTATTTATTTCATTTTAATTTTTAAATTAAATAACTATTAATTATACGTTTTAATCATAAACACGCTTGATTAAATTTTGAGGTTACATGTCAAATTTGTTGACATCTTTGGCCATTGCTATTGAGCCCGACTTTAGGTATATTTACTGTAACTACTGAGTAATTAAATTATGATATACTCAGACAATAACTAAAATCTAATCCAATTACAAAACTTCGGCACTCCCCAATCATAAATACAGAAACCTACTGCCAATATTCATAGAATCGCGCTGCAGGAAAACAAAAATATACGAATGGTTCTATTGAAACGTTCGAGCGTTCCTCGACCCATTTGGCTGGGCCACTGACGCGGCGGCACAAATAGTTTGGCGTTTTGCGACAAATCTAATTGAAGATAAATACAAATACTTGTGTATTTAAAATGGCGCTTATTTGTAACGACATGACAGCTTTATAGTTTACAAAAGTCGGTAAAGTAAAAGCGAAAAATGTGGAGCAGAAAATGGTTTCGTCGCTTAATTAACTACGTATGTGAAATAACAACATGAAATGCATGCCTTGGCACCATAGGGGAGTCATAAGACAACACTAACAACAACAACAACTATGGAGGTAACTAGAACTGTCGGATCATTTACACATTTGGAAAAAAAATTGTATGTATTTATTAAATCCATAGTCAGAATGAATAAGCAGCTCTGTCTGAGCAATCTCAATCAAAACACTATTATGCTAATACATTTAAATATCCATTTCAATTCTCATGCTCTAAAATGACTTTATTCCCTAGGGGCTAAAGTACTTTTTCTTTTCAATTTTCTTATAAAGCCTTGGAAAACCATAAACATCCAGATACATGTTGCCATTGTCGTTGGGGGCTCGGTGAGAGTAAAAAAGATAGCGCTATTAAGTTGTAATTTTTTACGTATGTCTTAAAATTGTATTTTAATTTAAGTTTTTTTTCTCGCAATCGAAGTGAAAAGTAAGTAGAGTGTTTAACTCGAGACTAAAAAGCCATAATGACACTTGAACTTCATTATATTTATTTAAATTATATAAATATCTCGTGTCATAATGGCTTACTTTAGTCCCTTGTTGAACAATCTAGTATATCACTTTACATGTATCTCTAATATAAAAGACGATACTCGTAGCACTTGAAGGCCTTTGTCCTAAAGATCAAGTGATACTCCGAGGAATTTCAATTACTTTCAGTGGATCTAAAGTGATTTTGCTTTTTTTATATAAAATGTTGCCTCCATTTTACAATAGAGAGCTAAAGCCTTTTACATTAATCCTGTAAGAAGTCGTGTTTTGTTTCATTTAAAAAATATCAATGGTCTTTAATAAAATTATTATTTATGATTGATACATCCATGAGTGAAAAAGCTAGGTACAGTCAAGGTCATAAATATGTATACATCTTAGTACCTTGTCGCTTTAATCGCTGTGACATTAATATATGGCAGTTTAAACATGACAGTAAAAAGACAAGGTACTAAAATGTATACATATTTATGACCTTGACTGTACACGTTTACACACAAGCATCATGATTCATGACATTCATGACGTACCTACAAACTTATCTTTAATGTTTAGATGTTATTTGTTTTAAATCATATTTGATCGTTTAAGAGATTTTTCTATACCATTACCTAAATCATGATACCGGGGCGTGAGACTGAATCATTATAATGTTTCAGTCTCACGCCCCGTAATTTTGACAGATTCGGAAATGGTTTTCGATGAGACGGTAACCCGATCTGTTGCCAGATACATCGATTACCTATGTTTAAACTAAGGACAAAATTATTAGGGCAGCTGTTGACCAACTAATTGCAAATCTTTCGATTTTAACTTCAGAATCACTTTTAATCAGTCGCACCGGGGATCTTGTTGTCAGAACCGTTCAGAAAAGGTAGCTTGTGTTGATTGATACTATTTGTTCCAAATAAATTAAACCACCTTTAACGCTTGTATGGAGAACATTTACCGCCTGTTTCACAATCGTCAAGTAAAGCATATCTGTTAAATAAATTTAGCCCTTTCCCTTTCTTACACTTGAAAATAGACAAGGAGAGGGCTATCTTTATTTGACAGATGAATTTACTTGTCGATTGTTAAACAGGCCCTCAATAAAAAATTACTCAAACGCCTTATACATTCTAGGGTGTACTTCTGTTAGCATGTTTCTGTACGTAACAGCACCGTCTAGAGATTTAATTAGCAATATAAATAACATAAACTATTTCCTTAGTAAAAAAAAAGCCGTGGTAGCCTAATGGTTTGACCTGCCGACTCAGCAGAGGGTCGTGGGTTCGAGCCCGGGCTCGTACCTCTAAGTTTTTCGGAAATATATGTGCGAAATACAATTTGTAAATTTACCATGAGCTTTTCGGTGAAGGAAAACGTCGTGAGGAAACCTGCACACACCTGCAAAGCAATTTGACGGTGTGTGCGAAGTTCCCAATCCGCACTGGGCCCGCGTGGGAACTATAGCCCAAACCCTCTCATTGTGAGTGGAGGCATGTGCCCAGCAGTGGGACGGATATAGGCTGGAATATTATTATTATATTATTATTTCCTTAGTAAAATTGGCGTTAGCATGTTTCTAAACCTAATAACGCCATCTAGGGATGCAATAATAAACTCTAACATTACGTTCGTGGGTGGTAGAAAACCAAATATCGGGAATGACTGCAATGTGGTAGGTACTCATAATTAAATCTATTCAATATTTAGGTACCTCGTGCTGTAGTAGGTATGTAATTTAGAATGCATGTCGTGTATTTACGATTGGCAAATACCTCCGCCGTTATCAGCGAAGTCGCCGAGTGCATCACGCACTTGGCAAGTGCAATGCAGTCGGTCTAACTTTGATTTCTTATTGAATAACAATCGGGACTGAAGTGAGTTTATAGAAATACTAAATCGTCGAGTCCGTCGATAATGAGATGCCTTTAGGAGAGAAGTTTATAAAAGAAGCTGTTGGAAATGAAATGTAGCGCGTTGTAAATTATTAACGACTTTGACCCATTTCGTTGAATGCGGGTCATGACACAAATGCACCGGGAAAGTTTTGTCTGCGCTTTAAATTTTTCAGATGTGACTTTCAAGAAAGAATTTCATCAGACATGTTGACTGATGTCAACTTGAACTTCTGATCAACCACTTTACTATACAAATAAGTAATTATTTTTTACGTACGTACTCACTCATAGTAAAACCAGTAAAACAGACAAACCAACAAATCACACTGCATGATAAACAACGGAATTTAAGAAAACTATACAGTATTTTCAAGTTCCTTAATTGTTAGCTTCAGCATTTCAGATAAAGCGTACTTTTCAACCGACTTCGAAAAGGAGGAGGTTCTCAATCATACCTGATATCTTCGCCAATTGTAAACCGATTTTAATAATTCTTCTTTAATGTATAGGTGGCCCTATTCAAATTTCGTCATGATCTGGTAATGGGATCCACGTGAAATCAACAGAACTCCTTGAAATTTGGAGGCGGTTAATTGTTTTTTAAACATTTTAATTTTATGATGGAAAATTAAACAAATTTGACACGGATGGCGTAGATAGCAATAATTAGTATATGTATAGTATGTACAGTAATGACATTCCATAATATCCATACGTTGGCGGATACGCCACAATCGGCTCAATTTACGAGAATAAGTCCGAACCATATTTACGTCGCCCAAAACCCCTTCTATAAATTCCCCGATCCTTGCAATTACTTAACTAAATCGCTACGTCGTGAAACGCAAAACTCACTCTTATTTCGATAGCGTTACGATACTAGGTACTTACACTATGTTTTGTCCTAAGTAAACCTTCTACGCAGCATTTCCCTTATCGCGGTGACCTTCCCAGTCCGTTACCATGCTGCACAGTTTATCGCAAATCACAATTTCCTAAAGATTATTTACAACTGAAAAACTGCACAACATGAGAAATCTCAGGCGGTTATTTTTATTTGATAAAAAATAATTTTAAATATATTTTTTTAAATAAACTTCAAGTGTATATACCTAATTCAATTTTAGTGTAAAATACCAATAGCCTAAACAAGCTTATTTTTGCGAAAATTTAATAGTTTGTTAAATTATATTTCTTGAACAATTAGGTAAGGTAGTATTATGATGCTCAATTAGACACCATGTTATCTTGCCTGATTCGTTATTATGAACACTTGTTATGTTATAATAAAACACTAACAGCCACGCTCAGAGACGTCAATTAACTTTTAAATTTGATTAAAGTTGCTGCTATCACTTTCATTGCTATAGCAATAGAATAAGACGTAGCAACTTTAATCAAACTTAAAAATTAATTGACGTCTCTGAGTGCGGTAGTAAGTACCAATTTCACCAAACTATGTTAAATGTTAATCGACTGTTAGTTCATACATTTTGACAGCTGTTAACACTCTAATCGCCTGTTAACTTGTTGGTGAAATTCGACATAATCCTTCTTTTTTATGTGTCTCTGCAGAAATATGGCAACAGTATTGTGTTTAAAATTATTATTTTTTGCGTCATCTTTGACGTGGTGTACTGTTTTATTTACTAAAATTAGTCTTCCACTTCCTCTTTTATCTCTTAATTTCGTGTTTTTGTGACAGTCCCAAGCCAAATTTTAATGATGTCTTAAATACAATTAATTTTGGAAAAAAATACGCATGCAAACTGGCAAGCAAGCCAAGATATTAAACGCTAAAACCAAACGTTTAATAAAAATATCCTTCCCGAGTAAGTCAGGTAAATTTAGAACGAGTGATTGGAACATTCTTCATCGAAACGCGAGGGTACCACGCGATGTCGCTCGTACAGGGCGAGACTGACCCAAATATAAATGTACATGACCTAACCAAAAGCAAACCGACGTAAAAGGCACTTACGGACTTATACACTGAAAATTTTATAAAATAAAATACAGCACTAGAGTTGAAAAAAAAAACATTAGAACTGTAACAGGCCCATACAGCATCAGTGCTGAAATGTAGTAAGTATAAATAGAATACAGGACAGACAAAATTAGAATTTGTTTGTATTAGGTACATAATTGTACGTTATGATACCAAAACCCTTTTCCCAATAATTGATTCCGATGGCAAACGGTAGTTGATTATGGTTCCAACGGAAGACCAGCGCCGACTTTAATGCCGGCATTACGCTGAGTTGGGACCATTTCGTGACTACATTCTTTCTGTGTGTGTTTTTAACCGACTTCAAAAAAGGAGGAGGTTCTCAATTCGACTGTATGTTGCTTTTTTTTTTTTTGTATGTTTGTTACGCGATTACTCCGTCAATTGTGGACCAATTTTGAAAATTCTTTTTTTGGTTGAAAGGGTATACTTCCGAGGTGGTCCCATTGTCACCAAATCAGGATCTGATGATGGGATCCATGAGAAATCGAACTCCTCAAAAGTTATAGACACACATACAGCGATTTTGGTATTACCTGCAAGACCTTAAGAAATTGCTTTATAAAAGCACTTCTTGGCGAAGAGGAAATGATGATGAAGACCAGAGGTGACCACCGGAGCTGCTTAGTCGTAAAGTGATTGACGCCAGCAATGAGATTTCTTTATTAAGAATATGAAGCTAGTTTTTTTTTTTTTCTGTCCTTTGTTGATATTTGTCACGAATAAATGTTTTTCTTTCTTTCTCTTTCTTTCTTTCTATTATTGAATGCATGAACGCAGATCGGAATTTTTGAAATTACACATCTCAGAATCTGATCAACCTAAGGCGAAAATAATTTGGAGACATGGCGGTTGTTTTACCAGAGTTACTGTTCATAACATATTTGCTTAAATAATTCACAGTTAAATTTTTTGTCACAAAAACCGAAATATGGTCGTAACCATTCCGGTTGCCCCCGAAAACTTAAGTGCTAAATGACAAGCAAGCTGATCTGAAGTGCATGATATCATTCTTTTAGAATTTGAAAAACCGCTGTCAGTTCGTGTACATCATCTCTCCCATTCATTACGCTAACAACAGTGTATTGACCGGCGGAATATTTTGTTACTTTCAATCGCGTCATATTCAGATTAAGTACATATTATCCGAAGCTCAGTTCAGTTACCTTGTTAGCAAACAAAATAAAAATGTCATTAAGTATGCATATAAAACCATAACTTTTGACGACGTGGTCAGTCCTGTGACCCAGCCTGGTATAATCTTGTCTAGTAAGTACCTAGTACATGCCGAGCTTAGTTTGGGACAAAGTCATTTTGTGTAAACTTCATGGTTTTTAATTTTTAATTTGCACCCAGGCTTTGTACTCACCACGGCATCAAACTCCCTCCACACAGTCAGCTGTCGCTCGGTCTCGCGCGAAGACACGAAGAGCGCCACGTTGGACGGCCGTAGCGCTCGCAGGAACCGCGGGAGCGACGCGCCAAGCGCCACCACGTCGTCCTCGCATGCGCCCACGCACTTGCGAATTATGACTTTCGACTCAGACCTGTAAGAAAGAAACAAATTAAGTTGGTGATTCTCACAAGGTGAGATTGTTCTGATTAATCGATATGACGTTACGTACATGACATTATATATTATACTCGTAGGTGTCGGCAAGAGAGCTGAGGGAATCATTACACACACAGCTACATATTAGAGTAGTAACGGTAAAAGGTAGTGAATGAACGAAAGATAGAATAGTGAACAAAATCCCGCTGTCAATAAATGACATGATATTGTGTGCGTGATCTTAACTCTGGTGCCGATACCTATATATCAACTAAGATGTAAGATAAATTAAAAATGAAGTTGCGGTTGTTACTCTTAGCTTTGGTTGAAATAACTATTATCATAACTTGTATCATTCATAGCTTTTACAATAAAGACCTCTTTTGGTTGGCTCTAATTTTTTACAATAAAACTTTTTTACAATAATAATCTTACTACCAATAAATATTTAGGATTACAGACCTAATTACGCGAATATCGAAGAACATTCTAATCTTAGCCCTTGATCGGGTTATCTAGCGAACCTCACGAGCCTAGGGTTATGACTTGATATGAGACCGTTCACTAGATCCATTATCGGGACAATGATCAACATCCTACATGGCGGTCAACTCGTGAGCCAAGTCAAGGCTCCTGTTGAGCTTGCCCCACTCGGCCTTTACGAGGTTTCGTCAAACGAAATTATTATGGTCGCATTTGCTAAAGTGTAAGTTGATTTGAATGAGAACTTAGGCACAGATTAAATAAGAGACTTAGGCGCGAGGCACACTGAAGAGTCGATGCGCGGTCTTAAGAGTAATAAATAAAAAAATAATAATAATACAGCCTATATACGTCCCACTGCTGGGCACAGGCCTCCACTCACAATGAGAAGGGTTTGGGCTATAGTTCCCACGCGGGCCCAGTGCGGATTGGGAACTTCGCACACGCCGTCAAATTGCTTCGCAGGTGTGTGCAGTTTTCCTCACGATGTTTTCCTTCGAAGAGCTCATGGTAAATTTACAAATTATATTTCGCACATAAATTCCGAAAACATAGAGGTGCGAGCCCGGGTTCGAACACACGACCCTCTGCTTAAGAGTCGGCAGGTCAAACCATTAGGCTACCACGGCTTTTTTTACCACGGCCTTTTTTTTCTTAAGAGTAAACAATGTGGCAATATAGCAAGCATGAAGAGGATAACAAAATAGACGCATCTCGCCACCTGGGTGCCCTTCTCCACTCTTATTAAGCTGGCCATACACACTAGGGTATGCCTGCACAGTTTTGCCTGTACAGTTGAACTGCACAGGTAAACCGGAGCGTGTAGGTGACACAAGTTGCCTGTACAGGCGTGGAAACCTGCAGTTGTGTCACTTCAACTGTATAGGCAAAACTGCGCAGGCATACCCTAGTGTGTATGGCCTGCTTTAAGCTTGTGTACTTCGCCTCTAATATCGTTAATTTATTACCTATAAATCTCGCTCTGCCCTGAGGTGTAGGACAGCGCTGTGCACCTCGTTGCGTGCGTGGGCAGCACGTCGCTCCCCACGTACTCTTCCAGCCACTCCAGCGCACGCCCCGAGCCATTGTAGTCGCAGTACACCACTGTCAACAAAGAACCACGTTTAACTTAACACTTTAGTTAAAGTTATAGCTTGACCAAATAGAGTTTAAGTTGGGTAGAACTACAATTCTCAAGTGGCAGCCAGTTTTTGAGGATACATTGGGAAATGCTGCCAATTTCATTCCGAAATCATTTCACCCGCGGATAGATTTATAGGTCTAATTCATTATATTGGGGCCTACGTTCACGTCTAAATAAACTAAGCCTCAAGAAGATGGAGTAAGATATAAGTATAAAAAGTTTAATGAATGGGATATTCCATAAACTATTGAAATAACACTTGAATCGTAGTCAAACAAAATGCTAATCAATAAGGTATCATACCGATAAAAGAGATTGATGACGAGTGGTACTCAGATAAAGGCTCATATATTCCCTGTCTCAAGAGGATTCTAAGGATAAGTGTTGGTACTGATATCTTATGAACAAATTATTCTAAAATAATCATTAGGAATGTATTCTTATTGAATTATGAATACAAAAGTGATTTTATATTTCAGTTTGTAACGCTTTCGTGGCTTAACCGCTGAACCGATTATGGTGAAATTTTGTACAGATATAGTTTGAGTCCCGAGAAAAGACGAATAGTTTCTATTCCACGGATCAAAGCTAATTCGAGAATAATCTGCCTGAATATTAGGACGCTGAACATAACGTAAAAGAAATATTTAATATACAGGGTGTCCAGGGATAAACTACATGTGATAAAATCACTTGTAGTTTCACCCTTATTCGTTTGTAGTGCACTTTATATCCCTGGACACCCTGTATAAATGTACCTTAAAGTAACCTTACCTTACCAATAAAGTAGGTAGTAATATAAACTCTTAAACGGTGTAAACATGACATTAATTCCCCTAAAACTAATAACTTTTTCTGTCGCATAAAAACAGTCTCTCATCTCTCTCTCCCGCAAATGGCTGCGCTAGGCAAATAGGAGTAAGTGACAGTTTTACGAAAATAAGTCTCTATTAGTATGATATTCGTTCATTTCAAAAAGAAACTACCTATCTTCTTTTTGAAACGAACGAATGAGCTATACTAATATTTATCCAACATAGTCATTGTATATAGCTATGTTTATGTTGGATAATAATAGTAGGATTAAGATAAGAAGAAAGATGATCACTGAATAATAGCGAAATATTGTTTTTTTTTAATGCATAATATAAGTTATTCGGGCGTCTGTCTGTTCACCAGATATTTGCTACTAATACTCATGACAATGCGCTAAAAAAAATAAAAATTACCGTTAGTTTACCTGACTTTAGATGCAATTGACTTGATTTTCAGTTAACCGGAAAAATGCAACATTGTCAGTTATCTCCTTTGGCTTGGGTAACAAAATGTTTTATTGTCAGAGTTCGTCGAACCTTGGATCCAATGTCAGACAGGTTGACCATGAATCTAACACCAGATAGCAGCGACATTCTTTCTAAATATGTTTTCAATACAACAGACAATAGTGACGATATTAATCAACTATATGTATTACCTCGTAATCGTAAGGCCAATATCAAGTTTTGATATTTCAAAAAATAATCTGGTGTAGTAATTCAACGAAAGTAAAAAGTCGCTTTGACAAATCCAAAATTTAGACCGTTGGGCCTAAGACGTTTTGTTACGTCAGAAATATACTACATTTATATCGAATTTCACCAACCACTTAACAGACGATTAGAGTGTTAACAGCTGTTAAATGTATGAACTAACAGTCGATTAACATTTAATATCGTACGGTGAATTTGGTACATAGTCCCCGATTTGTCAATGTCATTACCTATGTAGATGATATTTTTTGTCGTTAAGCTACAAGCTATAAAAGTGATTACGTTACTGTACCTATATAGAATAGTGCCACTATAAACCGTCTGAAGCTGGTGTCTAATAATCAAAATGCAGATAGATTTGCTTCCTTGAGGGAAAAAATTGCCATAATGCTTACCTACAAAATGAACCTATCAAGTTTTAACCCAAAGTAACAAATTCTATCTGCCATATTAATATTAGGAATGGGCATATAAACAAGACAGTTCCTTGCTAGTGATGTTATCAAAGCCCACAAACGTAAGGTTTCAAACATCGAATGAGGTTGTTATTAAAAGGTCGAATGCGCGATTAAAGTTCCTCGAGACCAATATCAAAACAACGCGATTTCGATAAACCACATTTGTTTACCACATGTTACTATTCATTATCAGTACGAGGCAATTAAATAATAATATAATTGAAACAAAACCGCGTTCACGGATGTAAAACGCCGTAAGTATAACGTTGTATTGTTCGGTTACGCTCTTATTCTTCCGGGTAAATTATATTTGATAACGACCAACCACACGACCTATATACTATATCCACCATTATTTAATTAAATTGCGATGTGATAAACTTAAGCAAGGAAAACTACTCAAATTGCGGTAGGTATTTATTTACATAAGTAAACAATAAAACCGCGGCTTCGCTGCAGCACTGAAGGCAAGAGCGAATGCGTAAACACGGATTGAAAGATACTCAAAGCCTTCTTTAATCAGGTGTCGTATTGCTCGTAGATAAATTGGCACTGAAATGACATATTTTTAGGATTCCGCACCCAAACGGGAACCCAATTAGGGGAGACCGGGGATGGTTGACTATAGGGGCAGGTTGACTAACTATCAAAAAGGCACGAGAGTCCGCAACCTCTCCCGGTGACTGAACGGGGGGAGGTGGCGGACTCTCGTGCCTTATTGGTTGGCTGAAGGCCTTTGCGTCGGACGAGTTTTTGATAGTTAGTCAACCTGCCCCTATAGTCAACCATCCCCGGTCTCCCCTACTCCGCCAACGCTGTCCGTCAGTCCTGGTCCTACCTTAAAGAGCTGTAATAGTGTATCTTTTGAAGAGCAATAGGTAGCAGGTTTTTTTTAAAGAATATGTGCTATAATACTTATAACAATAACGGCGGATGTCATAACAGATAATAAGAAATCAAAAACTAAAATAAATCCCCATACAAAAACCCTTCAGACAGATCGACCGACGGACAGCGGAGGCTTAGTAGTAGGGTTCCACTGGCATCCTTTGAGTGCGAAATCCTAAAAATATGTTATTTCAGTTGCAAATCATTTATAACCCTAAAAATAAACGGATAATCCATTCCATTCCCACAAAATCAGAGTTAAAACTCAGAATAAAAACTAGATAGTCATTCCGGTCTTTCGTATTTACACAAAAAACTATGTCAAACAGCTCTTCGGAGATTGAAAATGTAATTCTGACGTCCAAAAGCACAAACTTACTACGAGTATTACGCAGCAAATTACTCAATTAGGAAATTCCTACTATCTCAGCAACAGAACAGCCGCTTGGAGTTACAGTTAGTACCCAACAATGCTGCAGCGTCAGATGTAGTAACACGTGATGCCCATGCAACGGCACAACACCGTAACAGCAGTTTACGACCATTTAACGACTTTGAGACACGTAAACAAAGCAACAATCGATGTAGAAGGACGTAACTCTCACGTTTACCTTAGATTATACGCCTTTTCACCGTGACCTTGCCTTCGGTGTTAACTTCGCAGTCGAGTTAAGTACGCGAGTAATTCCGATGTATTTAGAGTTTTTACGTCACGTTCCCGGGGTTGCCAACTGTCGCGGTAGTATTCCACCGCCATAGATTATGATTGCGAAGGTGTTGATTGATTTGGCATCTGGAATTCTGACGCGTAAATACTCTTAATAAACTAGGAACTTTACGTTGAACCCTACCTCTCGGCAGTATGGTTTATGTCTTTGGCGCATTTGCAGCAATTTGCACTATGCGTTTTAGAAATGGACAGCAATTAACAATATTCAATTATCGGATCCATGACGATGATAATTATTTTTTGTATCGGCGCGGCGATTGACTACTTCTAATGCTAAACCAAACTAAAACCATAAAAAAACCGGTTAAGTGTGAGTCAGACTCGCACAAGAATTGTTAAAGTCTAGCAAAAAACACCAAAAAAACACTATTCTTATTTTAATTTTTAAATTTATTTTATTTTTATTATTATAGCGGCAATGGAAATCGCTTAAATTTTCAACTGGAGGCTTAGAAATATAAATTCCGTTGACACCCTCTGGGTACGGGACCCTAAAACTTAATCCAGATACATATGTATAAATCACACATAACACGGAAATTGGTTCTAGTAACGGATAATGACTCGTTTCAACCGCCTCGCCTAATGCCATCAGATTTGCAAAGCAAATATTTAATCGTGAGCAAATACTGTACGTTGATAAGATTAAATAGCAAAAAAGTCGCCTCAATATCTTCCTTGTTCGGTTTAATCTACTTCGAATTTAATTTATTTGCTTTTCTCATAAGTATGAATAAAACAAATTCAAAAACTCGCTATATACATAAGCTGATAAAATTGAGAAAAATCGGTAGGGAGCGAGTATTTCGGTCTGGAACTGTTTCCAAATAGCACGACATTACCATCAGGCGTAGTTACATTAATAAATAAATCTTAATAATAATAATAATAATAATCCAACCTATATACGTCCCACTGCTGGGCACAGGCCTCCACTCACAACGAGAGGGTTTGGGCTATAGTTCCCACGCGGGCCCAGTGCGGATTGGGAACTTCGCACACACCGTCAAATTGATTTGCAGGTGTGTGCAGGTTTCCTCACGATGTTTTCCTTCACCGAAAAGCTCATGGTAAATTTACAAATTATATTTCGCACATCAATTCCGAGAGGTGCGAGCCCGGGTTCGAACCCACGACCCTCTGCTTAAGAGTCGGCAGGTCAAACCATTAGGCTACCACGGCTTTTAAATAAATCTTATTTACAAGCAAATCCAAATTTCGTTTTCTCCTACCTCAACACATTAAAGAGCATTTCTCAAAGTTTCGATCGCTGTGAGAGACATGACACGAGAGACATGTCACTCACAGTGACCAAAATCTTGAGAAATGCTCTAAAAACATGTTAGTACAAGTAAAACGAGATCAATAAGCAAAATATATAAATATGTAATCGAATAAGAACGAAAGGTACACTTATATCGAATTTCACCAACAACTTAACAGACGATTAGTGTTAACAGTTGTCAAAATGGAACTAACAGTCGATTAACATTTATCGTTTGGTAAAATTGGTACATAAGGTAAGGTAAGGTTAGGTTTGGTATTTGTGGATTAATATCGAACACATAATGGGTTAATAACCCGTGAATGTCAAAGGGTTTTGAAACCTTGTGTCCGTTCATTAGAGTTTAAAATCACTTCGTCCTAAATATAGGACGCTCTTGAACAGCTGACGACGCACGCGCCGATTCCGTGTCTTTAGGAGATAATCGTAACGCCAATATTGACAGAATAATTAGATATACAATATTACGTAAGGCTAAGTTCTGTTTGAACGACAATATTGACTGTCGATGGGTTTCACGGAAATATGCATTCAGTTGTTGGAAATTGAGTCAAGTTGTTGATATTAAGTCGTATTTTATCGGTGCCGTGATGCAAGCAAGTCAATTCCCTAATAATATTATAAATGCGAAAGTATGTTACTCTGTCGGTCTTTCTGTTTGTCTGTTTATAACTCATTCATGGCTAAACCGCTGAACCGATTAAGGTGAAATTTGGTATGATGTTAGCTCAAACACAAAGGAAGGGAAAGGGCACAGAATATACTTATCATGTCAGAAAATGTCATTGTCCTGAACAGTCAAAAAAGTATTTTGTCCCTCAGAACGAAGTCGTATGGGCAATCACTATAGTATCTACTCCATAATTCTTTGACACCATACTTCCTATTGTAGTTTATTATAATATAATTATAAAACATAAATGCCACAGCAGTTTGTCTATTTCAATTTATCCCCAAAGTATAGTTATTTTTTTATTCCCAAGGATTCAATGACAGGTCATAGTTATTTCTTGAGAAATATAATAACGTCCTAGATGTATACTAAACAATTGAGTAGATGTATAGGGTATCTTAATTATATATTATCTCGTGAACGCTATATGTAATAAAATAACACAGATTGTAATAAATGCACAATACATATGGTTACACAATGTCTGAAAACTAGTTGACTTTATAATTGCTTTCTTTATTATTTTTATTATTTTGTTGCGTACCAAATATGTAACATGTATATGTGTGCTACAATGGCATTGACGATAAATAAAAACTATCGAGTCGATAGTTTTTATTTCGATAGTCGATAGTATCGACTAAAAATCAAAGAAGACAAAGAGACCCCGATAGAAGTCTCTCGCAAGTCTCAAATTGTTCTCTCTACAAAGCGCCCCATGTATGGTATGATTCGCGCCTCCATCCATGTCAAGAGAACGGTGACGATCTATCGCGGCAAAAAATTGTAACGAAAATTGTAAACATATTGAAATACACTAACAATTTGTCGTTTCGATCGGTGTGATA
The DNA here is from genome assembly GCA_963241965.1 of Tortrix viridana. Classification (NCBI taxonomy): domain Eukaryota; kingdom Metazoa; phylum Arthropoda; class Insecta; order Lepidoptera; family Tortricidae; genus Tortrix; species Tortrix viridana. Next base: position 4,892,022 of record OY725192.1, read on the forward strand.
CGATACGACGGATCATAAAGACAAATCGTATCGTATTCTATACAGGGCCCTTTACTTACTATTTTTAAACTTAACTTCTGTATCATGACGACCTTGACTTTGCGTTCAGATGTACAGGTAAAAAACTCAAGTAAGGCCCTTCTTGTATGTAGTAGTGTACAAAATTGTTTGTCTCTGAGAAAAAACTCATATGGAACTTACGACACTTTTCAAATTTGGTACGTCAAGACGTCTAAACTAAACAGACAACGGGCATTACTACTACACGTACAAGAGGGGCCTTAGGGCCTGCGCAAACCGGCGGAGCGCAGCGCAGATCACTTTAAATTTATCAATGTATATTCTTCCCTATTTTAATTACAATAAGGTATAAATTGGAATGCTCTGAGACCGACCTCGGAGCATCACGGGGGATTTCTACTCTGCGGCTGCGGCTCTAAATTTATACCTTATTGTAATTAAAATAGGGAAGAATATACATTGATAAATTTAAAGTGATCTGCTCTGCGCTCCGCCGGTTTGCGCAGGCCCTTACTTGAGTTTTTTTACATCTGTACCTAGGCGAGTACCCAAAATTTGAGTCTAGCACACGTGATTTAAATCTTGAAACAACCTATTGTTACATTTGTGTAAACAACTAAGAATTACAATAGCGCTCAAAAAACATTAATGCGTATTTACTATAGGTAAACATATAGGTATACATTTAGGTATATAGGTAAACTATAGGTAAAGGTACTAGTAATTTTGGCTTTAGGGGTGGACACGCAACTCTAGCGAAAATTACACTTTTCGAGTTCACTATTAGCCTAAACGGTCCCCCTAATCTAAAAATTGATAATGACATACACATAATGTTTATTTAAGACCTATCCAATGACACCTCATTGGATATTATAAGGTGAAAAAATATTTTTGCTTTACATGTATACGAGGTAGTCAAGAGTTTTAATTTGGGACCCACTTTAGGTCCAAAGTCAATCTGACATTCTACAGCAATAAGGTGGAGTTTTCTGTAAGTTACAAATGATTTGGCATCTCTAATGACACTGACAACTTCAAGCAATATATTTTTTTAAATGATTCCCAAATTAATGCCCGTGACCGTACCCGAAAATATTTTTCTTACAAATTTTATTATTGATCTTTATGCGTGGTAAAAATTTCTATACGTAGGTATACAAAATTTCAATTTTGTGTCACTTAAAGTTTCTGAGAAAAAGTTAAGTGTGACATACAGACAGACGGACAGACATTGCGAAAACTATAAGGGTTACTAGTTTGACTACGGACCCTAAAAAAGGTCATAAACACAATAAACATACACAAATCTTTACTAATAGGTATTGAAAAGTTGAAAGTGTGTTTGTTGGTTTGCTCCGCCTCACACTCCAACCCCTCAACTGATCGACGTGAAATTTGGTACATATAGTTTATAACCCGAAGACGAACATATGGCAAGTACCTACCCCGGAAAATCGGACATTTCCCGAGGGCAAAAGCTTAGTCCAAAATGGTTTTGCATCCCCTATAACGCCATATAATCTACACATATTATAAGGTGCTACTTAAACCTAATCCTGAGTCCTTTAAGATTTTTCCTTAAATTCCCAAACACGCCTGCAATAAAAACAAAATCTCTTGTTGTTCAGCCTGTGTTATGTAACAGTCACGGTTCTATCGCAGTCAGAAATAGTCGCGCGGCCTTGATCGATTAGTGAACTCAAGAGTCTTATGTTTCGCGTGCGCGTGCGATTCGTGGACAAAAAACCGCGATATCATAAGGGCGTGTTCACATTAGCGTTTTTGGTGGCGGTTTCTCGGCGGAGCGGGAACGCGGCGGGCACGCGGCGTGCACGCGACGAGCACGCTGCGATAACGAAACGCTAGTGTGAACACGCCCTAAGGAAGTTTGCTTGAAAGCGAGACGACTCCCTTAGGCCATCTCTGTCCACAGATGTATGTTTTTTTTACATACAATATTTTACAGTAGCTATTCAAAAACCATTTTGAATAAGTATTATTCAATTTTGATCCCATCGCGTTCTTTCCTGATAAAGTAAAATATGGATTCCCATTTCTGGGTGCTAAGCAACTTACAGATTCTCGCACGATCTCAGATGATAGTAAAGGTAGCTACTCTTTTAATCTAACTACAAATGAGAAATTCTGAGGTCGTGAGATAGGTATAAGAAGCGGAAAATAAACGACTGGGCCAAATTAATAATGGAAAAAATCGAAAAGGATAGGTTCCTCTTTAAGAGCAAACTCTTTAAATCATAGTATGTAAAAAATTTGTCCAAAACATGATAGCTAACTTGTTCGTACGTTAGTCATGAACTTGCGGGGTGGGGCGAGATTAGTTATCAGTCGCAATGATAACACTAACAGAGCGATAAGAGTAACTAGTGTGTTCATGTCACTATTGACACCTATACCGCACATAATCCCTTTAACCTCGACGCATTTTCTAAACTCGATAAAATTAATAAAAAAGTATGGTACCTACTTAACCAGGTTGTACTACTTAAGGTAAGGGGTATTCAGCTGTTGCTGTGAAAACTTTATGAATTAATAATTAGAACCAATTTCTGAAATTAGATACATAATTGTGAACGTTAATTTGATTAGCTTCTAACATGTTAAAACTTAATCTTAGATTAAACTGATAGCTGTTGATCGAGTGTCTCTGTTGTGAACTCTTAGACGCTCGGTGTATACTCTAGAGACAGCTGCGTTCATTACATAGACACGGGGTGTATACACTTAATGCACGGTGTATAGTTTCGTATATAGTCTAAACTAAGCTTTAAAGCGTTTTACACCTCGCTACGTTCCAGCCAGTGTGCTGTGCATTCTAAATTGTATGAATTCTTTTAAAGAAAAAATATTATTTCAAAACAACCAACATATTATTCTTCCTGCGTTTTGCGATCCAACTACGTAACCAAATATGACATCATCGTGCTATCGATCGACCAGCTACAGAGGTTTGAGAGTTTAAAAATAAAGTTTAAAAGTTTGTATTCGATCGAGGCCTTGGCGTGGCACAGGCAGCCACGTGGTTGCAGAGCACAAGCGATGAAAAGCAAAGGAGCTGTTTACCACGCGGAGATTACGCACACGTTTAATTTACGAATATTTTTACTAAGCCGTACCTATTCACGGATATAAATTTGTAACACAATAACAATATTATTTGACGTAAATTTCGCCTTTATTTTGAAACAATACAGCCACAGGATATTTTGTGGTAGCCGATGTATTAGGAATGGTGGGAGTTGTTGTGAAAACACGTGTCGTACCTTTTCACACGAAACAAAACAACCTAATGCGCGTAAAGTCGAAGGCAATACAGAAATTTGATAGCCGTTCAGAAATACTTTAAACAATTCTGAATTACCTAATGCAAAATATCATTAGTACTTATTATATTTCACAACAAGTTTGATCCTAGTCGGAGTTCGTTTTGCCAGCGAATCCATTGATTTCACTGAGTCGATACAGAAACAGCTGCCCAATTCCATTAATTATACATATCGTAATAAAACTGCCTTTTACAATTCTTCGTCGCAAATTTATGCGAACAACACCCAATCAATTCAAACAATTGAACCAAGCAGTTGTTTGCGCCACGTAACCTCGACTGAGTCACGAATTACTTACATAAAAATATGTTAAAAAGAATTGATTGTCGTTCGCCCTTTGAATTTAATGGGTCAGTGATGTATATCAACAAACGTGTGGGTTTTAAGTACAACTTTAAGTTGTTCATCGTTGTTTTCGTACCTACCATACTTGCTAGCGACACATGGGATATTATTTAAGTTTAAAAGGTCTGATAATGCCGCAAAATTGTTACTAAATATATTAATAAGTTTACAGCAACATGATCCTATAAGCATCCACCAGATTCTTCGAACAAAACGTCGCAATAAAATAAATATCATAATAATAATCTCAAAAATTCAAACAGTGAAAATGTTCCGACACTTGAAAATTAAATACCAACATGCAAAATGAAATTCGCAATCGAAATAACACAGCGCCAACGCTAACAGATAAAATAAACCGTCCGTGTGTTGAGAATTTAGCGACGCGACGCCGTCCTTGAAAGCTGGATTTATGCTAAACACGTGTGCGTAGCCTTACTGTTATCTACTCGCCAAATTCTGCGAGGCTTTAGACTCGTTTAAATTAAAAACGGAAAAGGTTTGAAAACGACTTTCAAAAAGACATCAAAATCGACTGGGCCATAAAATTCTGTTGTGTTTTTGTCTGTCAAAAATCCGATACTGTTTTAATACTCGTGAAAAGAGCCTGAGACCCGATAAAAAGGTACTAAAGGTAAAATATATTGTTTCACTTCTCATGCTTTAAAAGTTCGTCCTTATGTCCTGCGTAGGCGATATAAAGTCGCTTCTTATGCTCTAGTGCATAAAGTAAAATCTTCGTCGAAGACCTAGGCATTCGGTCCAACAGCCGCACGAACAACTTTAAATTCATAGAATAACCTTTTTGTTTTATTTCGTTTCGTTAGTATTCTAAGACCAAGGCAAGGATACCAACAGCCAAAGTACACAATAAAACTTCATGAAATGAACTTATAATTTTTATTTCGTCGCATTTATTATTATTATTATTTATATCATTACCATTACCATGAGTTTACAGTGACCGCACTCGCTAGCGACGGCGTAAACGATTTGTATGGAGAATTGTACAGCTCCTCTAGCGGTCACTTAAAGAACTAAAGATCGCTAGTATGAGTCCAACGGTAAATTACCTATCGAAATCTATTCGTTAGCGACTAACGATTTGTAACCGTTGCCGTAGAACATCGGTACCATGAGTCGTAAATTTGACAAATGTCATCGAAAAATACCGTATCGACTGTAGTTAACTACTTCACTAGCAAATTGGTGCGTGAAAACTTAGAATTATTGTTTAATACGTTACTCCAATTATTTATCTATCCAAATAATGTCGGCAAGACATTATTTAGCGTGGAATATGTAGGCTTATGAAGACGAACGACGAAAACAAGGAGGATTTCAAGCTGATATGAGAAATATTACGTTAAGAAATCCACTTCAAAATTTAACTGAGAATAAATTTTATTAAAGGATATAGGCTCAGTAAGGAAGCTTTTGAGAATTTGTGCGATTCGTTAACGTACTACACGGATTTGAAATCCACTCACAAATATAATGTTCCCGATCCTGATGACAAGGATATGTCTGAAGAAAGTCAAGGTATTTATAGTGAAAGATAATGATTATATATTAACTTTAATACTAAATATGTCCTTATCTTTATTATGTTTGTTGTAGGTACCTACTATTTTCAGAACTATTTGAGGGCCAGGAGTTAGTGTTGGAAAATGAAGGCACCAGTGATTTATTAATGGAGAGAGCACCGCGGGATCAATTAGTTAGAAGACTTGCATCAATGCATTATTTCCAAATACTTGTACCATGTTTTCTGTTTTTTGTTTAATATAAAAATAAAAAGTACTCATATATCACACATAATCTTTATTTATTACACAAAATCTTTATTTATTTGCTAAAGTATCTACAATTATATTTCCTAATGCTAAAAATTTACCAAATAAATCTAACCACCGTTCTTGCATTCTAAACTCTGATTCCCTTAACCTATTCCTCTCCCGCTCCACTTCCTGTTTAAAAGCTCGCCATTCACTGTCAGCTCTGACAAAGGCTTGCCTTTCCAAATCTGACTGTCTGGGTGCGAGTCCTTCTGTAGACAGGAGATTAGTGGTTTTGCACCTGACGGTAAGAGCTTGGGGCTCTGCCACCTGGCATTAGCAGCTGTTAATGCTGTTCTTGTGACCGCAGGCTCACCACCGTGCGTTACTCCGGTCTCACTCCCGTCCACCTCGGGCAGGGCTGTAATGGATAAAAAAACGTTTACAGTACTATTTTGAATTCTTAATTAACTAATGAAACTTGATAGGTAGGTACATTTTACTCTAAAATGTGATAATAACAGCAAAATTTATTGGAACCTATTTCTTGAAGAGCTGATGGAAATTGACTGTCATTGCAGTCACTATACCTGGGCTGTTAACTGTTTCGGGATACTCTCTGTCCACCAAGTCTTGTTCACTGCAAGTGCTGTTAGCCACAAGCAATGGTAGAAAAAAGGAGGGCTGAGCTGATGTCCCTGGTACAAGTGGTACAAGTAGATTCCAGTCTCCAACGCCTGCAGTGAAAAAAAACACATTGAAATAATCTTTCCTAGGACATGAATTAAATGAATTTTTATCTTAAATATATATAATAAATTGTTTATTTTATTTCAATAGTAACAATGATAGGGAAACTTACTGGAACAAGTTTGTTGAGCAAGTTATTCATTTAGCAGGAAAATTGATAGGCTGTCATTTGTTTCTAGTGCCACTTCAGTAACTTCTTCCTGTAAAGCATTTTTTTAAAAGAATGCCATGAGATATGAAATTAATGACTTATATGTAAGTATATTATAACTTTCGGCACATAAATAAATAAGTTTTTGTCTAATTTGACTATACACAGACGTATGAATGAACTGTCACATTGACAACAAAATCAAAACAAATTCAAGAATCACTTACACTTACATAGTGACACTGCTCTAGGGCACTTTTTTAAATTAGCAGGGTTATTTCTATATTTTTAAATGGATGACATGGATACTTATCTTTTAGCCCAATATCATCCTTACTCTGTCTTTTTATTGTAGTTAGAAAGAGACAACTTCTTTTGGTGTGAAATTAGGCACACGTAACGATAACTACACGAACTATCGAGTTAACGTTAGCGAGAATAGTAAACGTTTATGTGACTCATGGTACGAGTTTAATCAAAAACTATTCGAAGGACGTTTACTCGCTATCGACTGTAGAACGTAATATGAGTTTTCGATAGCAACTCATGGTAGAGGTACATGTTGCTGTTTCATTTCCTCGTAATCGAAGTGAAAAGTAGAGTGTACAACTCGCTCGCAAGCTCGCTTGGATGGATAAATGTCTCGCGTAAAATGGTGCGTTTTATGCACTTGTTGTACAATCTACTATTTATTCAGTAAGGCCTACTTAGTGACGCCAGTACATAGTACATACCTACATAGTAACTCTTATTTAATCTGTGCTTACGCACGGGCACTTTTAAACGGCAAAAATCTACCGAATCTCGAAAATATTTTTTAAAAGTTACACGTCTATTAAATCATGATCCATATTTCCATACCAAGAGTAAATAACAGATGATTATCTAAATGAAAATCTGTGTCAACGTGTCGCTTAGCCCAGTCACATAGTCATTAATACTTATATGTAATTCTAGTTATCACCTGTTATACTTACCTGTCAGAGCGTTCTTAAAAAAACATATGTGATGTAATGGAATCGGCCTAGACCCACAAACAAGTTCGTTGAATCTCACATGTTGTGAATGAATTTATCGCTACCAGCTTAATTAGATAATAATAGTCTAATAAACTGATATTTACGAGTATTTTCTCGTTAAAGTGACTCGTGGATCGTGGACTAATAATGACTTTGATGGCCAAAATGCCAAAATATTCCAAAATAACTGAATTGATGTTATTTGTTTGTTTTTTAGTATTTTCATGTTCCTATTTATTTAGCGGCATAATACATTTTAGAATTCTGCGCCCTTTTAATAATGTGCTACAATAATTAATAGCAAATGGTCGTTTACTATCCTATTTTTTTTCAAGCAAAATTTTCTCTACTTTATATTCTAAGAATAAAGATATTTATTTATTTATTAATAAGGTACAGTAAGAAATTACAAACTTAAAATTATTATCAAGTTAGGTTGCTCATCTTAAATTTCCATGTTAGCAACTTAACATTAACTGTACACATTTATAATCATAGAAGTTTATAAGTAGTAGACAGCATTAGACAGTAGGTCGAAGGATGGTACGGTTATAAGCACTAAGCACAGCAGTGTAGGCGACTTTTTTATATAGCTATTACTAATAGCTTTATACGATAATAATCAGCAATTAACTATACCTAGCTGTATTTGCTAAGCTCTCAACTCAAGAATATTATATATATGCGTCCATTTTAAATTAATCTTTGAATCGTTCATCATTGCGTAGGCGACAGGCCGCGCGAATAGCGGATGCCGCAAAAAACTGATGCTAAATATATTTTTTGTCTCTGGTCAAAGTACTCTTTTTAACGCTTCAGTTTATGAAGAGTTTAACCTTTAAAGAATATTCGATACTTTGTACATACCATAGTACAAGCCTAGAGCTTGGGACTAGGTGAATTTGTGTAAGATTGTCCCCTGACATTTTCTTTTTATATATAATGAACGAATCGCGCTACGTCGCATCTGTCGTAACCTTCAAATCCTGTGAAGGTCGTGACGAATCGTCGGTCCACCCACCCTGCAGGAGGAGGGGTTTTGGGGCGGCTCGCCTCTCGCACCTTACTACGTCGCACTCTATAAGGGCATGGCCAGGACTTTTGCGCGACCGGAAGAGCGACGAGCGAATTTTCTTATACATTGCGTTTAAGGTCAATTAACCGCTGTGCGGTGCGCTTCTCAACCGTGCAATGAAGAGAGACTTCGCTCGCCGCCGCCGCCGCCGTTTAAACATTTATTTGACAATCTCGTATGACAGTTCAAAAATGATTCAAACCGTCTGTTAGAGCGACAAGGTACAAATGACGATGGCCTTTATTCTAGTTACTGTAGTTTAAGCCTATCTTGCATCGATGTTGTAATCATAATGTTGACGTTCTGACAGCTCAGGCTGGCAAGTGCAAAAAGCTGTCAAAACGTCTCCAATATGACTCCGAAATCGAAGCAATATGGGCTTTTACAATGTGGAATAGAGCCCCAGTTGTATCACGTTAACTACTTAAGTACCTGCTTGCGACGGACTAGCTACGGTCAGTACGGTCACGGACTTCAAATATTGACCCATCAAAGAACGTAGTTGCAGAATGTTAATAATTTTAACGTTTCCTTCTTTTGATATGATGTGACGTCACAACGACAGGGTTATACCTACTACCTACATGAATGTACCTACATATAATGGTCCAAAAATAACGGCTATGATGGTGCCTAATGGCGGAGTAGCAAATGTGATTCACAAACACCAGCACAACCTTTGAAGGCTAACTACCCCACTTACAGACTACAACCAAGTTCATAACAGTTCCCTTACCCCATCTAACTTTACGCTAAACCTATCTCTATCACACGCAGGACTATCACCGTTTGCGAAAACGTAGCGTCGCTAAGGTTACGGACATCTTTAAACGACTACGTACGAGTATGCCCTACTAACGCACCGCCATTACGCATAGTGTTACGTAAAATACGCAAAAGCGTAATGCCGGCGCGTTCCCTGCTCCCGTTATTGATCCCAAGTCACGCTTCATTCAGGGTCACGGTTGTTTTCCCTCTTCCCCACTCGCACCCTTCTTCCATCTCTTTCTCTCCTTCCCTAAAGTCCCGGTTACTACGCATTTATTTTTGGCAAGGGACTGGTCTAGCCAGCTTTTATTCAGTCTGGTATGTCCTTGATTTTCCTTTTTCGTAGTGAATGAGCTGGGCTTTTTGAATAAGAGGTCTAAGTCTATACTGAGATGTCTTTGAACTTGAGTGAACAAAAGTCTTTTCCATACTGAGGGTTCTCGCCGCACATATGAACGCACGTTTTTAATAGTCTTCATCGTCCTCCGAGTTTTTTTTTCGTTTTTGTTTACGTTTTGATAATGAATCAGGACAATTCCTGCTTCCTTGCTTCCTAGTCAATATACAAGGAAGCATTACACACACCTTTTGGTGCATAAAACCCCGTCACTTCTTACTGACATTTACAAAATTACTCCGGAAATAATATTTCTCTAAGTTAGGTACCAATTAAATTTATAATTCGGAGTCTTTGGTTCTACCCCAACAATATCAGGATTTTGTTATGATTTAAGCAGTTGCAGAAATTCTAAATTTCTCCAGGGGCAGATCAGGGGAGGCCGTTGACACGCATAAATTGTTTGACCTAATGTATTGTCTGGTCGAAAATCTTATTGCCTAACACCCTTTTAGGCTGGAATTTCAAGGTTTTAATAAATGGGTCATACACAGTCACAGAAACAAAAGTTGTCTCTCCTGTTCCAGAAAGTTAAGGACTTTGAAACCAATTTTTCGGGTTAGGAATTATATCCGCGTAGTAGGAGTCTGATGTAGTTTTGGCCTGTGTCGAAATTATATGAGTTGAAAACTCCCACGTCGTTAACTTTTAGGAACAGAAGGGACAATGTTGAACCTAACTCTGTGTATGACCCAAATATCTGTTGTGTAGATTCGTTAGGTTAGGTTAGGTTAGTTATAATAATTCTGAAAAAAAAACCCCTTTCAATTGAAAAAAAAACGACTTCGACCAAACGATACATTAGATCAAACAAAAAATTAAAAAAAAAAACTCAAAAAAGTTATTCCAGTTAATATATATAAATACCCAATTTTTTAAATTGTATTGATATACACTGTCAACTAGCTGTCGGTAGTACTGTATGTAGTCATGTTAAGAGACAGTCTGACATGCAATTCTGATTTATCTGTAAGTTTATACAGTGTTACATCATAAATTCGTAATAATACGAGACCCATAGGTACTTTATGATCACCAACAACTGCCATAAAGCCGTCAATTCTTCCGTCTTGGACTGACGCCAGACGCCGCAAAACCGACAAAACGCGATCATTTTAACGATATTCCACCGACAGACTTGTTACACTTTAACGACCACGGATTAAGAACAATCTGGCTACATCAGGAAGTAGATAAAATGAGTATAATTCATTTGAAACTATTGCAAAAGACACAATGCCGTATTAATAAATTCATCTTGACTGAGACGCCCGTTTCAAGACATCAAACTAAACGTCACATCATAGGAAACTGTCATTTCTGACGTATCTTGAGATGGGCATCTCAGCTAAGATGATGTTTATTAATAGAGTGGACAAGATTTGACACACACTATGAAGAAGATATCAAACCAATATATGTGTACCTAACATAGTTGAAATTCACGGAGGGGATAAAATTATTGGTAACGCAAAGGAAAACTAACTAATATTTTCATCATCATATGATGGTCATCATTTCAGCCAAAAGAAGCCCACTGCTGGCCTCCCCCAAGGTTTGCCACAAGGACCGGTCCACCGCCGCTTGTATTCATCGGTTTCCCGCTATCTTAAACACGTCGTCGGTCTACCTTGTTGGAGGGCTACCACGCTGCGTCTTCCGGTACGCGGACACAACTCGACAACTCTTTGGTCCCATCGGTCATCTGTTCTACGAGCGATAATATTTTTTACAGTTAGCGGTTAAACTTTTGATAAAACCATTTTTGCCATTTTACGAAGAATATAAAACGTGCATTCATATAGTAAGACTTTGTAAAAATAATTGACATAAAAAGTATATACTCAGATTTGACTTGACACCCAATATCTAAACAATGTGGGTAAATTTCTGGGCGTCTCAACCGCCGTCATTTCAATATATTGACGAAATCAATGACACCTACCAGCACCTTCTGATGTAAACAGAAGCAGAACCGGGGGTGTAGTTTCTATTAGCATCAGAAGTTGCTGTAGTGTCCGGAAATTGACCCGAGAATATATTATTTCTAGAAAAGAAATATGTTTACAATCAATCATCATCATTGCGTATGGCAATCATCCTGCATGGATCAAACGTCAATGTCCAGGTGTTTCAGCCAGTTTACTGCGGCGGGCGTAAAATATAGCTCCTTCATGCCACCGGGAAAACAGCGAAGTGGGCAATCATTTACCCCGTGTAAGAGGGACTGGTCAGGTTTACAATCAGTACAAACAATAGTTTTTAAAAGTTGGAGATCAATATAAAGTGGCCGATTTACACTTACTACGTTTTAAATTTTGCAAGGCAGAGTTGCGAGCAAACGCCAGTATGAACATTTTGAAAGCCTTCTTCTTTCTCCGTGACATCTTACCCTCAAGTACTAAACACCGCTGACCTGCCCCGATTGTCAGCCATTGTCGCGATATACTGGCAGCCCTCCACTTGGCGGGGACACTGTGATTTTCCGCTTCGCCTCTCGATTAATTTAGAAACTAAACAAAAGCTTGGCTATTAGTCAGAACATTACGCCGATGATTGCGAACAATAAAATACGTCAGTCCAAAATAGAGTCATTGCACTTTCAGTTGTGTTTGATAAACTTGTAAGTCAAAATGAAGTATCTATGCACCGAAATGAACAAAATTATATTATGATTACGATTGTTCATCTGTATTATACTCGCACTCGTACCTGTATGTGTGATCACTATTTTAGCGACCACCATTACCGTAAATACGGATGCTGCAAAAGATAAGACGCAATATGCAATTTTAATATAACTTCAACGTAGTTCAGCACAATACGGACGTGAACATAAAATTGGTATTTATTACATTTTAGTGCCTTGAGGCAGGTCGTGAATTTTATAGCTGTTGCAGTGACATAGCTAAAACTTGCCAAAGCGGTAATTCGTACATCAGCATAATGCGACACAAATTATTATATTTCTTCCTCACACTAACCTACTAGGACATAAAACCGACAAAGGTTCTTATAATGTGCAAACATACCCTACTTGACATATGAAATAGGAGCCAGTAAAATAATAATGTGTTATTTTATTTCTCTTTCACACCTAGCTTAACTGGTTCAATTAATAAGTAGAACCTTTATGCTGACTAATACTTGCCACACCACTTTGTTTCATAATGTACCTACCTACACATCTTGTTTATGTAGCAATTATTAATAACGCAAAATCAACCGAAACGGCTTTAAAACATTACTTCCTTCCGTTTCGTAAACAAAACAGTAAGTAACCCGAAACCCGCACGTTGTTAAGTTACTCCACGTGTTGTACATTTAGCTACCGAACAATATCGTTCAGTATCCTCTGTAAACAACGCGTAGTATTACTCAACTGCAAACACCTCGCATTCTTTAATTTATTACATTAGATATCGGATGTCATCAAGTGGGAACAGAAAGGGTCCCAGGCGAATTCCTTGCGGTACACCCTGGACAGTTACTTTAAACATTAATTTGCTGTTGATAGTTCTTTGAATACAAACAAGTCCCGAAGCACATAATTCATGACATAATGGACAGCGGAACTAAGTACAACTTATATACGATCCTGGAATTTCGTTTTCTAAAATGATCCTTCTAGGGATGAAAAAAGGTAGGTATATTGAAGAGGCCAATGTCACTGATTGTTAAATCAAAATATATTTATTTACCTAGTTAAATGAGAATTACCCAACGTCGTCAATGCGTTAAGAGGCTAGACGTGCTACAGTTGACAGTAAAACGTGTCAAGTGTTTACCCTTGAATAGCAGACACTCATTTCATAGAATGTTTTATTTCGCCCAATTTTCATTTCATCGACAGATTTCCACGTGCAGGAGTTAAAATTTTTTGGTGGTCACAGGTCTAACTTAACGTAACCTACGTAACCCATGCTTAAAATAACCTGAAAACAATAAGTTTACAGCAGAAATTAGCTTTCGATGAAATGAATTCGGTGAAACGACACATTCGATTAAATGAGTGTCTGCAACAACACTCTACCTAACATTTTAAACGCGAGGACGACACGAGTGAGTCACTAAGTGATTAAAGCTAAAGCAAACTGCGTGGAAAAATTGTCACAAGACGCATATGCAACAAGGGTAATTGTTTTCATTGTTATTCATTTTATAGCGATAAAACTTACACAATGACATAATCAACTAGCATAGTATTATGAAAATAGGTTTATGTTATATGACGAAGCTCAACTCGACAAATGACCTACTTAGTATGATGTTCATTCCATATGAGGTAGGTACCCTACATAATAGGTAAATATAATCAAATAGTATATAAAACTGAATCTTGAGTTACACACTTGCAACGTTAACAAGCACCCATGTTAAATGCAATATGCACAATATCGTAGTCATATAATTTATCAATTTGGTCAGCCCAATATTTCTAGCTATAGGGTATTTAAAGATTTAAATCGACATCCTGAACGATACAGAAGGCTGGACATTTTTTTTTAATTTGTTCTTGCTCCTCATTAAATAAATAGTAGAGGATCCGTCTGTTTAATGGATGAAAAGTATTTTATATCAAATTTAATATGTTAATATCGCGAATATAGGTCGACTGAAAAATTCAGTGGGTATGATGAAAGTACCTACTGAATTAAAATTTAAAAAATAATTTTATTTAAAACATTGCAATGGTTTAATAGACAAATTACATAATGTACCAATCGAAAGTATGATAACGTTAGGTTGACTGTTTTCCCTTCTGTTTTACCTGCCTACACAATAAGTAGTTATGACGGGAAAAAAATAGTCAACCTTGCGTTTTTATAGGCTTCGTAATTTCGATTAGTAAAGTACTAGTATGTAATTTTTGTACAAACAAACAAGTGCAATGTTTAAAAAAAACATTTTTAATTTTTTAATTAAGTAATTGTATCCTGGACTGAATTTTTCAGTCAACCTATTCGCGATATATTATTTAACATATTAAATTTGATATAAAATACTTTTCATCAATTAAACTGACGGGTGAAGTTCGTTCCCTATTCGGATCTTAGCCTAAAAAGTTTGTTAAATATTTAACTTAACAAGGAAAATTGATACAAACAAGACAAACGCAAAGGTCAAACAACAAGAACCCTCATCAAATAGATTCATTGATGCTGATGAAGTTATCAAGGAATTTGACTGAATACTGAATAGCAGTTAAGGATTTCCGTCGGTCTGTCCGTTATCGGCACGAGTCAAGAACGTGTACGGTAGAGCACCGCTTAGATAGCAAGTTCGAAAGTTTTCAGGGAGAAGAAGCAATAACACTATCCAATTATTTAAAACCATCGTTTACAACGAAGTGAGTGTTCTTAATTTACACGCACTAACTTGATGCTACACACTGGAGGAAACTCAAATATTGATATCATTACCATGTCAGCCGAAAAAAGAAAATTGGACAGACCACCCCAAAGACAGCCACAACTTTTGCCAGATACAATATTAAAATATACAAGAACTTGGCTCCTTTTATAATTAAGTTTAAGTGATTATTTACACATGTTTTGACGACATGACACTAGGCTAAACTGGGGACATGAGTGACCACTGTGGCGAAGTAAACATGGTCGTAAATCTTTGATCAAAACGTGAGCGCGACTTATTTGGCGTCATGTCGTTTGAACTTTATGTATTTGTTATTCTACACGGATATGAGAAGACCATTGTAGTAGCAGCTTTGGAGAAGAACACGTTGAAATGAAACGAAATCGCAATAACAGCACATACTTATAATACGACCAACAATATCGCTTTATATTGGTAAACATTTTGATATTTTACCACGACAATCAAATTATTTTGCTGTGAGGAGCCTAAGAGACGTTTATTCGTTGACAGGTACATAAACAAAAGTTAACAAAACAAACGTGGGAGCAGACGTAATCAAGAAAGGTAAATGGGGTGAAAAGTCGAGGGAGCAATTTGCACGTACGAGTTGAATATATAAAAGTATCTATGTACTTGCACGAGTACCTTAGATATAAACAATGAAGAAAATTATTTGTCCAACGAAATTAGACAAAGACTCTTCTGTTTTTATTAATTAAATATATTTTGATAAGTTCTGAATATTACGTGCTTGTTATATTAGTATGTACAGTCAAGGCCATAAATATGTGTACATTTTAGTACCTTGTCTATTTAATGTCATGTTTAAACTGCCATTAAAGTGGCAAGGTACTAAACGTGTACACATATTTACGACCTTGACTGTACTTGTAATACGAAACGCGTTCAGATGTTTTTTAAGTTTAGTTCATAATCAAATTTCTTCATAATCAAATAAACACGACCAATGATAAGACAATTAACGCTAATGTAGTTTCATAAGCATCGATAATTTTGTGACGTCACCCTGAGATAAACAGCGGTGTTTTAAGTCCAAAATTAACAGTTGAGACGAGTGACGTCACTGATACGCTAATATTTATTTATCGTGCGATAGATGACGCGGAGTATAAAATTGATAAAACATCTGTGTGGAGTACCAGAGGCTGTATTCATAATTAGTTTAGGTGATGAAGACCAAACTAGCGTACAGTAAACACGGGTTACTTTAGCCCGGGGGGTAACATTGCCCACCCAAAAAAACACTTTACTTTTTTATTTTTATAAAAATAGATAATACAGACTTTCACTACGTGTTCTAAATAAAGTAATTGTTACTTAAAATTGTAAAATATGCAAAGAAAAGCTTGAAGTATAGGGGCGGACAATGTTACCCCCCAGGGCTAATGTTACCCGTGTTTACGTAATGACAAGTCAAATATGTGATAACTTTAGTGTTTCCGCTAAACATCTCGTCAAGAACCAAACTAATAGGCATAAAACTATATTTGATGCATCCGTCCCACTCTTGCTTTGCCAAATAAAGAAAAGAAAGACAGAGATATAAACAGCACAGGAATAATAAAAACAATCCATACAATATTATTTAGACATTGCCGAATATTGCCGGTAAGCAACAATTATTTGCGTTTTTGTTTCCATTTTTTGGAGTCAAATGAAAAGTATGCAGGTTACGTTAAACATGTCAATGCTAAAGAACCTGCATGCTTGAAATTTCGCTTTTAAGTACAAAAACAGTGTTTTCTTCCTAATACTAAATAAATATTAAACGATGAATGGCACACATATATTTCTATATTACACAAAATCATCATATCTGACGATTGCTAACCGCTTTAGTCATTATTAAACGTTTAAAGAAACGATGAACACATTCACTTCATTGCACAAACGATAAGGGCAAGATAATTCATTTAATTTGAAAAGAACAACGCCTAACATTATAACGCTAATGACCTTAATCCAGAGCAAAGTAACTATTCTTTAATTCTATATAAATTGATTACCACTAGTTTGAATGGACGCTATTTCAATTTTGCAATGTGAAATATTTTGTGCGAATATTTTGTGAGAACGATAATTTAATGACTGTCCAACCTTCTTTGTCTTACTGCCGCACTCAGAGACGTCAATTAAGGTTTAAGTTTCATTAAAGTAGCTGCTGTCACTTTCTTTGCTATAGCAATAGAGTAAGACGCAGCAACTTTAATGCCTGGGCCACACCGGATGCGTTGCGTAGACGTGCACGTGCGCGTTCGCGTTCCACTGCGTTGTATAGTATGAATCCTCACATGAGGACGCAGCTATACAACGCAGTGGAACGCGAACGCGCACGTGCACGTCTACGCAACGCATCCGGTGTGGCCCAGGCTTAATGTAACTTAAACATTAATTGACGTCTCTGAGTGCGGCAGTTAGCGACTTAGGGCCCTATTTCACCGGGACACCATGGTCGCGCCCAACCAAGCAAGCAGTCACCAGGTGAGATACCCTCCATATAGACCTGTATACATTTTGTTGGTGGCGGCGACCGGGTGGCGCGACCATGGTGTCCCGGTGAAATAGGGCTATTAGTCCTATTTCAAAATACGATAAAAAATATTATTCTATTGAGACAAAGAACTCTTTGCATTAGCATTTAGTATACGTACACTTCGAAGAATGGAACTCGGCATAAACTTCGATTTATTCGCACGGTAAATAATTCTTAAGAACTATTAATCCGCTAGCTAGCATAAGCATGGCACGTCTATCAGTACTATCCGCTGAGATACAATCTAAGGTACATATCAGTGGAATCCAGAGCCTTTGAAGCCGACGTCATTCTTAGAATCGATTCTACAGAGCGTCACGTACCGACAGTTCAATACATAGAGAATGTCCAATAAAGCGGTATCATAGCAGTTTAGTTCTTAATATACCTTACCTTAAGTATAATGCTTATTACCGGAATGAAATCGAATGAAACATGTTTTATTTAAACGGCAAAAAAAATTTTTGGTTCAAATACGAACAAACATTTTTAAGTGAAACCACAGATATATAATACTATAGTTGAAATTAACACCAATATTTGTAGAATGTGTCGATACACAAAACAATACAACTAAGTAGGTATGTATCGGTACTGAAATTAAAAAACAATAAGTTCCTTTGAAACATATCTTTACAACTATTATAGCACCCATACTTGAACAAACCATATTAGAGAAGCCTATATATATAGGTATATGTATTAGGGAAAAAATAAAACATTCGTATTGACCATCCAAGTAGTTATCAAAGGCTTCCGCTCCATTCAAGCGAGTGAAGCGAGCGAATTAGGATTCTACACGCGCCGCGAATTGCTTCTACTCCGATAATTTCCTATAGACCTTGGAATACAAAATAATAGACCTAGCGGGGGAACGAAAGGGTTTCGACTGAAGGTTCCGCGAGAAACTTGTGTAGTCATACGTGTAAAGAAATAAATAACAACCAAACGTCACTCGGGAATTTCTGTTTGTTATGAACTCTACAAAAAATGTGAAAAAAGGAGGTACGATGTGTACGACGTACGTTGGTAGCGAAATCTCAAGGTAAAAAATTGCAATTCCCTAGTAGGTACAGATTATGTAAAGTCACTAACGTCCGCACTCAGAGACGTCAATTAACTTTTAACATTAAAGTTGCTGCTGTCACTTTCTTTGCTGTAGCAATAGAATAAGACGCAGCAACTTAAATGAATCTTGAAAATTAATTGACGTCTCTGAGTGTGATGCTGATGGCAGTAAGTAAATTATATGGTACAGACAGACTGCGCAATTAAATGTTAAAACTGATGGTTGTGCTATTATGCACTATTTCAACATCTATAAGGATTAAAAAACATTGTTAAATTTATTTTCCATTCTGCCTTTGTTAAACTATATCGATCACGCGTGATGGACGGTCGAATATTTTTGATAAATTCCTTTGTTATTAATTTTATTTGTTCCAACTTTTAATTGATAAATACTTACTATACTGTGGGACCCAAGACATATAACTGTTTTTGTTGCGCCAGCAATGGCAGAAAGGAATCTCGATAGCACCCGTTAGCAATAATTAATTACATTCCTCGATTATTTCCGTGGTTTTGCTGATGATCAATGATGATGACTTTACTGAGCTATGATCTAGAGATTGCTTCGTATGTACAATAATAAAACTATGATTAAGGCAAGGATGCAGTAACAAAGCGTCATGCGTATCAAAAACGTCGAACTCATAAGTAAAGTGTTCAGAGAGAGTGGTTTGAATTTAGTATATCATAAACTATGAAAGGGTCTCATAATATCGTAAAATCTTTACAAAATGCAGAATATCTGTTCATATAAAACTACTGGTTAATTTAAAAACGAACAAAAGTATTGGAGGATGATGTAAAGTGAACAAAGACTAATCAAATTAAGTAGTTCAAATTACCCTTAACTCAAATGCTACATGTCCACGGAAGCACTTTAAAAGTACACATTAAAATAATTTTTTAAAAGAGATTGACAAATTGCTTTTTTATTACTTTACAAGAACAAAGATAAAATTTGACATTGGTGACAATGATCCACAATCTGGAATGAGGTGTACAGGAAAATGCTACAGTGACACATTTCTCCGAGCAATCCAGCACAAAACAGATTCGAGGAATTGCATTTAGGCCTTTAGGTCACTATTGTTTATATTTACGACGCTTCAATGAGCCAGCATGCTTCCAAAACGACGTAAGTCCATACTAAATTATGTAAACGTTACTTGTCAATGTTATTTTTGAAGTGTGTTTAGTAGCACAATTGTCAGGCAACCCATACCTATAAATATGAATTTTGGACCGACTTAAGATTATCTTGTTTCAAAAACCTCAATTCTTTTTTACACTAAAAAATAACCTACATCGATAAGATTAAGTATTCACAGATATAATAACAATTTGTTATTGTTTTGAGTTTTATCAAGGGCGAGGAAAACCTTGCGCAGGCCTTGTCTTACTGGTCCGGTTCTGAGAAATCTTGATATGGTAGATACAGCACTGCACTTGCAGTGAGGGCATTTAGCTTACATTTTAAATTCCAAAATGAATTTAATATGCTATTTTGAGCGCTATGAAACAAGCGAAAATAATAGTAGCAGTTAAACGTTTTCCCTACCTATTTTTGCAAATGAATACTGCTCTGGCGGAAACGAAAAGGATAGAGCTATATGGCTGCTATAATTTTGTCCTTTTCACTGCCTGAAACTTGGCAGGTTATCACATTAGGTAAGTACATAATTCGGCCTCAGAACTGAATATGACGAGCTCCAAGCAGATACAATTCTACCATTTTCCTATTTTTTAGTTTTCAAAAATGTACACTACCTGTGATCCTTCTCTTTCTTCTGTGGGATAAACCTTATCAATTATTTTTATTAAATTAATAATTAGTTTTCGCCTCTGTTGATCAATAGAAAATTAGCATATTGCCTGTGTTATTTGCTATGTGGTGCAACAGAGTTTAAACCATAACATAAAGTGTTTGTGATTTAATTTTCAATACTCTGCTAAGTGACACTACCTGTTCAAGTTTCAACTACATACATGTACACATTTTAAGCCACAAATGTTATCCATGACGGAACACACACATACACTTCACATACACTTTTGGAGACATCTGAAATTAGGTTACAAATTCAGCAATGCCAATGAAAATGTATCTGCTATACTTGGTGGATATGATAATAGAGATACCTCTCGTTGGCAAATTACCAAGCTATCGCGAAGATTAACACTTTGCCATCGCCTCTATTTAAATATAGCTTTAATCGGGGTTTTTCCATTGTTATCATTCAGAAACACGTGCATATTTGCATCGTGCGCTCATATTTGAAAATTTTAGACATACTCGTATTAATAATACAAGAGCGTTGACAGCTGAAAAAATTGAATAACGGTTAACAAAATGTGCATGTCACAGTTGATGTCATACACATTTGGCCACGCAAAAAGTCCGACCATTTATTATTTATTAAACATCGAGTTGAATAAACTCCTCGCGTCAAGCCGTCTGTCGCTCACACTAATAATAAATTAGGTTTTTTGCCAACTGAAACAGTGTAATTAAAACTGACATGTATTCGGTTTCGCTACCGGTGATCAAAGGTTGACGAACCGCCCGCTGCTTAGTATCTAGTATTACTAATTCAAACCAATTGTCAGTTCGATGCCCCGAAATCGTATCCTGTCCTAATGCGTACTTCGGGCGCGGGTCGAAGGACCAATGGTCCTTTGACCGCATCGTGCCGAGTAATAAAACACATTGATACTATTATAAGTTATTAAATAAGTTAGACCAAATTTTTTCTACTACTTTTAATTTAAACACATGCCTTCTTTAAAATGTATTTATTTTGTATTGTGGTTTTAACCTTATATACTATTTCTACATACAGGGTGGCCGCTTTTTACAACATTTTAATTTCCCTGACTTTTCCCTGTTTTCCAGGCACTTTTTCGGTTTTTTCCCTGATCATCCAAGCAAAAATAAAAAAAATGTCTCATAAATTATATTTTATAAAAAATATTTTTTTTATTTTGATGCCCTTCGAGGATTTTTACATTTTAATCAAGACTCGTAACATATATTTTTTGCCGAAATGCACCGATATTTTTTTTTACTAAATTTAATGAAATTAATTTATATTTTTCGTAGTTTAGAATTAGTAGATGTTTACAACGACAACTTATTTCATAGTTGTTATTACACCGATTTTTGATTTTTGTACTTAGTGACTTTTTTCTCTCAATAAACGAAATGCAAGTTATAGTTTTAGTAAGAAATGTATTTTTCCCTGACCTTTTGCAATTTTCCCTGACATTTCCCTGATTTTTCCCTGACCAGTGAATTTCCCTGACTTTTCCCGGTTTTCCCGGTTTTCCAGAAAGTGGCCACCCTGTACATAGGTTTACATTTAGGATACCTGCTACAAGTGTTGGGCGTTATAAACGTAAGTATTCGTGACATCATAAGGAAAGGCGCGAGTATTCACATTACAAAAAGCTATCAGATTATTATGAATACATTGAAATAAATAGGTTAATACGATACGCATGTGGGTGCCGCGATTCTTTATGTGACACAGACGTAAAGTTCCCGCGCGCTGTGGACTGTAAATTAACCTAGCTGTTATTATAATTAGGAGCTTAACGTTGCTTAAAAACACGTTTATTCAAATTCAGTGTATAAATAATCTAGTGCGGCATTTTCCAATAATTAAAATATTTTATCGCTTAACATTTAAATGGATGATTAAAATAAAAATGAACGCAGTAAAGTTATGATCATAGTAACAAAGATGCGACACTTTATGGTT
Source organism: Tortrix viridana (assembly GCA_963241965.1). Classification (NCBI taxonomy): domain Eukaryota; kingdom Metazoa; phylum Arthropoda; class Insecta; order Lepidoptera; family Tortricidae; genus Tortrix; species Tortrix viridana. Next base: position 4,914,438 of record OY725192.1, read on the forward strand.
AAGAAGTTAGTGTCAATGTTATGTTTAGTTCAACCAAGCTTGTGCAACCAGGGTTGTCACATTACTGGAAAAATCTAATCCCATCAAATATTACCCTCACTTTTTAACTTTTCATTCATCAGAAAAGCGTTTGTGATTATTTAATACACTTTCTTTAATTTATTATACCTACTTCGTTTACAGTCAGCCCATTTGGGCAGGGAAGTGAGCAAGGAAGTTTTTTTTTTTTTTTTTATTGATAATGGGTTTGCTCTTGACTAACTCCCGCCCTTGTAGGACGAAGATTCAGTCTACCCAGCGAGCTCACCCAGAAGATGCCTATTCACCCTAGCTTTAAATAGGTTCAGATTGTAAGCACTCGAAAATACAGACGCGTGAAGCGCATTCCACCCCTTTGCAGTACGCATTATGAAAGATGGTGCAAAGCGCTTCGTTCGAAAAGGCGGAATTTGAACCAAGTACGGATGGCATCCCGCGGTGCGCCTGGAAGTCCGATGGTAGAAAGGAGACGGCGGTATTAGCTCGTGGAGCTCCTGTGCACACTCCCCGAAGTACAGTCTGTACACCGACAAGCAGGCAACTTTCCGTCGGTGAGCTAGGTTGTGAAGCTTAGCTTTTTCAAGAAAGTCGTGGCCGAAGAGTCTCTTAGCTCTGCGTTCCACCGAGACAAGTATGGCTAGTTGGTATTTAGCTGAACCATCCCAAAGGTGACTGCAGTACTCCATGCCTGATCGGACCTGAGCTTTGTAGAGAGATAAAAGCTGTCCAGGCGTGAAGAACCGCTTCACCCTATTTAGGATGCCCAGCTTTTTGGCCGCGGGTGGGCAGCAGAAGTGGAAGTGTATGTAGTGACGGCGTGAGTGACGTGTTTACACACTCGTCCTGCCCACTTCCCTGCTCACTTCGGCTGAATGTAAATGCATGAGGCATTTAATTCGTTGAATACACGATTGAGTATAGAATTCCCATCATATGGCAGGAAAAGTGAGATGGCTTTTATCTTAAAAGCAAGTTCAATATATCAATTGATGTTCAACGGTCGTATTACATATTTGTTTTGTCGACGATCTGTCTTTTATAGGGAACGTATAAAACGAATTCATAATAATATACCTACAAGAAGATAAGATAACAATAGGAGACGGTAAATATAATAAAATAGCGACTCGTCTCGGTTTCGCACGGGTAGCAGAGCATATACGCACTGAAACCTTTAAGGAATTACTTATACATCTAAACTTTCCTCATGAATCACTCCGTCCATTGGTGAAAACTGTATGGAAATCCTTTCCGTAGTCACACAGACAGACAGACGCGGCGGGGATACTTTGTTTTATAATATGTTGTGATCCCAGACAAATACAAAGTTTATTACAACGTTAGCTGCGAAAAGGCCTCGAGAAATTACTAATTACATTATCCGAAGTAGTATTTCTTTCTAGTTTATTTAAAAAAAAATACAAAATATAAAACCGTCATTAAAAACTCACTGAGAAGGGTTAAATAATGGCCGGCCTCCTAGGAATTGCCTATTTAGTGCCTAATAAATAGGTACCTACATGAAGTAGTGACGTAGTGAGTGAAGGCTGTTTTATTTCGACTTCCTCCCGCGAACACTCCGATTGTAGAATGAGCTCCCTGACGAAGTTCTCCTTGGGGACTACATACAGTATGGAATAGGATACAGATCGCTGCCCGTGAAAAACTAACGACTAAATATTTCCGGTGGTCATCTCTGGTCTTCATCATCAGTTCCTCTTCACCAAGAGGTGCTTTTAGAATGCAAATTCGTGAAGTCTTACAGGATATACCAAAGATGCGGTATGTGTGCCTATAATTTTTGAGGAGTTCCCTCGATTTCTCCAAGATCGGATCCTGATCTGACGACAATGGGATCAACTGGAAAGTATAATTACTCTTTCAAACAAAAAACAATTTTGTCAAATAGGTCCAGCCGTCTTTGAGTAATCAGGTATCATACTCGTACATAAAAAAATATATATCCTTACGAATTGAGTACCTCCTCCTTTTTTTGAAGTCAATTAAAAATAGACATAAAGAAAATTAACATGCTTATCCGAATATAAGATAACTGTTGGTTTAATGCAAATGTTCTTTAGGACACACTTGAATACTTGTAGGGTGTTTTCTGCAGTCAAACAAAGTTATAACCTGTAAACATATTTTGATGCATACTTTGTCGGTGTAATTCATACATCACACCTGACTCGAACACGCGTCAGCAACCCGCCAAATCAGTACTTAACTACACGCGTATCCTCATACATACAAATTATGACATTTACTCCAATCTTGTATCATTACATGATTACACTAACTGTATGGTTACTCCCTATTAATCAAATCGAATCATTTTTCAAATTGCGCCGTTATAATGACATCATTTATCTTGTATACGTACTACAAACCCAAAATTAATATAAGTGACGCTAATGACATATGTTTCATTTGTTAATTCCTGACAATTGTCGGGGCAACGAACTTGTATACTGATCTATGGGAATGAACTTCAAAGGGAGCGCCACTCCACTTTCCGCATTGGCGGTATAATATAATAAACCTCTAATTGCTAAGAAGCCGACACACCCAAAATTTATAGCTATTTATTAAATAGAATACTGCCTTTCAAAGTAAAAAGGCAATATGCGCAGTCGCACATTGAAATTAAGCTATCATACAGCTTATTTCTTTAGGACGGCAATATAATTTCCATGTTGAACTTAATTTGTAGCTTTTGGTTTGTGAGAAATCCGATGTTAGCAAATGGGTAATTTAGTCGATTTTTCTATAGGACAGCATAGAGCAGGGTAATCGACTAAATTTATATTTACCGAATTGTACTGACCTGTTGTAGGTACATGTATGATGAACGCTCACCTTTTGAGTGTTCAGCTAAAATCAGCTTGGCTTAACAAATGACAACGCAGATCTATAATCAATTATTAGTACCTAGAGGACCTCCATGTTCTTTTACACTTTTTACAATATTTAAATAAAGGCTTTACAATTTTAATATCTGTGCGTATTGGCCTTAATTTCGAGGCAAAATCTCCACAAGTTATTAAAATTCAGTTGGAGGGACACTGACCAAACTGCTCGTGACTAATTTATGTCGTTTATGGCAGAATTAAAAAAAAAATTACGTAGTTAAGGACAGTTAAGGCCTATTTTTTTTCCTTTGTGTAACGAAAGTTAACTATATGATTTGTATGACTAATTTTCGTTACTCACAGGTAAAAGTTAGCGGTTTTTTTTATTGAGCCTTTAACTATGAACAGTTTTTTTTTTAATTTACCTTTATACGATAAATGCTGACAGGTATGAATCGCTGCAATTAAGTGGAATATGCAGATCTCAGCCAGCATGGTACCGGATCAGGCTGGACTACTCTAGAGATTGCAGGAAAACTCATGGTCAGTGAGCTCATATTTATAACAATTGATGATATTTATTCGTACCATTGCAATCCATTTTACAATTCAAGCACTGTACCAAGAATGGATCGTCGTAGCGTCTAATATATCACTTCATAACATATATTTCTATCCTGCCACTAAGCATTTTTAAACAGACATCACATTAATATACTTACATATAAATGAAAAATAAAGGTCGTTGTACTCGGAGACAAGCCCCAAAAAAAACTAAAATAGATGCCTAATTGCCTGTTACCTGCTCCAATTCTGTCAACGTATATTCTCACGCCAAAAAACTTTTTTCTTTCGTAAACCTACGTCACAAATCTACTAGCCCACAAACTACGTCATCACAGGTGTTACTCTTAAGGCAGATCTTTTTAAATTTAAAACGTCGCGTCTTGTCTCTGAGTGCGTTCACCTTTTGTCCCAGTTCTGGACGTCAACAGGTAACCGACATGTTTTGGGAGTGAGATATATGTACGCGAGATTACTGAGATTTTCTAGCAACAGCAAGTCATTTAGAAAAATTATGCTAATTGTCGACGCCATTAGATTTTCTTGCGTTAAAAAATATATCCGTAGAGGGGTTATTGTTTTTGTTTACAAACTCGTACGCTGAAAACATACGAGTGTACATAATAAGTTTAGTATAATACTAATGCGCTTGACGATGTATTGAAAGGCAAGATATGAAGGAAACGCCTTTCAATACAATAGCATAATGTTGTTATCATAAAAGGATTTTCTTGTGCTTCAATGTCATTTAATATCTTTAGGACAACGTTCAGGTGCAACTCTTCTTCGACTTTTACTTGTATTCTTAAGGTATTAAATTTCAAAAGTCATGGCTACCCAATATGACCCTGATACCAACCGTTTTCTCATCAACTGTGCAACAATCTCTTGTTCCCGCTAGGAAGTATACGAATCTTTAAGCTATGCAAGAGACAAAGGGATTTCAAGTGTTTAGTCCTAAAGTAAATAAATATTAAAAATACCTGTCAGCCATATTATAGCATCATCAAGGTACGTCCTTCGGGATTGTACAGTCGAGGCCAAAGATTATGCATACATTTTTGCAACTTATCCCATTGCAATAAGGAGCAAAAGTTACATATCTTTAGCCTCGACTGCACTGCTCTCTCAATCGTTCTCACTCGCTCTTATGCTAGTTTAACCGACTTTACCCGAAGCCGAATACCTCTTGAAGTGTAACTAATTGGAGATTAATGGACTCCATGAAAATTTAAGTATTTGCTGATCTACAATTTATATTTACATACATACATACCATCACGCCTGTCTCCCAATGGGGTAGGCAGAGACTATGGAACGCCAGGTGCTCCGGTCCAAACATACCTCTTTCGCTTCCACTACATTCATCAACATCTTTATGCACGTACGTAATTTATAATTTTTTTTCTGATCTACAATTCGCATGAGTCATTTGTATTGTTGCGCATATGACAATAAACATTTATTGATTTATATTTTCATTTCGAATCAAATGAGACGTTATTTCACTTTTGACGGTAATTTTTTGAAACAAGCGGTATGAACTCGATTATGCCTCTAAAACAAAAACCGCTGCAACTGATATGATAAGAATGTATCGAGGTCATCCCTACTTGTTGCGTTTCTATCGCTCTGACAAACCCGTTTAAACGTATGTACTATTTTCAAGGATTGTTTAAACCTAACTAACACTGACTAATTTGCAATCCGAGGCAACCAACTGGGCATATTTCAGAAAGATTGTCGCAGTTAAGAACCTGATTTAAGAAACGCTAACTTTTTCCATTACGTCACGAAAATGAACCCATATAAGTGTATGACTAAATTTCGTTACGTAATGGAATAAAGTTATCATTTTTTAATTAGGTTCTTAACTGCGACAACCTTTCTGAAATATGCCCAACTACCAAATCAACTGTTTTCAAATCAAAAGTGATTCTTTTGTTTTTTTCCCTACAGTGACAGTCTTTCTGGTAGTTCTGGTCTATGCCTATCGTAGTTATGTTTATCGTCGTGGATAAACGTGGATAAAACATGGTTCACTTTCTGAACAGTTTGTAAGTGCGAAAGTGACAGATGCTTTATCCACCACGATACTATTAAGGTTACCGACGGTGCGAAACCGCGAAACTGTGGCGGAATCGTGATATTTAATACGAAATTGAACTTTATTTCGTTGCCAGAGTTTCGCTACTACAGTTCCGCGGCGGAGATGTGCTACCGGCGTTAAGTAGGGTTACCGACGGTGCCGTTTGGTTTTATGCAAAAAATGTTTGACTTGATAAAGGAACAAATTCACTTTTTCATTTAGAAGCTAATCACATCACACTAATATAATAAATGCGAAAGTTTGCTATTAATGTTATGTATGCTTGTTACTCCTTCACGCTGAAATGGCTGGACGGATTTCGATGAAATTTAAAATTGAGATATACATAGCTTAATTAAACCTTAACTTAACACATAGGCTACCGTTTATCCCGAAAAAAAAACTGTTTCCGTGGGATGGTCAACGAAAGACAAGTGCAGTGAATGACTAATCCAATTACAATAATTCACTTAACCTTCATTGCTGTCAAAATAGTCTCAAAACGATTATATAACTTGATCATGGCTAGTGTCAAGTTCGGTGTCTAGTTGGCCTCTCGCCTACGCTACAACATGCACTTATTACGAGTTACGACTGAGGTCACCCTATAATTTTCCTTCATAATCTCCGGAAATAATGCAAACCTTTCCTGGTCTGTGAGGTTAGTGTATCAGTTATCATATGATATAATCAGGGATGTTACCAAGGTAAACAGTTAGATACACAGCGATTTAGAATAGTATAGTATATAGTATTATCGTACTAACGAACGCTACAAAACTACGGAGTTACGTTAACCTTTTCTTCACAATCGATTGATCAATGGAAAAAAGTATAATCGATCGATATAAATATACAGATAATATATAAGAATATACAACAATGCTGTCTTGATTGTTTTTAAATATCTCACCCAAATCCCAATTTGCGTACGTAATGTATTGTTACCTGTAAACAAAACAATAAATAATTAAAACACGAAATGACTCGACAAGGCTATTTGCGCCGAGAACAATAAGAATATTCCAACTGAATTACGTAAAATATTACTAGGTATTTAATGTTACGTTATAAAACGTATTGCGGTTTAACCAATGTAAATATTATTTAATATCAGTCGAGAATATAGTTACAATTTATACTTTTAATAATTTCTACCGTTTTATTAAATTTGGCAACACTAAATTATTATCGTGTTAAAAATTTGCGTTAATCAAGCACGACCAGCTATGACGTTTACCGCCTGTTTCACAATCGTCAAGTAAAGCATATCTGTCAAATTAATTTAGCCCTATCCCTTTCTTACACTTGAAAATAGATATGGAGAGGGCTATCTTTATTTGACAGATGAATTAACTTGTCGATTGTGAAACAGGCCCTTAATGTTATTAATTATAATGTCTTATATTGTGGCATATATATTAAGATAAACAGCGGTATTTATCATTTTTATGGCTGTCCAGCCTTGTATACTCATTAGTCTCAATAATCTTCGCTAAATTAACCTAATTTCTTTTTTATTAATATCCTGCAGTGCTGCCAACTGTGACATAATAGTTTTATTTCCAGGAAACGACGTGTTATAGTCTGTAGCGCATTCAATCTAGCTACAGATGCCGTTTGTTATTGTGGTTAGTTTACTCTTGGCCTAGTCTATTTATTGTCACCGGCAATGCGCCAGGAAAATAGAGCCAATTTGCATTAGTTCCCAGTAAATCAATCGATTGACATCGAATTCTATCCCGAGTCACTTTTGCTAGGTAAGTATTATTTAGGAACGAGTTGGCTATGTATGATGCACCACTCTTTCAATTTCATCTGTGGAGCCTGATTTTGATCATGATGGAAGTGTTGGAGTGTGTGATGTTCGTCGAAATGTGAGGACGGTAGTCAGGCGCGGCTCTCAATATATTATGGGACATATTTTACTTGCAGCGATGCACTGCAATTACAATTCAGTCAGAGATTTCACGTCAAACGAATCGTAAAGCCTCTAATAGACACATGCAATTAGTTGTCTTTATGCCCATGCAAATCAGAGGCGGTATGTACCACGACACGTGTCCGACGTTTAGCATGCAGATTGTGTTGCTCTCAAGGACGTCGCCTATTTTGTTGACGAAGCGGCTTAGGTCTTTCACAGGCAACTAAAAAGAGAAAACTTATCAAATTAAGACAAGCGGTTTATACAATTCATACAGAATCATGAAAAAAAGGAATTTACTTGCATTAGGTAATATTAATATGATTATGGCATGAGACAATTAATATGGTGCGGATCGAAGCGCTTACACCGTTGACCGAAAGTCTATTATTGCTTAATTCGCGCGCCATATGAATTGTCGTGCTGTACGCGCCTATTCTTCTTTATAACCGAATGAAGGCAAATAACCCATGCTCAGCAATAATTTCAATGGAAATGCCAATCTGGCAGAAATGCTTCGCAAAAACAAGATTTGGTTATGAATCGGTAGGTATATATTTGTTGTTACGCAAACGCTTATGTTCAATGAATAGTGCAGTGACTAAGTCCTAACACGTGAAAAAACACGTGAAGAAATAGTTTTGTTATCTGTACTTCCGTGGCTATGGTGCTATAAAATAATAATTACCTACAAACTCAACAGTATTTATATCGTAACACGATACTAGCATCCTTTGCCCCCAACAAACTAAAACGACCTTCAACTTGGATAAGGAATATTCGTATAAAAACACGTTTTGAGCAAAAAGTAAAAAGCATCCAGGTTTTTGCTCCTATCTCCCGGCAAAACCCGTTTCGTTCGGGCAAACACCTTTCACTTTATCATTTTTTATGAAACTGTCGTGGAAAGATGAGAGATTTCAAAATTCTGACACGAGCGTATCGCGCATTAAGAAAATTAAATCGAAGCGATGAGAGCGCGCTACCGTCCATTCTCTTGAGTGTCGATGATTCGCTTTATTAAACGCGCCAAATGGGCGAAGGTCGAGTAACTAGTCGCAACGTGGAAATATATTTTTTGCCGAGAGCTCTTGTGATAAATATAACAAACAGACGGGACACGTGCGCTGCGCGATATGATAGACGTCGGATTATTTACTTTATTAATGCTGTTTTATTAATGTGTGTTAATTTAAACACATCATAATATGTCTGGATATAAACAAATGAAGATTGAAATAAAACGTTTTAATGTTAAGTACAGAACAAGATGTTCATATAATATATACTGTACTCTTAAAGTCTTCCTGCAGACAAACGGTCATAAAACAGTTTTGCAGGGCTTTTGTTTATTTATAATTTTGTTGATTGGTTTAATAAATAAATAATAAAATAAAAAAATAAATCAACATTTCACATAACCTATGACCGTAAGTTTAATAAAAAATAAAAAAGTATGGCAACTTTTAAACCTAATTTGTGTTCTTTTTCATATTATCAATTTTTTAAATCTATATTTATACTAATATGAATTATAAATATATAAAATTGTGTGTTTGATTGTATGTTGAGGGTAATATTTGGAATTATTGAACCGATTTTAAAAAATAAGTCGCCTTATTCCTTACTAACAAAGACTACTTTAAACTGAGTCGAAGCCGAAGGGAGGACGTGTAACCAGTAAATAAAATTAATTTATTTAGATAGATTAAGATTGTCTGCTTCTTGTACCTACCCGTAAGGTAAGTAAATGCAAAATAAAATTATTTTCCTAAATTTAATTCTAGCATCTTAAACAATAAACGAGTTTGTACCCAATTAAGAGTAGTAACCACCGGGTTAGCCGATCGGTCAGTCAGAAAAAATCGCTTGTATTTAAAATTAACTGGAACACCAACTCGATCAATATCGTATGATCAGAAGCCCGAAATAGAATAACAAAGGAAAAAACAAACTAATTCGAATAGGCCGAACTGGCCAATTAATTAACAACGATTATCTCAGGCAGGAAGGCAGTTTCTCTAAACAATACCTAGGTATGTCGTGTCGTTTTGTATTTGTTACGTCAATCGTCTTATTTTATTTTTGTGAAAAGAAACCGGTGTTATTTTTATATATACAAGCGGGTGACAATTTGGCAATTTATATTTGTAAGTATATAATAAATAATAATAAATGAAGTTTATTTGCCATTAACATTACACAAAATTGTAGGGTACATCATCTTCATTATTATTATCTGTGACCTCCACACTATATCTAAATTTTTTATCTCACGGAAAAAATGTAAACAAAGATACGTCACTGTCAAAGTGACATTTCAGGGGATCTCAAAGTATGGCCGGGTAAATTTCCGGGCGTTTAAACCGCCGTCATTAGTGTTTTCAATATATTGACGAAATCAATGACACCTACCAGCAATTTATGATGTAAAGAGAAGCAGAACCGTGGGTGTAGTTTCTGTTAGCATCAGAAGTTGCCGTGTTATTGGTTGGCCAATTATTATAAACGCGTTTAAATGTGTTTAACAACATGTTTTTCTCCATCACCGATAAAAAGCAAAGACGTGGTCGTTTCTTCACAGGAGACAACATATAGTCTTCCTTTGACCGAGAAGTACTCGGACCAGGGTCGATCCTTCCACACAACAGTGAACGAAAAACAACGGAAAACGTAATAATGAACAACTTAACAACAAATACATTTACATACAAAAAATAAATAATACATACGTAAACAGTATTAGGGCGATTCTTCGGCGTTTTAACCGCCGTCATTGTCGTCTTCGCATATATTGACGAAAATAACGATTACTATCAACAATTTCCGATGTAAATAGAAGAAGCACCGGGAGTAGTTCTCATTGCATTCAAAATTAAAATAACCTTGTTAGTTTTATTTGGAATAATGTGCGAAGACGACAATGACGGCGGTTAAAACGCCGAAGAATCGCCCATTATCTCTTTAAATTAAATATAACAAAGAGTTTATGTCAGAATCAAGTTTGCCATCAACAAATTAAAGTATTTTATCTTGATTATAATATACATTTTATTTATACAAAGTCGATTTCTTACAAATGTGCTAAGTATAAATATCTTGAATTTTTAATTTTTTTTTCTTTAACGGCAACACCTTTGTTTAAATTTTTCCGTGAAATTAAAAATTTGACTGTAGGCTAGACCTGTCTCGTGGGGCCATTTACATACATTTACAAAACGTAACCCATTTAGCTCTTCACCTCCTTGTATTGCAGTATTGGCATGCTGCATGAAATTCTAATTTCTAAGATAATTTTTGAAAGGTTTTAATAATTACGGTATTTTTATATAATTATTTAGTTAGTATAAGAAGAATAATTACTATTTAAATACCAATATGCATATATTTAGTATATTACATTGTATTTTCGCACTCGTATTCCTACCTATATACAATCTTGAAATAAGCGTTACATGTTTTTTTATTCATTGCAATATTGCACAGATTATAAAAATTAAATCTTGATTAATCGTATGTACTACATCACACGACCTTAACCCGCAAGAAAGGACATCTTTATCCGATTTGAACTGAATTACCTTATGTGCAAGGCAAAACTTAGTCACGTTTATTTTAACTTAATATCATTTACATCGTACATATGGCAAAAATATCAAGCAAGACCGTTATCAATTTATATAACAAAACAGGCTCAGTATCAATTACTTATACCTACCTACACATTTATCTGTCAAACATTAAAAGCAAACTTTAGTATATTGAAAATAAGGTCGTCCGTTTACAACGATTTGGGCGATTTAAGGGTATACACAGTACCCAAGGATGCGATAAATCATAGTTAACAGATTATTGTAACCGGTTATGTAATAGTAAATAGTGGAGTGCAGTGCAGTGCAGAAGGTTCAATGATTCATAGGTGCCTCTGGCCATCGCTTTATTTTTAAGTGCCATCCCATACTACGAATGAACATAATCAAATTTACAACTACCTACGTCTGATTGAAGTCTGATTCCTATAAGATTCTTATTAGATTATCTAAATATACTGCATATATTTTTTTATTAAAAAAAATTACCTTTTCTCCGTCCAAAAGGCCCGCAAAACGAATTCCCGCTTCCAATAACACTGTCATTTATATATTTTATGAGTCTCCCAGCGTCTTCCAACTTTTGCTGGGAGCCCCATCTCGAAGGCAGATCCTCCTGCATTGACTCCGATTTTCCTTTTGTTCCCCGAGATTTCTTCAAAACACTTGTCATAATACCGTCACATCACACAATAAGTTCTGAATGAGAATACACTTTATAGCAAATTAACACTTTGTTTACACAAAAATTGTCAATAACCACTGGGTAAATTGGCGGTAATTTAGAAAGACGTTTTTCGCGCACGATCAACGCGTCCGTCCTCAGCGCTAGTGGCGGGACGAATGGGACCTTGTTTGTATTGTACGACGTTCCACGCCGTACTATGCTGAGGCTGAGTTATGTGGTGCCGCTAGGGCGACGCAAACAAACACGCCGGCTGTTCAGTGTGACCGGTGCGATGAAAATAAATTTCAACCAAAGATTTACTTGGTAAGCTACTAAATAGCCAAATACTAATTTCGCTGAGAGTGGAAAAATAATTTATAATGTTAATATAATATTACATTAAGGGTCATTCTCACGAGCGTTTTAGCCGCCGTCACAACCGTGGTCGCATTATTGAAGGCTTCAGGCTTCCCTGTAGATTCGAATGTCATTTGCGGCTATTCTGTGCAATTCAGAGCCGCCGCTAACAATTCTTATCAATAGCTTTTCCTTAGAAAATCGTCAATATTGTAGCCACGGCTGTGACGGGCGGTTGAAACGATATGAGAATTACCCTTAAAGTAAACATTAGGCGGTCATACCATACCTACCACAAAAAACTTCGCCACGCACACTCACGTTAAATATAGTAATCTCGTCGAATTCCATGACTCACTGAATTCCGTGGGAGTAGTTCTATAATCCGCCATCTATAGCTGTCCCGGATTCGACCTGCATGGTTCTAACCCTTTATTTATTAGCCTTAGCCTATTTAAAAGTCTAAGGTATTTCAGTTCCTAGATTCTATTAGCAGGGTTCTATGGCGGATTATAGAACTGCTAAAACGGAATTGAGCGAGTCACGGAATCCGATGAGTTTACCCTACTAAGTCTTTTAAATAGGTTTCACGAGTTCAGCTATGGTCGAGTTTACCGATGTGGATAAAACATACCACTTAACCAATGTAAGTGCAAGAGTGATGGATGCTGTATGGATCCACGTTTATCTACCGTAATAAAGCCGATATGGTAGCTACGGGGGTAGGGAGACGTCTAAGCGGACAACCCACTGAAAGTGTATTAAAAGAGGTAGATATAAGTATGGCATGTTCTTACTGCGCGGCGATTAGAATCTGTTCCGCCGCACACACACACAGACACATAAATTCGTCGCATACATACTTACTTCTAAACGCAGAAATTAATGAATACGGAACACGAAAGAGATAGCTTTTGTCCTTATTATAGGATTTTGGTTCTTATTTCAACAGCGATCGGCGTGCTCGGCGTGAGCTCTATGCGCTGCTGCCGCGACATAGATTAAGAATTACTTCTACTGAACAGACAGAAGGGTAATCTCGTAAAAGGTAAAATAATTAACTCTCTCCGTTCACAACGTTTTATGATGCGAATAATAATAACAAAAAAATATATAAATTACAAGAATGTTGGAAAAAAACGAAACGACCGGACATAGTTTTTATACCGACTGACCACATATCAAAAATTGGTCGATATCGGTTAACATTCAGGGAGTGGAAAACGTTATCGCCGTTTGTATGGAAAGCCGTCAACTCACAATCTTCTTAAAACGAGGACTTTAAAGCCTAAAATTCAGGATTGCGCGAAGTTATCTACAATCTACACTAATATGCTCTGATGAACAGACATCGATGTTTGCTTATCAATTTGTTCAGTTCAAATTCAAATCGTGCTTGTCAATTCCCGATATTGGAATGCGCTGAAATTAATACATAAATCTAACCTCAATTCGACAACCCGTGGGGTAATTCCGAATGATTGTCAAAAATGGTTATACACACTCAATAATGCGTTAAAAATTACAGTCAATCGTTAAAAAAACCAAGTAATGATTTAACTTACACAGTTACACGATATGGGGTAATTTAGAGATACCAAAAAAGGTACCAACAAGCTCTTGGGTCGGAAGTTTTATCACAGTACGCATGCTCTTACAGCTAGCGACCGGATTGAAAGCGGGGGAACGGATTAACATGGCGACATAGTAGTGTTGCCAGAGTATAAAATTACTCTCTGTTTAGTAGAAATTCGCGAATTTTGGATTTCCCCCATTTTCGACTTTACTCCAATTCACCTTACTATATTCATTCAATAAGTTCAACGATCTCGTATCACCAATATCACCATATTCATCAGCCATTTCCAACGAGGACGAGGAGCGTATAATTCGCATAATATTTGGCAATACGTCTGTGTTACCGACGGATTCCCTAGCTGCAGTCATTGGTGTCGACCAGATTCTTCTGTCTGTAGGCACTTTCACTTGTCTGATTCTACCAGCGCTTCCCAAGAGTCAGTCTTTTTACTCGTGTCTGTCTGTCCGTCTGTCACAGCCAATTTGCTCCGAAACTCGATTGAGACTCGATCGATTGAGTTGGAATTTGGTAGGTACAGTCGACCAAATATGTGGTCTACCACCCTAAGGATGAAATCTATTTGCACATCATAAATAATAAGGTTGATATGACGCGTTTGTCAGTTTGAAGGACCGACTTAAGTGACATTTTAATTTCACAGGAAGTTGTGCCAAAATTGAAAGACCATTTATTTGGCCGACTGTACCTACACATATGACAGTCGGTGACCCAAACACGGACGTGTAACGTTAATAAATGATTTAAACATGGGGGCCACTTTTGAGGAATAAATTAGAAAAGTAAAAAAAAAAGGTTTGCAAACTGTATTGTGTGAGATATCGTTGTGAGAAATTCAAATATATTTTTTTTTATAAATGTCCAGTATAAACTGACACGCACTATGTATGCACTCTCATACTTAGTGAGTGTCAGCGTATACTGGATAATATTTTTTATGTGATGTAACTACAAATTAACGGTTTTCGGCTTTTTTCCTCTACTTGTGCAATAAGACATTGCGTCTTGCCAAATTTCATGATTCTAAGTCAACGGAAAGTATATAGGTAGGTTTTGATTCCCTTGAGATTCCCATGAATAAGCGGCATAAACGGCCGTATCTTTCGATTGCGTTGACTTAGATGTTTGACTTTTTCGCTGATCCAAATACATAGCATGGGAGATGTACAACGACTCCCAGTCAATTATGCTTAGATGTAAACAGTTTCCATTAATTCTGGGAATAAAACAAACAACTCTGACGGGGGGCTACCGCAAGTAAAGTCGCAATTGAATTAGGAAGAAAGTGACAAAACGTGTGTTATTTATTAAAATAGGTCGGTCGACCAAGCGTTAAATTCGACGGGAATGTTGCCATGACAACGTCATTGTTAAATCATTACGCGCACGAATTTTCGAGCGACCTTTAGATTTTTGTAATCCTTGTACATTATTTAATAGCCACGATGATGAAAATGCAGATAGCCAACGAAATGGACCGCAAGGAGGCGCAGAACAGAGAGAGACGGCGACAGTGCGAGTTGGAGAGGAGGTCAAGGATCTTCAATGCCCGAAACAGGAAGATCGGTGTAAGTGGTCTTGGGAATATACTTTCAACTTTCGTTACCTCCAAAGTTTCGTATAAAAACAAAATCAACATTGTGCTGAGAGAACTTAATCGCTAACGTTTTTTTTAAACCGTGTCTACGCAATCAAGTAGGGCTACCGCGTTGTCTGTGTGGTCCAAGTCGTCAAATCAGTTGTTTTCGCACCATTTCAAAGTCGATCCGCTTCCGACAAGCGTGGTCTGCCGGAAGAGTGCAGCGTATTCGGCCGTTGCCGGACAAGCACTACCGTCAAACTTCACGAGATGTGGAAAAAGTTGTAGGACAGATGAGGCGCGGCAAGCCACCAGGTTATGATTCATTGAGTAAAGAACACGTTGCTGGAGATGGAATTTTCAATGTTTTGTTTTTAGGGTTCCGTACCAAAATGGTAAAAAAGGAACCCTTATAGTGCGACTTCGTTGTCTGTCAGTCTGTCTGTCTGTCTCTCTGTATGTCATAGCAGTTTTTCTCAGCAACTACACAAGCTATCAACTTGTAATTTGGCATAATTTTATAACTTGCTTGCCCGTAAATATATGAAATTAATTTTATAAATAATTGAAAAGGGATCTAGAATGGAGGGTTGAAAAATGAAAGTGATTTTATTATAGCAAGTGGGGTGTCATATAAAAGGGCTCAATCTGCACATTTCGAAACTATTTTTTTTTATAATATTTTGTGACGTACTATTTGATTTATAACCAAAAATGTTTAAAAAATTACCGTTTATCAATATATATTTGAATTATTGACTTAAATACGGAACCCTCGGTGCGCGAGTCCGACTCGCACTTAACCGGTTTTTTTGAGCTGGGCATTACTCTGAACTTCGAACTTCGTCTAATGCTATCCCTTCTGCTCTCAACGCGTAACTAATTAGCAAGAAAGTGACGGGGCGACCCGAAGTTCGAATTTCGAAGTTCAGAGTAACGACCAGCTCATACCGTTTAGGCGGAACGCGGAATTAATATAAATAAAACCACTAATTAATAATGATGATTTTCAATACGTACGCAATAAACAGCATTCGTAGGTACATCAATTTCCATAAGAAAAAATAGCTAATATCATTTCTACCTACGAGTTCTAAGTGGCTCTGCTGCAGAGTATATGCTCCCCAGCATAGCCACTTTCTGTCCCCATTATTTCGTTCCCTAGTACAGGTACAGCCATAAACAGCATACGTACATTATGTACGTTCAACGTACATCATTTTGCCATATAATTAATTTTCATTATGGTGGTGCTGATGCAGAGCAGCACACATTGTTTCTTATAAAAACCTTTTTTCAGGTTGACCTTCCTTTCCTGGAACGGCAGATAGCAGAGAAGCGGGCCGAGCGGGACGAGCAGGCGCGCAAAGACCTGGCTTTCGCCGCGCAGATGATTAAGGACAGCGACCTGGCCGTCGTGCTGGACGCGCGCCAAAAGGAGGTACGGCATCTCTTACGGCAGGTGTTGACCACCCGTTTTCACTAACCGACCTCCGCCGATGACTCGAAGCATGAGGAATGCTTTGGGGTCAGACACTCCCATTCCACCGCTTCTGACAACGACCACTTTACAGTATAATTACTTACGAGTAATCCTACATTGAGCAATAAATAATCTAAATGTAACCAACCTATCAGCGAGTGTTTTTCCTCAAAACCTCTAAAAATGTCTGATTAGGCTAGAAACCATATTATGGTACAAATAATAACTCTGAACCGCGATATATTAGGGAGAATATTGGAAAGAAATGAGCTGCCATATCTATGACCTACCGCTGCGACTTAAAGACCTTCAAAAGAGACGAGCATACTCTTTTCTCAAAGGCAGGTGTTGCCGGTTGCTGGTCGGGAGTGACTATGCGTAAACCGAAAGACGTTCACTGCTGGCCATAGGCCTGCCGATAGGGTCTCCGCCGCGGTCAGTTTTGTGCTACTCGCATCAATCAGGTTCCCGCGATCGTCGTCATTTGCCTCATATAGCATAAATATAAGTTCAGGGGCGTAGCTACCGCCGTCAGCCGTACAAAGATACGGGGCCCGGGGTCGGGGCTACACGGGCCCCGAACGTGTATAAGCAAAAAGCCGCAGTTGTGCCGCAGTCAGGTAGAAGGGCCCCGCAACAATGATACAGGGTCCGTCTAGGGGAAGCCACGCCACTGTATAAGTTGTAAGTCCTAAATAAAAGATTTCATTCCAACTCGACCCATTGCTAACAGGAGCGCAGACGTATCGACCTGGAGATCGACGCATACCGCCAGCTGTACCAGCGGCCGGAGGATCGGCGAGAGTACGACCTGAACGACCCTGACGTGCTCAAGAAACAATTACCACCAAGGGCTGAGGATAGCGAGCCGGTCGGCATGTCCAGCGCGCAGAAGTACGTCAAGTTTTTAGATTCCAACATTCTCACTGTTTTGATATATTTACATTTATATTGTTTTATACCGCATCAGGTCGCTTTGTTTTAAAAGCGTTGCTTCACAAAAAAAACATCCCTTTAGCAAAGCGTCCCTTTCGCGTAATTCCTAATTTAAGAAAATAAAATAGGTACAGTCGAGGTCATAAATATGTGCACACTTTAGTACCTTGTCACTTTAATCGCTGTGACAATTTCAGTAAATTGGCCACATACGGGCTCTTTTACACGTCAGTAATATAGAGTGAATCTACCAGCGCTTCGGACAAGACCATCATTGCGGAGAAGAAGCGCCGCAAGAAACTCCAGCAGAAGGTCATTTTTTCCAATATAAAATACAATAATACTTAAAAGTTACATTACAAGGTAATAAAGTAACAAATATTAATTATTAGAACTAGCACAAATGAAAACATTACAAATGTAAGGTCAAATACGTTACACTAAATGTAATGACTAGGAGAACAACACGACGAGGTCTCTTCGTCAAAAGCCATAACTGGAATAATTAACTGAACAAGTCCTTGCAGACGTGAACAGACCGGACCCCACAAACAGCATCCGTTCATGAGTATGACGCGTATCTCAGCCATCGCTTCCGTCAACCATATGTTCGGGAAGGTGGCGACCCGATCAACGACGCCGCCGTAAGCAAAGACCTTAGAGCGAGCATGACGTGCTCAAGCTGCCGGACAACATAAAAGTAATATTGTGTGAAATAGCTGTCCGGCGAGAAACATCACAGTGTGCTCTCATTTAAAAGCGTCTTAAACAAGACGTTAAATGGACAAGGTACTAAAGTATATATTTATGAACTCGACTGTACATAATGTTAATTCTTTCAAAAATTAGCTCCATAGACATGTCGTTACTTCTGCTGCGGCCATTTAACAGACGGACGTTTCGCGAATGGGGCGTTTCGTTTTGGTACTAATTTATCTAGTATTTACACGAATTATCTTCGTTTTATTTCCCCTGTGAGTCGTGAAAAAAATATTTCTGCCTCGGCGGAAAGGGAAATAAATGGCGAGTCCATTCAAACTAGAGTCGTAACGAAATATTAGGGTTTCTACATCACTCTACGTCCTTCTATCACATAATTTACAGCCATCATCTATTGCTTTCTTTTTCTACAAAGTTATTATTATCGTGATTAGGTTCGACGGCGAAGATCTGGAGCACGATGAGCGCAAGAAGCTCATGGCGGAGCAGAAGAACTCTTGGCTGGAGCAGCAGGTTCAGGAGCGGAAGGCGGCCGAGGACGAGCGCAAGAAGGCTGAAGCTGTTTACATGGTACAGTCACAACATGGGATTGTTGAGCCACTATAGAACCCTCTCACAGAAAGTCGACGGTAAATTTTGACGTAATTTCTTCTGCGTGACTTGACGTTGTCATTATGGCAGGGTTCTATCGTGGCTCAACAATCCCGTGGTGTGACTGTACTTACACTGTTTTCAATCCACGAAGTGCCGCTCCGCTACTTAAGTAATCTTAAGTAATCTAAGCACACATATACCTATTGACGCAACCGGCAACGTCAATTTAAGTGACGAGGCCGCCGTCGTAGAATGTAGGTAGATAATGATAACACTATACCTAAGTTTTTTTGAGTAATATTTAATGTAGGTACAGTTCGCCATCAAATATATCTGTACATAACAGAGTGGTCAAAAATATCTGAACATGCACTCTAACGCCTTGACAATAGAGTCGTGTTCAGATATTTGTGACCACCTTGTTTGCTGCAATATACCTTCAGTCAACAAAGTATCGGGAATGGATGATTTGTTTATGGTTCCAAATTCAAATTTTTGTTTTTTTTGTTGTTGTTAGATTGGCACAACTGTTTTCTATTTTGGCGCGGAGTTTGAGTTGCATCTGTTATTTATATTAAATACAGTGCTGTTTTTAGTTATATCATATCTAGTGTGTATTGCGAATTTCATAATGGACAAAAACATTGAACAAAGAGTTTGTCTTAAATTTTGCATCGCCAATGGAATTTCGTGTTCGGAGTCACTGAAAATGTTACAGAAGGCTTACGGTGATTCGACTTTATCAAAAACACGTGTTTATGAGTGGTACAAAGCGTTCAAAAGCGGTCGAGATGTGATGGAAGATTTGCCTCGCTCTGGTAGGCCATCAACGTCTGCAACTGAAGTTAACATCGCAAAAGTGAAGGAAATAGTGACTGAAAATCCTCATTCAACTTTGAGAGAGATAGCCGCCGAACTTTCTGTATCTCACGAGTCGATCCGTACTATTTTAACTAATCATTTGGGTATGAAACATGTTACCGCTCGGCTAGTCCCAAAAGACCTGAATTTTCTCCAAAAACTCAATCGCATGAGAGTCGCTGAGGACATGCTAGAACGAGTCAATTCCGACCTAACATTCATGAAACGCATTGTTACTGGTGACGAGACGTGGGTTTACGAGTTTGACATGCAAACTAGTCAACAAGCTTCGGAGTGGCGCCTTCCAACTGAACCGAAACCGAAACGAAGAAGACATAAAGGAGAATTCGCGCCGAGAACTGAATTCAATTCCGGAAACAGCGTTTAAAAAATGTTTTGATGATTGGATTATTCGTTGGCGTAAGTGTATCGTTTCTGAAGGAGCATACTTTGAAGGTGATAAAATAAATTTGGATGATTAACAAACAGTTTGTGTATTATTGATCTTTTCCCGGTACTTTCTTGACAGAGTAGTATATGATGGCGACTGTACACTATGGGCCGATTTTTTTCAAATCCCCATATAAAATTATCTGACAGTTAAAGTTATCACTTTGCTTTTCTTTGCCATATGATAGAAAAGGATAGAGCTAAAATTTATCTGACAGTATTAGCAGGAGATTGAAAAATCGTCCCTAATAAAATTGTAAGTATCTAATATTACCAACAGTTAGACTTTAAGATCAGACTCTGACAAGTCGTCTGTTCAATTTTATTATATTGAAATATATTATTTTAAATAATATATTTTAATATAATAAATTTGAACGTCAAGTAAAACCGACTTGGTAATTTGATCTCAATGCAGATGGCGATTAAAGCCAGAGACGCCCGCGCCAGCGATCTGGACCAAATGGAGCGAGAATGCCGCTACAGGCTGGGACAGGCCAACTTGAAGTACAACGAAGCATTGGTAAGAAGAACACCATAAGTACCAAAACTACTGGAATGGGTGACGGTACCCAGTTGTTCGGTAAATAAGGGTCACAGCACACATATCAACTCGGAATGGGATCGTCACCCTATCAACTCGAGCCGTTCAGTATCATTTGTAAGAAACTCCATACTGTAACGCACACTAATCAGCACCGTAACGGCATCGCCTCGCCTCGGAACAATAAGGTGAGGCGGTGCCGGTCTGTTGTCGAGCGGTTATGTCTGCGCCAACCTTAACTTGGTAGGTCTCATTTCATCTCGTATAGATGTGCCCTTGCAGATACACTTCGACCGACCCTGTAGCTTTTGTGCAATTAACCCTCTTACACTCTAAGCAGGTACAATGTGCAGATTTCCTCACGATGTTTTCCTTCACAGTAAGGGCATTGGGTCATCTTATGGCTGGTTTCACAGCTCATGCTGAGTGAGAAACGGTCTCACCGTTTCGCAAAAAATTAGGTACGATTAATTAGGTTTTCTATGTTTTTGTTTCGTGTGTTGTTGCAAATGATAGTTTTTCTTTGTGTATTTCCTTCTTGAAATGACTACTATGACTAGCATACCATCTTGGTCCTCAGGGTCGGGTTGACAACCCATTTCCTGTCTTGCGGTGAGATTACAAATGTCCACGGGCCTCAGAGCAAACTTACCGCGAAACACTAATTTCGAGCCACCATCTCTTTCACTCGTCAATTGTGATTAAATTTTGAGAAAGGGAAGGAGCTAACGTAACTTGGAACTTTGCATGATTTTTAAAGTAGCCCCCCAGATGGCCTGTGTACACGTTTGGCTTTTCATACCTTTAAAAAAAAAGTATTCTAGGCCGCAGAGCGTCGCCAGCTGGAACAGGTGTTGAAGGAGCAGGACGAAGCCGATAATACCGCGGAGATGTACAACAACCTTACCTCCGACATGCTCACGGAGAACCCTGATGTGGCACGAAGCGCGCTCGGAAAGAACAGGTATCTAGGATCACGGATTTAGGAGTTTCATTGCATATGTAGCGACTAGCGACATCTAGCTACAACACGTAGCAAGTAGAAGACAACTACCTACGGGCAGCGCAACTAATGTTCTACATCGCGCTATCGAAGTTTCCCCACTCAAGTTGCATATTATACAACTTTCAACTTCATCCTAATGGACATCGGTCCCCAGGCACTATTTACCTACTATCCATAGTAATTCATAATAATATTGTAAATAAGAAAGTAAATCTGTTTGTTTGTTACGCTTTCACGGCTAAACCCCTGAACGGATTTTGACGAAATTTGGTATGCGGATAGTTTAAACACCCGGGGAAGGAAATAGAATAAGTACCTACTTTTCATGTTAGAAAGTTTGAGTTTTACGTGGATAAAGTCGCGGGCAAAAAGCTACATGCGTAAATATAAACTTATTTGTTTGCACCATTATCATCATGATCATATCAGCCGAAAGACGTCCACTGCCAGCATAGGCCTTCCCCTCTCCACGACAGTCGGTTATGTTTTACTCGCATCCAAACATGGAAAACCCCTACAGTTTTGAAATCGCAAAGACCCCAAAGCCCACTCCACTCCACTCGGACCCACTTTACATTATCAGGTGACCTCAGTGACCTGAGTGCTCTTTGGCTTTCTCCATGCTATAAACAAGAACTGATCGCCACTTTGCCGCTTATGATAAAAACCTTAAATATTTTTTACAGATTTATCGGCTTCTTATTCAAGGGCTTGAACGCAGAGGACACGAAGAAGTTCTACGCCGCGCAGAAGCTACAGATGGCTGCAAACAAAGTGTGTCTACATTTTTACTATCTCCTAGTTATCCAGTTCCAGAGTACTAGGTATAAGTAATAGAAATAGTTTGACAGTTCATACACGACCGCCCCGCGGACGGACGTTGCTAATGGCGAGATTGGCGTGGTACTTACCTACTTAGCTAGCTATCAGTTGCTTGTATAGGTCGTTTTACAAGAGCTGTGATGATGGAACGAATAAAAGTAACATCACGTATGATCGTATGTGCCGTCGTTTGGTACGTAGTTCGAATTTCAAACCTAAAACATTTTACAGAAATACACAGTAGGTACTACACCTACTTCCATTTTCTTAATAGCTATCGGTAATCTTCGTTTTTCTATGACACACGAGTAACAAATAGAAGCCCTACCCGCTATACAGCCCGCCCCCGCTAAAGCCTACCTACAGCCCCCGTAGGTACCCGCCAACGCCTGTTACATTATGTTATGGGACGGCCGCGCTCAAACTTGACGGACTGCAGATATTTTAGAAGGTTTGGAAATGTCTTTGGCTAGAGACTGCTGTGCTTGCCTAGTAATAGGGGGGTTCCCCATTACCGTCTTCCTCAAAGTGAAATAACCATAAAAACAAGTTGTTTCTGTTTTGTATCAGGAAAAACGCGAAGCCGCGGAACGGATGGATGCGGAGTGGCAGGCGCTGGCTAAGTCCATCCAGCGCGAAGTGGCGCGCCAAGACATCCTGGACCAGCGCACGAGAAAGTAGGCTACCTTTACATAAGTACTTATTCGTATAGCCTGGCAAGTGCTTGACATCATGACATGGGGTACGTTCCACAAAACGCCCACAACGATCGTAACACCCTCTGTATCGTTCCACCTAAGGCTCGCTCGCTGATCGCTCGACGTCATATATGACGTCAATGTTCGCGACCACATCGCGCCCACTTCGCCCACAAAATATTGGTGGGTCAGAGTGAGCACACAGCGCTCAACATGTGCGTTCCACCTATAACATTCGCCCACAACGCCCGCGGCATTTTTACCTCAGTGGAACAGCAATTTCAGCGGTCGTGGTCGATGGCGTTGCGGGCGTTTAGTGGAGCGTACCCATGGTGAAAGGCGGAACAATATTCTCATGTAGCAACAAACATATAAAGCAGTTTTTTTTTCAATCAAAATTGGATCATGCCAATTTTTTGTTCTCCGAACAGCGCCATCATTATTTCCAAACTCTTTACTCTGGGCGGTAGTGGACAGTGAGTAGTGGCAAAAACAAATGTATTCGATGTTACGTACGAATGCGACGCCGCGCCGCACTGTGGAAGCGCTTCAACGAACGGTTGTAGTTCTTGCTCGGAGTAGTGTAGTGTAGTAGTGTGTGAAAATTAATTTATCTGTTAAGACCTTACCTTAGTTGTTCTGCTTAACTATTGTTTAATTTAACAATCTACAGGGAGATGGCTCGGCAGCTGATGGAAGACAACCAGCTCTTGGCTCTTCAGCAGAAAGAGAAGGAGAAATACTTCCGCGAGGTCGTTTACAACAACACGCCCACCGAGGACTTCTATACGCAGTTTAACACCACCACCAGATAAATGCGTATCGTTTCCTCACTCGCCATAGTCATAGTCATTTGTATGTCTTTACAACGCACCATGTATGACATGGGATTTTTATTTCTAATCTACGAAGATCCGTCTCACCGTTTTACGATTGCGTAAATAAATTCGTGATGTGACGCGTCTTCGTGTATTAAAAACAAGTTATACTTAGCTTTATCTTACAGAATAAGACTTGAATAGCCTGGTGAAAAGAGTTTGAAGCGGTGACATGTAGAACAATATTTAAATGTGGCAACCAGATTATATTGGGATAATATTGCCAATATGCTCGGTTTCCCTTAGTTTTTCCACTGTTTTTTGCCAAGCTGTATCAGGCGTACGTCCCCCGATACTCTTTCTAATCGAGATAAAAGCACATGCGAGAAGTAAATTTTTACTTATCTCGAATTAAACTTAATCTCTTTTAGCACGAGGGAGAAACAAGAACTCATAACGATGTCCCCACATTGGTGAAGAAATAACATATAAAGCATCTTTGCGCCAAATCTGGGGACACCGTTATAACTTTTTACTGTTAAATTAGATGCTTGTTTGTGGATAAATTATTAATCTGATTTTAAAAGTAGACTTCCTCTTTCTTATCTCATTCAAGTAATATTGGAAAAACATACGAACCTTGATGAAAATCAGGTTGCAATTTCGTACCAACTTATTGTCGAAATAAGAGCAGAGGACTTAAAGATGCGGTCGTAAAAATCTTTAGTAGGCAGTGATATTAATGCTTAGTATATAGTTCTGTAGTTTTTTGTTATTTTTTGATCATGGTAATATTGACATTGCACGTTTGTGACTACGTATAGTATTACTATTTGCATAGTTAGCAGCAATTGTTTCAAAAACTGTGTGGTTAATACTTATCGAAATAAATACGCAAGTGTACAACGACATACTTTTATTTATTTTAAAAATAAACTGCTATCACAATCCATAAATATCGACATGAATACTAGCCTAATCTTTCGAAGATTCTACGCCGCCGCAAATTTAATTTGCAGTTTGATGAATAAGAATATTTGGCACTTAATTTACTGTAATATAAATAAATACTGAGATCACAAACTTGAGACACACAAATTTAGGGCCGTATTAATAAACTCGTCTCAACTGTGATCCCCGTCTCAAGATACGTCAAAGTAAACGTCAATCCATAGAAAACTGTCATTTTAGACGCATCTTGTGACGGGGATCACAGTTGAGATAAGTTTATTAATACGGCCTTTAATTTGTGAAGATTTTAAACAGAGAAGATTGTCTTGTGAAGACATCCTTTCTGAGGTTTGAGCGTGGTATTTGCCCAGGAGCGGACAGACTAGATAAGACTTACTGAAAGCAAAATCCTGCAGATTAATTAGGATTTAAACTCCTTGTAACACTGTCGAATTATAACTTAATTCTCGATGTTGCCAGATTAGTTTTCCTAGTCTTCGCGCCGGCCAGTGATCAGCCCCCTGGCGTGCAGGTTCATGATGGAGTCGGCGATGATCCTGGCAGTCCTCTTGAGGTAGCCGCCGCTCGTCAGCATCACTATGGGGATGTGGTTCTCTTTACATATTTGGAAAACGAATTCGTCCCGTTTTATTATTCCCTGAAAGTTGATCATATAATGGTTAATATTAAGCGTCAGCGGGGGTGAAATGACAAGGATCGAGTATCTAACGAAATATCTGAGAACGTTAGTAAACAACTCCAGAAATCAAATATAATTGTTTATGAGATTGACTTGACTTGGGCCGTCTTAGAATGCAACCCGTGACCGAGCCTGTAAAGACTGGAAACAGCACCCAATTATAAATCATCTATTCGCAAAAAGGCACTTCCGGGTTTTTATTGTGGTCCCAAGTGTAACCTAACTTAACCAAAGTTATAAAGCTATGTAACCAATGTATTTATGACATTTCAAGGACAAAATTTACGGTTTTGCGAAATTAATGTTTGTAAAGTGATACACGGGAATGGGTGAGGCCTTATTTATTTGTTTACTAGCATTTGCCCGCGACTCCGTCCGCTTAGAATTTTATCGCTGCTCCCTCGGGAACTGTAAATTTTTTCGGGATAAAAAGTAGCCTATGTGCTATTCCAGCTTATAAGTAATCTATTTCTGTGTCCAATTGGTCCGCGACTCCGTCCGCGTAGAAGTCGTTTATTGCTGCGCCATCCATCCAAACTTTTGTGCGATTACCTAGCCTCTTACACACTCGACTGTTCGAATGTGCAGGTTTCCTCACGATGTTTTCCTACCTTAAGAGCATCGGGTTAACTTAAGTTAGAAAAACTCATTAGTACACGGCGACTACTGGGGTTCGAACTCGGTAGCTTACGATCGCGAGGAAATTATAAAATTAACGTGTATCTTGTACTGCGGCATTGTAGCTTCCAAACAGATGGAGCGAATCGGACGCGGTTTTTTTTTATACAAAGCTAATATAACTGCGGTGGTTTTAAACTCGGTTTGATGAAAATCGGTTGGGCAGTGTAGGAGTTATCAGTTCTGAAAATAGGGACCGCAATTCGCAATCGTGTCGGGGGTTTTTGTCTATTTAACCTCGTGACACCCCGTGTACCCGTGTAAGGACATGAAAATCAATCAATATAACACCTTAATTAGAATTAAATAGTGTTGCAATTGTAACTAAATTCCATGTACGTCTAGGCGTCATGAGGTTAATGGTTATTTTAAAATAGAACATGGATACTTACGATTCTGCTAATCCTCAAGAGGCCGAGGGGATCCTCGTCCAGGATGTCTGTTCCCGCGTTGTAAACTAATATATCAGGCCGGAACTCTTTAAATGCCGCTCTCAAATTACTGAAAGCAAATATTCCGTAGCTATGAGCGGTCCCACCCGTGAGACGAGACAAAAAAATGAAATCTCGCTGGCCTAATTCTACCAAAATCTGCCATCGCAAGGCATCACGCTCGGCTCTCATATCTCGCATCAAAAGAACAGATTTAATATCAACACTATCCATAATACGGTTCAATATTACAACAAAAAATATGTCAATTCTCATCTCGCATATTTTTATTCCTTGCCATTATGCCAATACAGATAATTTCCACCGAAAATGCGCTAGAGGAGAATTTGCTATAAAATAAATTCATTCCAAGCCATGATTTATGCTAACTTAGATTTTCGATATCAAAGAAAATGTACAGGATTGGCATATGCTAACGATCAGTCGTGTCAGCCACAAATAAAGTAATTATTTCGTGTAATTTTCATACATTTTGTCGATTTTCGAAATGCAGGCCATCAGTTCAATCGTCTCTTCGCCTCGCTGGTAGAAAATCACTTATCACTTTGTTTCTAAACATCCGAAAAATGCTTAAGATAAAATAACGAAAAAAAAGAGAAAAACTTACTTCCTAAGCTTCAGCATGTATTCAAGGTCCTCGACTCTGTTGCCGAGCTCGACATTCTTCCGTATCGCCGTCTTGGCCTTCTCGTCCTTCGGGTAGATGTTCCGGTTGTACATGTCCATTATGTACACTTCCGACACGCCGATAAAGTCGTGCTGGTAGCCGTTACCCTGAAATAAAAGCAAGCTTCATCATCTAGTCCAGAAACAAGTAAAAAACAGCTTTGAAAACTCGACAGCAGTTGTAGAATATGGAAGTTGACTGGTTGACATCAGGAGTGAGGAGTTGGAAATTTAGTAATAATACTTTGTTTGACATCTTTCACGGGTTGGCATCAGAATTTTAGGGTCAAAAGTTAAAATATAGTCTGTGACCTTCTCTAAAACCGAAAAATTGTTCAACAGGATACCTACACTAAGGCTGGTTTTAAATTCTATAGCCACTGCCCGGTAGCGTACAGTCAGCATCAAATAGATAGGAGCAGCCAAAATGGCCAAATATATCACAACACATTACTCCTATAGCAATAAAGATGTGTTGCGATATATTTGTCCACTTTAGCTGCTCCTATGTATTTAATGCTGACTGTACCTGATGCGCGTCCAAATCCACGATCATCGCGCTGCGTATAAGCCGGCGGTCGAAGAGGAACCTCAGCAGCAGCGTGATGTCGGCGTAGGGGCAGAAGCCGCCGCCGCGCTGGCCGCTGCAGTGGTGGAACCCGCCGCCCACGTTCACGGCCCAGCCTCGCTCCAGGGCCAGCTTCCCCGCCAGCACAGAGCCGCCAGTCTGCAGCCTGCGATCACAACGACATTATCATTTGCATCATCTTATCAGCCAAAACACGTGTTGGTCATAGGCCATTCCCGAGGATCACCCCTTGCAGTTCTGCAATAGGGAATATGCATGAACTTTTTATCGCATTTCTTAACAAAATACGAAAATACCATAAAAGAGATTAATATTAAAATCGGCCAAAAAATACGGATGATATTAAGCATTTTAAACTACTAATTGGACAGAGAGATCCGACGTGGAATGTGACGTCAGCGTAGTTATTTTTATAGTTATTCGAAAAATAATTTTACTCTACTGTTTGTTAGATGAATTAATTTTTATTTAAGCAAAAAAAAATCATGCATATTCCCTATTGTAGTCTTGCGATTGAAGTCCTAAGATTGCAACTGTCTGTAGGCCCCAGAGCCCAATTACCATCAGATGACCTGCATGCTTATTTTTTGCCTTCTTCATGCCATTAAAAAAAAATACATTTAATGTAAAACAGACCTCATACGGCTTTTGGCAACATAATACATGTATTCCAAACTATATTTAAAGAACAAACCCTAGTTTAACTGTTACCTTCAAATTAAATATGCAAAAATTTTTTTTTTCACCAAATTTACATACCTCATAGGCTTCAAGTATGCATACTGCACACAAAAGTTCGGAACACATGCCATACATGGCACCTCTGCTATCATGGCGACTTTCGCACTCCACTGAAATTTAAGACTATAATAATAATAGAAAAACAATTAAAAAGTCAATAAAGTCATTTCATTTTTATATTTAGATGATATGCCTTTATTTCTCCTGGAATGAAAAGGAAACTGAAGAAAATGTTTGATAACCCTTCACGAGAAATTCATAATCGAGGGTTGCATGGTAAAACCCGATAAGTTGAGATAATGAACCATGCAAAATTGAAGCTTCTTAAAACGCCTTCGAAATTCAAAATTCTAAAACAAATTATGTTTACTTATCGGGTTTTACCTCGCAACTGTTTATGAATCACATATTATGTGATTCATAAACAGTAACCAACCTAATTTGGACTTGTGATATATTGGCAATGAACATTTCCAAATGTGACCTATAGACAAAGCATGTTATAAGTATTAAATGTGTAGGTACATTAAGGTGGCATTTAAGGGCCACACTCAGAGACGTCAATTAAATTTAATGATTTTCAAAGTGATGTGTTGTCTTATTCTTTTGCTATAGCAAAGAAAATGACAGCAGCATCTTTAATCTAACTTAAAAATTATTTTACATCTCTGTGTGCGGCCGTAAGTGACACTTTATTTCAAGTTTCACTTACAATTTTCTTATGAAAACATATGCACTTTACATTAATTTACAGTTTCGTGATGGTTACTGCTTATTCCTTAACGGGACATTAATTTTGAGAAATACTAATTTAACGCTGTTTGTTAGCTTGACTTTGTAACGGACTTCTTGCAGGGGCCTTACGGAGCCTCAGAGCTTCGCGCAACACACTTTGAGCATAGCCATGTTAAAGCACTTACTTTTAGAGAATTCAGGTACTTTTTCGTATGAACCAGTTCTAAATCGCATTTACGAGCTTCATTTGGAGTAACCAAACGATCTTCTGTTATAAAATCTGCATCTTTCAAAAACTGAAATAAATATACATTGTAAGATTAAGATTGAACCCAATAAACTTTGACTTTGTTTTATATCTGAATAATTAGCTTACTTGTATAATATTCTGCCACTTCTTTGAGTCAAAAACATGAAACTTCTCGAGTCCACCAAACGTTACGTTATAATTCTTGTCGTATATGAGCGGCCACTGATCATCTCTGATATCAAAATATAAACTGAAAAATGACAAGAGTACTGTATACAGGTCATATTAGTGTGGTTTACAATGGTTTTCCAGAAAAGAAAACAAGGAACGAAAACTTACTCTGTCATTTTTGAAGATAAATAAATTGAATCACATTTTATAGAAGAATTTTGTATAATTCGTGAACCTATTACTCTTTCTTTTGGTTTATGGCATATGTCTCACTTTATCAAAAGCTCCGCGTCACTTTATCGTGACGTTATCACATATAATATTATTTTATTTCATATTTTCTTGTATTGAATTGAAGGAATTTAATCACACAGATGAAAATTGAATTTGACAGTTATGACAGGTGTTTTTACAAACACGAAGTAAGATCGAATAGTTAGATTCGAAAATAGTTCATAATAAAAACTAAAACAATTTATAATAATAATAATTAGAAATGATATACTAAGATATTGTTAAAAACGAAATTAAAATACTTGTGTTATTTAACCATAGAGCCTTATTTCAAAGACCTCGGGTTGGAAAATTTAAAAAGATATGTTGCTATGCAACTACCTTCTGACATCGCGCGAAAATGTAAACAAAGAGATGTGTGCTGAACTGAAAGCTGTTAGTATAGGTATTTGTAAAAGATTTATAATTAATTATAAATATTCCCTGTAAAGAAGTTTAGAACTGTAAGTGACCGTAGTTCCTGATGAATTCATTATGGAAAACACAGTCTACAATGTTCTTCAGACTGAAGTAGATTTTTATAGGGTAAGTAATAAACTTAACCTCATTTAAATGTATAAAGCATGCTAAACTTATAAGTAACAACATGCACCACATCTCCAGATAACCGTCTAAGGATACAAGATCTTTTACTAGACAGACAAGACAAAGACTAGATATAATAAAAGGAATTCAGTTTCCTAGTAAAAAAAGTACTTAGGTACCTACTATTGTGTGGGGTTCTAACAATTGTTTTTGCGAACAGACAGTTTATACTTACCATGTTACACCCCCGTGGGTGAGTGGCTAGGTACATTAATTTATTATAAAAAGCGTGGCAAAAAAGCCGAACCAGTGGTGACAGCTGTAACTAAAATATTTTCAAATGGCAACCAGATCAGAGTAAAGATTAGAGTAAACCTTCGATCATGTTGCCAATTTAATTCCGAACAGCGTCCTCATTTTTGGCTCGACTGTTTTGGAAGGCTATAATTTAATTGTTAGTATTCTTACATGCGCCTCGCGTTTTCAATGAATTCTACACCAAAAATCTATTGACACACCGTATTAGGTATTACTTTTCACCCCAACTATGAGGAAAGTTCAATCCCGCCAGGAGTCGGAGCACCGACCGTAGAGGCTGGCAGCGGCCAAGTGCGGAACTAGCGGGGGTCATAGGAGTCACGATCCTCCCGTCTTGTTACAAGTTTAAATATATCCTTATTTTATCACCCTTTTGATCAGTGCCATAGTAATGTGACGTATTTTTGGTATTTTGGGAGCCCGTGATCCCTATCCCCCTGAACTGAAATCTGGCTCCGCCCTTGAACCAAACTATAAAACAGAGTTTGGCTGCTTTGATCCCTCTTGAGTAGGGGACCTGTTATTAAAAAAGGGTTGGTTTAAAAAAATATGGCACTTCTATATTTCTACTAATTAAATTAATATATTCAAGTGAATAGTTTCTGTTTTTCATCGCAGATAGTCTATTGGCATGCCTCGGCGGAAAGGGTACTCGTTTACTCAAGAGCACCTCAACTCCGTTTTGGCCTACTAAACTCGTCATCTATGGTCTACTTTCCAGCCTCTGTAACAATGTATTACTTCATTTCCGAATAGGTGTTACTTACACCTGCGTCACTTCTATCTAGAATTACAAGACTGTTTCCATTAAAACATACAATCCATCCACCTCCATCCACATCCATCCATCCATTAATTAATCTTGCACACGAACATAGGCAATAATAAGTCAGTTACACTGCATACCGTTCTCAGTCCGCATTCGTCACGATCGCCAATTATCGCTCAATATAATATTCCACAATTCCACATATTATAGTAATGAATTTGTATTACGGACTTGACAATTTTGCAGCAAAACCAATCGATAGTAGATCAAGAAGTGAGATCTCTTATATCTGATAATGAAAAACTCTCTCGTCAAGTCAAGATGCTGCTAAAGGAGAGGCTTGAGAACGAGAGTCAGAACGAGGTGGACTACAGCAAGGAACTGGAGGATATGAGGAAACAAGTCAATTTGATAGCTAAAGTAATGTACTTATACCTTATTAGGCTAATAAGGACCTTATTAATAAACTCATCTTGACTGAGATGCCCGTCTCAAGCGAGACACGTCAAAGTAAACTTCAAGTCGTACAAAACTGTCAATTCTGACGTGGCTTGAAGTGGCATCTTAGCCAAGATCAGTTTATCTACGGCCCTAAGTCTTCTTAAAAACAAATGGTCAAAGTTACGTTAGCTCCGTCTCCATCTTTTGATTTCATAAGTACCGAATAATGAGTAAGAGGCAATTTATAGCGTAACGATGTGGTCCTTTCCCACCTCAGTTTTCCTTTTGCAACATAGGGGTTCTCTAGCCTGCAAACCTAAGAGGGTCGACGGCCTAGTAACTTACTTGGCAATTAATGGGCATATTGAAATCATTCAGGAGCGAGACTCGATCCACATATTATGGCAAACTTCGCAGAGAACCATCGAAGCTCTCGAGAACGAGCTGCAAGCTTACCAAGGATATGAAAAAGGGGGCAAACAGGTATGCATCGGGACCTTGAACAACAAGAACAGGTCTGAGGCTTATGCGCTTCATTGATGCGGGTAAAACTATAAAAATTATAAATATCGAACTTAAGCGTTATAACGCTTAAGTTCGATCTTTATAATTTTACCCGCATTAAAAAATACAAATGTCATTTGTATTGACTGAAGTCAGCTTACCAATCCAAATGCCGAATAGAGGCTGAACTGTCAGCCAAATAAGAGGCCTCTCGATTTAAATTTATACCACTTCGGATCCTATGAAATGAAAATGTCGCTAAAGTCGGCCTTTGAAATTGACACGCATCTCATCGACCTTATTGCATTTTTACGTTCTAGCTAAAACAAAAATAAATGACAAATAAAGCCTCGCTTTTTTGCTGTAACATTTGTATCTTATCTTCATCTGACTCTCCATCGTTAACACATTATTGTTTAAGGACATGAAAGAAGAAAATCGTAGTCTAGAACTTAAACTAGATTCAGCACTAAGAGATTATATTGAACTAGAATCCAAGTATAAAGAGATGGAAAATAAAAACAAGGTAGCTGTTAACGAACTCCTTAATAAGGAAAAAGAAATAAACTCTTACAAGGTAAATAAATATCAATAAAATCAAATATTTAAATATGTACAGTATTGTACAGTCGAGTTCAAAAATATGTACACACTTTTGCGCCTTAATCCAATGGATATAAAGTAACAGGGCAACGAACAATAAAATATTGTTTATTTTCTTAAGGAAAGGGGTAAGCATTTGGAAGAAAAGGTAGAACAAATGGGTAAAGATCTAGAAGAGGGCAGAATTAAATTGGCCGTTGAAATGAAAAATATTGAAAATTTAAAATCACAAGTCACTACGTTGCAGAAGGAACGTAATGAAAAGGTTCAGAGAGAGGCAGAAGCTAAATCAAAAGTAAGATTACGCGAATAATATTTATCTATTTGTATTTATTTTTCAAACCAAACCTAGTCTTTTCATTGTATTTAATTTCAACTTATAAGCTTAAACAAAGAAATAAATATTTGCTGGTTTACAGGTTGCCGAAGCATTGCAGCTGTTTGATTTAGTGTCGAATGAAAAGAACGAACTGGTAAAAAAAGTATCCAATATTACAGGTCTGTTCAAAATATCTGCATCAAATATTCCGCTTCATAGTGTTTGAAACAACCGAAATAAATACTATTACATTTTGAGATAGTCACGGGAATTTAATGTGTCTAAAACTTTCAGAAGAAATGTCCCAGCTAAAACAAACCTTAGCAAGAGTGAAACAAGACACAGAATCGAGTTACAAAGCTGATTTAGACGAGCTAAAGGATAAATACAATGAAAAAGTCACAGATATGCTGGAACATATAAGAAATTTAGATACAGAATTGGTTGAAAAGGGGTTACTGCTGAGTAGGACCTTAAGGTAGAAACAACACTTTTTAGTTTAGTGCCTAAGATTTTAGGCGTTTCACATGAAGTAAAAACTGTTTAGATAATTTGAATAATTAATATTATGCATTTAGCTTAAAGTAGCCGTTTAATATTATGCTGATATTTTTTCAGAGAAAACAAAATTTTACAAACATCATACGAGAGTTGCTTGAAGCAACAAAAGAAAGAGCAACAATCAGTAGATCCAAAGTTAGCTGTCATCGAGCAAAAGCTGGAGACAGTATTTCAAGAGCTGGTTTGTGAAAAATACCTTTTGGTCATAGTTAATTATTTTATACTTGGAAAAAAATAAACCATCCTGGTCACGGCACCAAAACCCCGGTTTACATTTTTCGGTATATTTATTGCAGATTGCGTCAGAAAGGCGGAACATACAGTTAGTCTGCGAGAAAGAAGGCTTCGTCATAGACATACAGAGAATACAGGATAGTCATGCACGGGAAATCAAAAGGCGGGATTGGGAGGAAAAATTGTTAAAGTCGCAGTGCGAAGAGTTAAAGTAAGTACCATTTTACACTTTTGTACTCAAAATGAGCATCTGCAGCTAAATAGCAGAAGCCATCGATCGATCCTCCCGAGTTCCGAACCTGAGCACTCGTAAAGAGCATTGTAGTTCACCGAGCCATCGATATTATCTGACTAAAAAACAGTGATTCAAGATTATGTTAGGAGTAAATGCTCAGGTTTATCTGCACCTTTGTGAGCTGTGAGATGATTTGCTTTTTTCTTTGTTCAGGATCCAGGTGGAAAATTTACAGAAGTCGTTAGATGAGACGCACGGAATGATCAGTAAACTTCAAACGATGCTGACATCCAGGACTGAATTAAATCAAAAGTAGGTTCTAATTGTAACAAGAGTAGTAACAATTTTCATCACCTGCCGCGTCAACTAATGTTTTTAAAGTTTCAGTAACTCAACATTTTATGATTTGCGCAAGATTTTTTTAATCAAACTCTCACTTGCAGGATGGTGTCAACAAAAGAAGAGGAGCTTTTGGAATTACACAAACACTTGGAGAACCAAATGGAGCTTAGTAAAAAGTACGAGAAACAGCATATTTACTGCGCTTTTATCTAAAATACTAACTGCCAATTGTTTTGAGTCAAAAAGTTGTTTTTAGACCAATTTCATAAAAAAAATTTTTTGCATAATTAATAAGCCACAACTTTTTTATGTACTGCTATTTAAATTAGATGAAATCCTCTAGATTGTCAATGACATGATCATAATACTATCACAACCATCACAGTCTGTTTATCTAATGCTACTAATACTATAATACTTTTAATGCTATAATATTTTTTACCTTTTTGATTTTCAGATGGAAAGAGTCCTATGTGGAAATGGTATCAAAGTTAAAGTCAAGGATGGAAGATTTACTAAAAGAGAACAAGGACTTAAGGACACGGTTAAAAATGTCACCTTATTTAGAGTCACCAAATGAAGATTATAGCACAAATAGTTGATAAAAACCACTATATTTTAATAAAACAAAACAGAGAGTGCAATATTAATTATATGTAATGAAACATTTTAAAACTTCTTGGCTTTCATTTAAATGTAAAAAATTAATTAAACTTGCAACAGTTATAACAACAAAACATGAAACCATACCTGTAACTTCCTCAAACATAAATATATAATTTTGTATGTTTTACACTACACCTCAAACTAACATATCGAAACATAATTTGTTTTGCTTGAATTAGCTTTATTGTGCTGAAACACATTCAGAGAACATGCTAGGGAACCAGTATAACTTCTCGTTGCTGTCTTGAGTATCAATCCATGCTAGGCCTTCCTGGACCATGTGGTTTAGTGCACTTTGTGCCCTTGTTTCATTCCAACTGAAACAAAAACATTAGTAAATTCAATAGTTCCTTTTACACAACCTGTATGGCTGGTGCTAGCACTTATACAAACATACAATTTCAATTTATAAAAACCTTTACTAACCTATTACCTCTGGGGCCGTTATGTCTATAGTAATTGACGATCATAGGAAAAAGAATTAAAAAAACATATACACATATCCTCATTTTAGCTTTGTTTCACACTACTCACAAGAAAAAACCGTTTTTTCTATTTCGTGGTTTGGGCTATGCTGAGGTCAGTGTAAAGAAACAGTAGAATTGTCAGGTCTTATGGATAAAATTAACACATCTCACCCAAGATCTCCTGTGAGTATGCTTGCTGACACCCATGCCGTGCCTAAGGAGCTAGCCTTCTGCAGCACTAGGGTCTGGTCGAGATTCAGTTCCCCAGGCACCGACTGGACTAGCCATTTTCCTTTACCAATGGGCACCACTGTGAACCTAGAAACGATATTGATATGAATATAGTTTATGATAAACTGTGTAAAAAGACAGTGTTTGTGATACAATAACTTTTATCAAGTTATTGCAACTATTGTAAAAAAACATTTAAAAGCAGTTCTACCACATCATGTTAATTTCAGTTTGTCAGTTTTTTCATACCCATTCCCAAATATTTTTAATTTCTTGACAGAAGCCAATAAATCCTCATTGGTGATGTCTTGGTGTTTCTTTGCCTTTCCCCGGGCTGCAATCAGCCTCGTGCGTAACTCCTCAAGAGTGATCAGCCCTCCATTCTTGTAAGTTGTTGCCATACACACCTCTACTATTTGGACACCTAATTCATAGTAAAAATCTCCAATACCTGTAAATCAAAATAGGTGAATCAGTTTATTAAATGCAAAGGTAAGACAGAAAAGAGATAAGTGTTTTACCACCAGATGCTAATTATGTTTTATTGTTTATTAGGGTAACAAATAGAACAAAGTGACTTATATTATAACCGAGGTCAGAATAGGTAGTGTTTATTTACCTAAACTTGATGCATGTTCATTAAATAATGTATTCCCATCTCACTCACACAAGAATGAACATGCATCAAGTTTAGCTAAATTGCCACTACTTATTCCAACCTATGCTTGTAACTTTAATATAATTTTTAAGCCTTTAGTTATTCTAATGTTAGCAGCCAAATTGTAGCTTTATAGGTGTACCAGGAATATAAAAAACTTCACCATATTGTGGAAAAGCTGGTGATCTTCTTTTCTTTTGTATTAGAGGGCCTGAAGGGATTATTTGAAGCTTTTTATTTTTATGATGGGGCATACCTCTATCAATACAAATACTCAAGAAACCAAGCTATTACATGACAAACAATTATGTGAGAACAGGAA
The DNA here is from genome assembly GCA_963241965.1 of Tortrix viridana. Classification (NCBI taxonomy): domain Eukaryota; kingdom Metazoa; phylum Arthropoda; class Insecta; order Lepidoptera; family Tortricidae; genus Tortrix; species Tortrix viridana. Next base: position 4,952,050 of record OY725192.1, read on the forward strand.
ACTCGAATTGCAGAAAAGTTAAAACCAAAATACAAACCAAGAACTGACCAGAAGCCCTTGCCCGACGCCAGTGGGTCAACGCCGATGGCAGCACACATTTCCTGGAACTGTCTCCTGAACTGAGCGTTCTTCTTGATTTCACTCTTGTGCTTCGTAGCAAACTCTTCCAAGTTCTCCCTAAACACTTCTAGTTGTCTAGACATTTGCTGGAACTGATTCTCTTGGATTTCCGAGCCTTTCTCTCTATACTTCACTTGTTCAAGCTTCTGCTTTTGTATAGCACCTACTCCAGCTCGTCTCCGCATCTTGAATTTTGTGAATTGATTACTTTAATAACGGACCGACTATGTTCTTGTGTACAAACGTACGTACAATACAAACAGGTGTTTTTCTAGTGTCAATAATGACATTAATGACATTTATGACAGTTTTGAGAGCTATTTCACAGATCGTGTCAAGCAAGTTTCTTTTAATTCGAACGACCAAGGTCCAAGGTAAAATTTTAATATAGGTCAATAAGAGGGTCAAGTCAGTGCATAGTGATCACCTTAAATGATCACAGAGAAAAAGGTCTTGACATACAATTTGCTCATATTGTGGCAACCGCCACCACCCGCCACATAACACAGCAGTTTGGACAAAAGTTAATCGTGTTACCAATTTCACTCCGAATTCATTTTTACAAATTATTTTTTGCTAAGCTATACATTGACCGAATTATAATATAGTATTATTTGTTACTACTTACAGTCATCGGTGTCAGTCAGTCTGGTGTGTCTTGATAAAAAAAAAACGGGCAAGAGCTTGTCGGACCATGCTCAGTGTAGGGTTCCGTCGCCATTACTACAAATATAATAAACAATCTGCAAAAACCATAAATATTAGCAAACTTTCTATTCAAAGTTACCTAAGCCGATTTTCGGTAGGTATAAACATTTTAGTCGCAATTGTAACTCAAGAACCAATGATGTCTACTTAGTTGTGATAGTTTTCCTTTTAAATTCGTTATATGCGCTTTAATTTAAGATATTTTTCAGATTTTTCGTATTTGTAGTTTTGGATGTGACCCCCCTTGATACTTGATAGTCTAACAAAAATATGCACTTTAAAGCTTAATATTTCACAAACAGATCCATTAATCGAAAAATTGTTTATACAAACGCAATATTTTTGAAAGACCTATCCGACCACACCCATACCATGGGGGTGATGAGAAAAAAAACCCATCCCCTCTTAACGTGGAAAATACGTTACCTACCCTAAAAAAATGTTTTTACAACATTTTATTTTACCACTTACTTACTGCCGCACTCAGAGACGTCAATTATTTTTTAAGTGTCATTAAAGTTGCTGCGTCTTATTCTATTGCTATAGCAAAGAAAGTGACAGCAGCTACTTTAATGAAACTTAAAACTTAATGGACGTCTCTGAGTGCGGCAGTTAGTCGGCGTGACTAATACCTATGTATATTCATGCCAAATAACAGCTTTCTAGTAGGTACTAAGAATCCCTGAGCTAATCTGCAGATGGACAGACGGACAGACGGACGGACGGACGTCAAAAGAAGATTGTAGCGGAACATGTGAGCTATTGAAGGAATTTATCCAGTAATAAATTTATATGAGAGTATGACTTCCTTTTAAGAAGCCAGTCCTTACGCCACACAATACGTGGTTTTCTTCTCTTTATGCACAAAATAAGCAAGTGCGTCGACGTTTTCGATGACATGTTTCTCGTCTGAGTTTCTGCGGAGAACTGACGATCGACGCAGATATCGTAGCTACGTGCGGACACACTATATGGACGTTCGATAAACTGCACAAACGGACTGCGCGTGCGCAGGCAAATCCCTACGATAAATGGTTGTCGTGTGTACCGGCCTAGAGGCATTCCATCTATTATAGTTTATCTCACTTACCACCTGGTACCTATGTGTGAGCGTTTGTCCCTCCTTAAATAAAAACAAAAAAAAAACCAGCAAGTAGTTAATTCGTAAAGTTCCGTTTGTCGAAATCATGTCGAAACTCGAAATTGCTCGACAATCGGATATTCGTAGGTAGTTTATTCATCGCTACTATAGTAGAATCAGGAGCTCTAAGTGTGCGGTCTAAGTATACTTACTTGCAAAAATCTATACATTATTTTTAATAATTTACTCACATTTAATTTTTTTACAAGTCATCTTATACACGTGTGTTAGTATAGCTACTAATACTACCTCCTAGCTACTAATACTTTCCTAGGAAAGCGATTAAATACACAAAAATCAAGATTTGAATCCCGACTCTTTTGTAGAATGTTTTTTTATTCGTCTTAAACATTTTGGGGGTTAAATCAGTAAGTCATACTGATCAACTTTCACTATGGGACCAACCCCGAAATCGCGAAAAAAAAATTGACCATCCCATACATTTAGGCTAGTCAGCTGACGATGTTTTGTATTGATTGATGACTTACTGATTTAACCCCCAAAATGTTTAAGACGAATAAAAAAACACCCTGTATTGACCACTGCAGCACCAAGGCAGGACTGAGGTGTTTTGGTAAATGAGTGCTCACAAAGGGGGTGTGGAGCGATGTAAAGGTCGAGGGTAGAAAATTTGACTTCGGTTCTTTGTTTGTTAGGAGACAAACATACTAAAAGTCCCCACTCTCTGAGCCCTAGAGACAACGATTGGCAATAGGTAAAAAGTGTATAGAATCAAAGTTTCAGAAAATGTTATCAGCTTTCATTATGCATTATAGAACAAAATTTATTATGACGCATGGTTTATAAGATGTAGAGTAAACTCGTCGAATTTCCTAACTAGTCCCTCGACCTTTCCATCCACAATCATTCGTTGCCAGGACTAGTTGGAACATAAAATTTAGGTACTTAGTTAAAAGTCGGCCCCACTCAGAGACGTCAATTAACTTTTAAGTTTGATTAAAGTGGCTGCTGTAGCAAAATAATAAAACACAGCCACTTTAATCAAACTTAAAAGTCTCTTATCAAATAAATTAAATAAAATCCAAAAAAAGAAAACTGCAAAAAGAAAGTCGCATCCCTGGTGGGGATCGAACCCACGACCTTTGGATTAGAAGTCCAACGCGCTATCCTCTGCGCCACAGGGACTGATGAACGATGTGCTAAAATAGTGGATCTGTATAAACAACGAGCGTCGATTAATGATGTCATCTACTTGTAAGAGTATTTTCGTTTTATCTCTACCTTATTGCCATTTTTCCATATTATTATATTTTGATTATATTTTATTTTGTAACTACTTTGGTTATTTTTTTAATTCTCCTTTTGAATACCAGTTTATAAATAAAATAATATAGCATTGATTATCCGTTACGCACAACGGAAATAATGGCCGACGAAATGTCAGTCACAACAAACACACTCAAATGTCATAATCTTGAATCTGGGAAGTTTGAAATTGCTGTGAAAACTCTATTTGACTACTAAATTAAAATGAAGAAAAGCGCATAAACTATATGTTAAGCAGTAAATAATAAAGATGGAATCAGTGAAATCTGTTTGTACTCCGATTCCGACTGAGCAAACTCAAGATACGAACAAAACAGAATCAGCCGAAAACTTTAAAAAATGTATTTACGAATTATTTCACAAAAATGGTGTTCTTAATGATTTGAGAGCTTATTTACGTGGGCATATTGTTAATGTGTTGAAAAGTTCTCGAGCTGGTGAGGGTGAGCACTCCCATTATAATATAATCTCCCAACAGTTATGATAATTGACTTACATTTAGCATTATCTTCTTTATCTATATTCAGGTGAACTTCCACCATGTCAAAAACGCTTCACCCAACGTTTGGACCCAAAATTTCAAGCGTTAAACATGCTTATTGCGGAGTATTTGTCATGTATGGTAAGTTCAAACATAATGTAATATTTTATTGGCTACAAAATCCACTTACATTATAATTGTTGATATTTGATTTGTTGTAGTCAGGTCAATAAATTAAATATGTTAAGGTCTCGACCACCAGGGGTCTGTTTGGTGTTGTTTGTAAAAAGTATTAAAGCAGTCAAACACCCCGGATTCTGTGGAACAGTACCAGATTTCAAGCTTCCATTCCGCCGCCATGCTGCTGTTTAAAACCATGTAGACAGTGGTATAGTGTTATACCAAATTTCGTATAATAATAATAATATAATGGTAAAAACTATTGTTTTATGCTGTCTAGCTCATTCTTATACCTACCTAGTGTGTTAGTATATAGAGGTGTGTGTGTGGTTTTTTTATAGTGGCTGGTTTCCGCATCTCTACGTCTTTTTCGCGTCTATTTTGCGTGTGGTGTAGAGGTGTGTTACGTTTAACTGCATTTCATGACTACTAATGCATACTTCCTGCTTTTTAGGAGTTTAGTTACAGTTTCTCAGTATTTATAGCAGAGATACCGTTAGCCAACATGTTGTTTGATTTTGCCAAATCCCTGATGGATTTAGGGCCAGATAGAGACGCTTCAGGTCTCCGGTTCAAGAACAGCGAGGTGTGGTCCATCTTGAACCGCCTAGGTCAGTATTTTGTTATTTTTTCACCAACATGATAGCAACAGGTGTCAGGTGACAATGTACATACATATACGGGTGACAATTTGCAAGGTTGACGACTTTTAGGTCAATGGAGTTCTTTCTTACTAAATAAACTTATCTACTTACTTACTTATCTTAACTTGGTTTATGGAAATTGATCACAACAGAACACTGTCAGTGGCCACTGCCTCGGAACAAGGAACGGACAAGTCTGAACGCGCTATTCCCACTTGCAGTGTTTTTCCCAATCTATGTGCTGCATCACCGTCAATTCAAAACGCGGCAAAACCTTTAAATGCGTTTTGCTCAAAACTAGGGTTTCTGACTTGCAGTGTTCTGCCATTGGGCGGCAGATGAATTTTCGTGGTCAAATGACAAAGTTAACTTACTTATTACTTCATTGAAGGTACATAATTGTATTTGTCTTTCGGCTGATATATGATAAAGATTGGGGGAATATGAATTATTTATCCAGCAGTTTATTTAAATCATTTTGAGTATTTTTCAGTAAGATTTAACTGTATTTTGTTAATTCCAGGTGTTCAATGTGATTCAGAACAAGCAAACAATGTTGTGGAGATGTATAAAAATAATGAAGAGTCATCTCTGCTGTTTTGCATAATGAAGTGTGTTCAGCTCTGTGCCGTAGAGCCAATCTATCCAGGTATGTTCGTGAAATTCTATCCTACTATAATATTATAAACGTGAAAGTTTGTGATGTATGTCAAGGAAAAATTACTGAACGGATTTGGATGAAATTTGGCACACAGATAGAGTACTTTTTATACCTGGAAATTCGATAGTTCCTATGGGATTAGCGATAAACAGTTTCTACGCGGACGGAGTCGCGGGTAAAAGCTAGTTGTAGTTAATTATGGCATGAACACTACTGCTGATGTTAGAATAGAATAATGAATAATAAAATTTTCTTAATTAACCGTACAAATGGGGCCATTTTATACAAAGTACACCAAGGTAAAAAGTATTCTCAACAAATCTCCGAAAAAAGTTTCGGGCTTTTTTTGTCTTGTACTTTTTTCATTTTAAACTAAGGATTTTAAGGTTGAGGATACATTAGAATACAATCTCCTTATTCAAAAGTCGGGCTGTCAAGATGTTTGGGCCAAATCAAAAAAATCCTTTTGTTTTCTAGCTACCATAGGACCTGACGACACCGTCAAGTTACAAAAAAGAAATTATGTCGAAATTAATCATTGGCTTACTGTGACAAGGTCCTATATGTATATTGGCCTACAAATTTCCACATTCCTTTGCATTAAATTCCTAAACGCTATACCAATATTTTATTGAACTAACTTGTTTGTAAGATAACGAAAATGTTGAACACTTTAGTGCCTTGTCATACTACAAACTGAACAACAACTGACAAGCTTGGCAAAGAAATGGCAATTAAAATGACAAGGTTCACCTTTGAACGCGCGACAATTTGTTTTTGTCCTGTTTTCAGCATGTTCCCGAGTTGAGAGTTCCTCGAGCTGCAAAACTTCAGGGGCGGAGGTGCGCCACCACGGGCACCACGCGCCGCGTAACAAATGCAGCCATTCTGCGACTTGCCAGGCTTGCCGCTCTGACTTCTCTCGCTTGCAAGAAAAATATGTCAAGAAGAAAAAGGAGTTTGCCAAGGTGAGAAGTTGTATCTAATGTAGCTTGATGTACACTGGAAAAAAGGACTTATTATCAGAGAGACTGATAAGCCTTGAAAACTGTTTAAAAAATACCGGTCGATACCGATTTATTTTGGTTTTTTGAGAACCGAACATTTCTTGAGAACGCAAACGTCTAGACAAGGCAGTATGTCCGGATAAGTTCGAATTCGTTATTCCCTTCGCATCCTTTATTTAGCTCCCTCAAAATTGTGACACAATATGAGGTGTCATTGGACAGCTCTTAAAAAATAATATGGGAGGTTTATTAACTTTTTGTAAGATCAAATATGTGATGAGATATGATCTCCAAAAGTAGGTAAAATTCTGTTCCCTCCTTTCACTTTCCAAAACAAGCCAAATAAGAAATATCAGCATATTTTCATACATTATTTCATAACATTCTATTTCGGATATCTTTTTGTCGGCCGGCGCGAGCCAGCGCGTGCTCGCCCGAGACCTCGCGCCGCTTCGCGTCGCTTTTGTTTCGCAGAGTAAACGCGTAATATGGTTCAATATTACAACAACAAATAGTTCAATTCTCGTCTCAATACTCTCAATCCAGGCTATTTCCATCGCACGAAGCCGAGCGGGAAATTTTGCCATACAAATTTCAATCCCCCAATCCTCACCTCGACTCACCTCGCCGGTTGAAAAGAACCTTATTAATGTATAAGACTGATTTAGTGTGCGTCCTAGTGAAGTTGGAAAAGTACGAGTAGAGAGTTAAAGGGCTATGACACAAGCAAGGAGTTCAATAAAATTCACAGTGAATTATTGAAATAAAGGAATGCAATAGAATTGCACTAGCTCTGTCTCTATTAGTCAAGCTTGAGAAAAAAAGAAGAAAGAAAGAAAAGGCATTTAATGAGAAGAAAACAATAATACAAAAATAACAATAATACAATTGAGTTGCTGCGAAACGGTTCCAACTCAGCATGTGTTAAGCTGAACTATATAGCGAGAATTTCTTGAATAAATATCACTACATAGTATAAAATAAATTCCCTTGTGTCCCTTTGTATGTATGTACGCTTAGATCTTAAAAACTACGCAACGGATTTTAATGCGGTTTTCACCATCAGTTAGATAATTTTTCACGGAAGGTTTATGTATATAATAGTACCCGGAGCGAAGCAAGGGCGGGTCGCTAGTTTACTACATATCACATAAGGTACAGTGGCCATAAAATATACCGGAAGTATAAGGTGATCAGACGGATATTTTTAGACACCTTGTATGCCAAAATATATTTGAAGGCGGCCACAATATACATTATATATATGTATTAGATGTATACATGGAGGTTTTTTTTATTGCAGAATTCTAAGCAAAATGTTGACCCACTCTCTGTGGAAGCTTTTATGAAGAAAGTTGAGTTCTTGGAGCGGAAGCTTATGGATGAGGTTCCGTTTATTATACTTATCATTGTTGTTTTGTAAAGTTGTATGTGTAGGCTGGTCATTGGTGTATTCATGGTTTTATGTCATTAATTGTTTTACATTATTTACACAAATCTCCAACAACATTAAGATCTCCTTAACAACTGTTATAAATACTGTTATAAATCTAAAACAGGACGTAACCGCATAAAAAGAATAGTTGTAATTACCTCGGCGTTTTGCAATGATCTTATATATAAGGTGTTTATGCGATTAAATCCAGTTTTAGATTTATAATATAACAGTATGTGTGAACATCGAGAAAGTTTAAAACAAACAATTTATTATTTGTCGTTTTGGCGCTAAGTAAATTGCGTTATTTTTTTCTTGTGTATCATACAAAATTAATGTGTGCTTCTACTTCATTTCCCAGCCCATACCCATAGCCTAGCCATAGTATAGTACCCATAGTACATGCCTAGAGCTTAGTTTGGGGCTAAGTCAATTTATATGAGTTTGTCCCCTGATATTTATTTATTTATTATTGGTTTTTGAGTTACAGACGGCTAAAAGGTTTGTACCTACCAAAAATCAGCTAAGATAACTTTGAATAGAAACTTGGGTAATTTTTATGTTTTTTTTTTTTTTAATTTCTAGGTAGTAATGGTGACGGAACCCTACGCCGAGCGTGGTCCGACATGCTCTTGCTCGGTTTTTTGAAGATGTTATACGTTTCAGACACTAGACCACGTGAGTTCTGTGTACGCGTTAGAAGTGGACATGGCGAAGGCTGAGCAAGAGGAAACCGTCAAGCGTTCCCTGGCCAGCCACGCTATAAACTTCAAGGAGAAGCAGGCTGAGGTATGACACCTATACTGCCCTGCTAAGGTAAAAGGCAGTATTTTACACAAAACTACTGTAACAATTGGACGTAGCTTAGGGAAAAGGATCCAATTCAACCATTTCACACTTGTAGTATTTGACATAATGTTGACATCAATAGAATTCAAATTTAAATACATTTACTTTGTGGGTTGGCTACTTTTACCTGAGCTATGTCCAATTGCAACCTCATTACTGGGTAATAAGGTTGCAATTGCTACAGTAGTTTTGTGTAAAATACTGCCTTTTACCTTAGCAGGGCAGTATTCGCAACTAGCGACCCGTCTCGGCTTCGACTCGGTGGGATCTGGGTTAAAATCTTTTTCGTTGCATTGAAATTCGTCCCCAGGAAATGATTTTGTTTGACGATGTATGACAATACTTTAGTGATTCAAATAATATAAAGATATTTAGATAATTTTTTCATATAGATAGGTATATATAGAAAAAAAATTACGTACGTGACAGAGTGGAGAATTTCAATGCCACGAAAGAGATTTTGACCCATCTACTTATATACGTAATGAATGAACATATAAAATTATAAACCTTCCGTAAGACATTTTCTAAATGATGCGGTAAGAACCGCATCAAAATCTATTCAAACTTAAACATAATTAAATAGACAAACAGATAGACACAAATCAGTAATTTTATTTTATAATATTTAGAGAAAATTTTAGATAACTTATTTTTTGTGCGATAGGTAGTTCCTGGGGATGCAGTTTGGTACCAGTTAATTTTATAATAACCTTTTATGTATAAACAATAATTATGAATGTATAAAATTTAAAAAAAATAGCTTGTTTAGTTTTATAATACATTTTTGGGTCATACACAGTCACAGAAACAAAAGTTGTCTCTCCTGTTCCAGAAAGTTAAGGACTTTGAAACCAAATTTTTCGGGTTAGGATATATCCGCGTAATGGGAGTCTGGTGTGGTTTTGGCCTGTATCAAAATTATGTGAGTTAAGAACTCCCACGTCGTTAACTTGGTAACAGGTAATTTTAGTACAAATGCCAAAATGCATAAAGGTTGAAATGTAATTTTGTCAAAAAGTACAAAATGTTTGTGCCACCAGGTCATTTTGTCTGAATATTTCAAGGGCAAAATATGCTATGGTCAACATTTCTTTTAGTCAAAATGTTTCCAAGACAGCATTCATTATGGTCTAGATGTCATTTTGTCTGAAAGTTTTGTGATACTCTGTGGCCAAAATGTACAAAATGCGATTGACCAAATGTACTCTACTCGAAATGTTTTCACGATAGAACTCATTATGGTCAAAGTGTCATTTTGTCTGGAAGTTTTCAGGACAGAATACTCTGTGGCCAGAATGTACAAAATGCAATTGACTAAATGTGTTCTACTCGAAATGTTTTCATGATAAAATTAATTATGGTCAAAGTGTCATTTTGTCTGGAAGTTTTCAGGTCAGAATACTCTGTGGTCAAAATGTACAAAATGCGATTGACTATATAAATGTGCTCTTTTCGAAATGTTTTCATGATAGAATTAATTATAGTCGAAGTATTTTTTGTTTTCATATAATAATGTTATTTATTTATTTATGATTGTTTATTATGACACTACTCTACCTATTGACATATTTTAAAAATAATTAAGCAATCAAATCAACACGTACTCGAGTAAAGTTCTGTCCATATGGCCGATTTTCTCAGCCAACTGACAAGGACGCAGCTATTCGGTCAAAAATAGAGCGTGTTCATCTCTCTGCTAACAGATAGTTGCGATCGGTTGGCTGATGAAATCGGTCGTCTGGGTCCTGCTTTACGTTTAACGACTTAAAAAAAATGTTTTGATACATTTTTGATATACAGCTTGACATTAGCACATTTTGTCAACGGGACTTTTTAGACACTTGGTTTCATGACATCAAAACGTTTTGTCATTTGTTCATTATATCATTTTTACTTTATATACTTTTTGACCGTTGTATATTTTAACCCATTGAACATTCTGGCACTTGTACCAACATTACCCGCTACCGTTTTGTCATTTGTTCTTACAAACATGTTGACATTAATATACTTTTTGACTTTTGTACAATTTGACAAAAGGGTTTTTGAACCTATTGAACGTTTTGGGATCTTGACCATTTATCTATTGTTAATTTTTTCTCTGGTACAATTAGGCTCTTAGGTTTTTGTGACATCTAATTGTTTTGTCTTTTGTTCCTTATAACATGTTTACATTTACATACTTATTGTCCGTTGTACATTTTGATAATGAGACATTTTGAACCATTGTACAATTAGACATTTGTACCAACATGACCTGTCACCGTTAACTTTTAGGAACAGAAGGGACAATTTTGAACCTAACTCTGTGTATGACCCTTTTAGCTTGTAGCTAAAATGTAAGCAACGGTACATTAGCTCCTGTCATATTCGTTTTTGATTTGACTCGTGACATTGTTATATTTTTATTAAAAAAATGACTAACTGTTGAGTTTCTTGCGGCGCTTCTTCTCAGCAGTGGTCTCCTCTTGGGAAGCGCTGGTAGATTTTGACGTGTAAAAGTGTCCGTGCGGCCTATTTACTGAATAAATATCTTTTATCTTTTTATCTTTTAAATTAGGCCACTCGAATCGCAAGAGACTTCATTACGTGACAATTTTATAAAATAATGTTATACCATAATTAAAACAAATAAATGATTTTTTATATTGATTAAATAGTAAAATGATCGTTGTGTAGTTGGAAGGATCATACGCGGCGCGGTCGGCGGCGCTGGCGGGCTCGCTGGACCGCAAGAAGCGCTTCCTGTGGGGGCTGGCGCGGGCGCTGCGCGCGCAGCACGCGCGCCTGGCGCGCGCCCTGGCCGCCGCGCGCGCGCACACACAGCGCCTCGCCGAGAAGGTCACTGCGCACACTTCTCCGTTTCTATACTTAACTTAATGTATGCAGACAAAATAACGTGAACCTTTACTTGCATACAAAAATAGTCCATATAGGCCACTCCACGGCCACTCAATAACAACATACAACATGGCAAACGCGTGGCAGATAATGAATTACGTCCGCCATTTTTACTTTCCGTATTATTCAATACTTATAGTAAAAATAAAATATTTTTAAACAGGAACAGTGTATAAAAGTTCAAATGTCAAATGCCGAGGAAACTCTGAAAAGGCGCTGCGAGGAAATGCACAAACAAATAACAGGGGAAATATCCAACTTGGAAGAGCACCTAGAGTCTATGAAGTTGGAGCAAGACGCCTTGCATCGTCAGCGAGCGGAACTCGACGACCTCAAAAAGGATTCCGAAACCGGATTAGAAGTCAGTGACTTGAAATCTCACTATGATCTATTGAAATCGGAACTGATAACGCTAAAGACATATTTTGAGAATTCTATGCAGAAATCCAGGTGCTTTTCGGAGCGCAGTACAATCACTGAACTAAGCGGGATAAATTCCAAGATTACTTTGATGAACAACAATGTTGATAGAAATGTGTTGAAGGAGGAAGCGAGACCGAAACAGGTCGTCAATAACTTGAAGAAGACGAAGAACGTTAACTTTGGTCAGGTATGTACTTTTCATAAGCGATTATGTTACCAGCATAATAAATGTTATAATTGGGAATATGCATGAAATTTTTTTATCGCATTTCTTAACAAAATATGAAAATACCTTATAAAATTGAAATCGGCCAAAAATACGGATAATATAAGCATTTCAAACTACTTATTCTAACAGTGATTGAGAGATTGTCTACAGAGAGATCCGACTTGTACTGTGACGACACTTGCTATAATCAAATCACTTTCATTTTTCAACTCCCCATTCTAGACCCCTTTTCAATTTTTTATAAAACTAATTTCATATTTTTTTTACTAAAAACTGATGCGGGCAAACAATTTATACAACTATGCCAAATTTCAAGTTGATAGCTTGTGACTGCTGCTGTGACATACAGAGACAAGGAAGTCTCACCATAATTGTTCCTTTTTTACCATTTTGGTACGGAACCCTAAAAAGAAGGAAGCTGTCTGTAGCATGTAGTATCGGAATGAATAGATAGTTTGATAAATAGTTTGTCGAGGTGGTTGTTAACCATGTTTGTTGGAAATAGGTTGGACCGCTCAAAAGTTACGACCAGCTCGAGCAGGGGCCCGGAGTGTTTCCCGTCAAGTCGAATTCACAATTCTTACCAAATGTATGTATTCTTGTATTGAATTTCAAACTAAACAAATAATAATACCGGTCAAGTGCCAGTTGGACTTGCGCACCGAGGGTTCCGTACCGACTCGCACTTGACCGATTTTTATTATTTGTTGTTTTTTTTTAGGGTTTGCATCACACCTAATTAGACGCATGTGTGTATTACCGCTTTTACGGTAGAACAAAAACGGGACCCGCCTTATTATTTGACTTTTTTTTTTATTATTTGTTAGGAACAGCTCTTTGAAGTTAAGACGGACAGACGGACAGCGTAGACTTAATAATAGAGTTTTATTTGGCAACCGCTTGGTAAGGAATCCTAAAAATAATGGTTTAGTCGATAACATTTATAATGTCAAAAAGTACAGTAAAAAATGTCTCGCACATAGCAAATGATTAATTTCGACGTAATATTGTTCTCGTGACTTGAAGTTGTCATTAAGACGGTTCTATGGTGGCTCCACAATTAAAGTTCTCGACAGTGTAGCCCCGTATTCATGGTAAACATTTGTTGCACGCAACTCATGTTGCAGAGTTGATCACTGCGCGTTGACAAGTTTCCGCCCGGCGCTGCAACAGCTATTCAACTCTGCGGCATGAGTTGCGTGCAACAAATGTTGACCATGAATACAGGGCTTAGCCCCAACGTTAGGGCGTTTCATTTTCCAAACTTTGTATTTTCTAATGACTTCGCTCGAATCCTAGGTCCTACTTATCTAAAACACCATTGTTCAACATTTCAATCAAATCTGATAGTACTTAGAGGTAGCACATTTTGACAATTTTTTTAATCCGTTTTCATATTTATGCAATTTATCGCAACCTTATCATACCGAAAAACCGGTCATGATGGTCGAAAGCATTAGTGTTTAACATAAGTCGAAAGAGAAGTAAGTTATTGCTTATTGTTTAAAAAAAAAACAATCAACATTGAAAATTTTCTATCGCGGAAGTGGTCATTTTGTGTAACCTCTAAATATTGTCCAATAACCTTGAAATTTGTCCAATAACATTTAATTTTTATTTACATTGTATGGACTCGGGGCGTAAGCAAAGTCTGCAAAAAATATGTCATTTTTTTTTCTATACAAATATGAAACACCCTACCCAACATGAATGTTGCCCGGCAGCAGTCGTGCTCGGAGCTGGCCGGCAGCTGCAGCCCGTCGTCGACGTGCTGCGCCGGCAGCCTGGCGCGGCTGCTGAACGACAACGAGCGCTTACGCCTGCTCGCAGAACAGGTAAGCACGAACCGTCCAAAAAAAGGCAGTATGAAGTCCTTTTTAGCCGGCAGAACCTTTTATTCTACTCGTTTACCCCTATTTTTGTATTTGTATTTTGAGGGCGGGCTGGTTTCCGCAACTCGACGTCTAGCGCCTATTTTGCGTGTGGGTGGGATTTCCACATTATTCTATCCAAACCAGCTCCTCGAGGAAGCCCACCAGACCTTTGATGTCGTGTACCCCTAATTTTGATATCATCAGCCACCCATAGTGTAATCAAATGTACGTATACAACGTTAAATATGAATTTTTAAGTTGGATACTGATGGCTGTTGTTAGAACTCTTTGCTACGCCTCATGTGCTTAATTTGCCCCTGTTATCTAGAGGCTTAATTATGTGATAGTTGCATAAATAACTTATTTCAAAAGAGTACAACGGCCACTTAATATTATCATAATTATTCTTGGTAATTCCGGTCCGCTACGACTTAAAGTGCGTGATGTACACTTTTGATTGATTCTTTTGAAGTCCACCATTTGTGCTTGTTTTTGTGCAAAAATGATTAAATAAATAAATAAATAGAAGAGCATATTATTTTCTAAAAGGCCGGCAGCGCATCTGAATATCTCTCTGGTTTTGCGAGTGTCCAGTGTCGGCGGTAATAACTTTTCATCCCCCTCCCTCTTCTAGCATTAAAAAAAAAAATGTATAGTGCACACGATATCATCGTGTATTATTATTGCAGCAATCGGCGCAGCTGGCAGAGATGTCTTCGCACGCGGCACGCCTACAGGCCGCGTTGCACCGGCGCCCGCGCACCGCGCCGGAGCGAAGGTCAGTACACAAACAAGATCCTCGATAGTTGTGTCAGGAGTCGTTTTATAATCTGTTAAATCATGCCAAGTTCCAGATAGCGAAAGGGACATAACTCATATGTCATATGACTGCTACAACTCTGTCCTTTTTCAATGTTTAAACTTAGGAGGTTTGGACATATCAGGAATCATATAAGGAATAAAGACGTACCTAAAGTTGAACCCTGAGGCACTTCATTGTATCACGATAAGTTACTGTGTTTTTAAATTGAATAATATACAGCATGAAAATATGTTCTAGACCTTAGTCTATTCTATACTGAATTTATCGCTCATCACTATTCTACTCTGAATTTATCGCGGCGAATGGATTTAATTTCAAATGATTTGCATTATCGAAAGCTTTGTTAAGATCGCACGATTTTTTCGCATTAGTAAAGTGAAAAGCATTTATTGAATCTACTGTACGATTCTCCGCTTCGTTCTGGATTCAATTTAGGGTAAGTAAGCAGTAATTATCAGCACTCTACAGACGATTTACAGCCACCATCACCTTTATTTCAAGTTACAGAGGTGCTAATTCTGCAATTACTAGGCGTCAATAACTGTATGCCAACATTGCCAACAACCAGGTTTATTTCCTTTACCGTACTTTAAATATGTTTTGGTTTGTTCGTGACCAAGCGTACTGTTGCAGCACAAACGCGAGCGCGAGCTCGAACTCGTTCGGGTGGTGCAAGGGCGCGGGCGAGGAGCTGTGCTTCTCGCTGGGGCGGCCGCGCGTGCTGCTGCCCGGCGACGCCGTGCCCTTCGTGGGCGTCGCGGGCGCGCGCCGCCCCGCGCGCTGGTGGGTCGCCCACGCCGCGGACCTACGGCTATTCACATTCCAAACACACAGCTAGACGACGGCTGGAGGCGGCTTTACATTATTTTGGGGAGAACTTTTCTTTGGGTTATACATACAATTTTAATCAAAAGATAGCCAAATATATTAACAAACCTCTAGAATCTGTGGTGCATATGTATTCGTCAATATTGTTGAAAAGGTAACTTTCAAAGTTAGATTTGTGAGCTATAATGTTTTCAATCCACGACTATGCGTGTAGATGTAGGTACATTTTAGTAGTGGGGCGGAACTTGGTGGATAGAAAACTATATCAGTTTGTAAGGTGAAATGGAACGCAAGTGTATGACGGGCAGCGCCGGAGCCGCCGCTGTCAGCCGGCACGGGGTCCCGGACTACAGTCCCCCGCGTGAGCAAGAAGCCGCAGCAGGTAGAGTAGAAGGGCCCCCCGACAAATTTCGATACATGACCCGTCTGGGGCAAGCTGCGCCACTGAATGCGAGATGGATGTATGGTATTTTAGTAAAAATTATGAATTATCTAACGTGTTCGTTCCGCAGCCGGCACCTACTGAGCCAGCTGCGCGGGGCGCGGCGCCGGGCCTCGCCGCCGGGCGCCGCCGCGGGCCGCCCGTGGCCCGCGCCCCGCGTCTCAAACGAACACTCTGGTAAACCACTCGCAACCCCCCGAGTTTGATCGCAGTTCATATTTAGGATGTATCCACGCCGAAGTTACCTTTTGTGCAGCAACATTTTGCAACATGATTCGGAATAAAATAATACAAAAAGTTATATATGCAAAAACCATTTTTGAGGCATATTATTCCGGATCCTCCCGCAAAAAGTCAAGATTTATACACCGAACATTTTCCTGACATGTCTAATGTCAATTTGGTATTGGCGAAATACATCTTGGTACAATAGACGTAAAAGCCATTTTTAAAAAGGCATATTTTCCATATCATAATATAACATTTTGTTTTTATATTTTTTAAGTAACTTCGGTTTGGATGCACCATAACTACCACAAGTTAGTGTACAGTACAATAGCTCATAGAACGGCCTTCGGGTTTGTATTTCTTGTTTACTTGCGTCCTTTTATAAGGAATATCCTAGTTCAGTCATGTGACTTACTGTTCTCTTTTAGTATGGTTTAGTCTTAAGTATTTGAAATATAGACTCGTTTATTTATTTCTCAAGAGAGCCTCAACTCCGTTTTAGCTTTCTTTGTAACACGTCCATATACAGGGTGTCCCAATATCAGTAACCCACATTGACGCCGGAGGTAGACCAGCCTAAGACGAACCGCCAGACACTTTTTTTTCCTTGCTTTTTTTTTTTTTAACGGAGTGGAAATGCGTTACGCATTGTCCCCACACCGAACCAGCCTAACATGATCTTAGTAAAAATCGCATGGTTTTCAAGATTTGCCAGTTTAAAGTTATTTTCCAGTACAAACTTTAAACTGGCATATCTCGATAACCATGCGACTTTCACTGAGGTCATGTTAGGCTGGTTCGGTCCGTCTCAGGCTGGTCTACCTCCGGTGTCAATGTGGGTTACTGACATTGGGACACCCTGTATTGCCTCCCTCCGGCCCTACAACGATGTGCTATCATTTGTATATCCTTCAGAGAGCCACGTGATCAGCGTGAGCAGCCCGCCGTCGACCCACTACAAAGCCGACGACGCGTCACCCAACAGGTATCATCGACTTCTTATAACGACGGGTCTTTGACTCAACCTCGTATATATGAAAAATGAAATTGGAATATCTACTTCAGGACGTGTACCTAAAGTGGATATTCGGATTTCGTAAAATTTCATATACGAGTTTGAGTCAGAGACCCGTCGATATGTACTAACTATTATATGTTGTTATCGGGGTTTACTAATGTTTTACCAAAACACGTTCCCCAAACTAATTCATTTCACAAACATAACATTTGGTAAAATTACAGGTTACCTATCATCGGTGATACTCCAATACCGTTGGACTTACTTCTTTTAGAAAAGTATTTATTTTTGCACCATATTGAATTTGTTAGTTACGCGTTATAGTTATGCACTATCATGACGTTATAGGTCAGAGCGGGTTTTTGTTTATTAAAAAACTATTTCGTGTGTGTAATACTGCCCCCTTATTGCCTAACGCGTTTGACGCTCGGAATCAGAATCAAGTGTCATGATTTTGTATGGGCTATGACAGTTGATTCGGATACCAATTGTCAAAATTTCGTTAGGCAATAACCCCCCTGGTTTATCTACACACATATCATAAGTTCTCTATAATGCGTTCAGAATCCGTGGGCAATGACCAGCATTACAATAATCAATTTTACTATGATAATTTTCTTATCTGTAGCAGTAATATAATGTTCTTATAACGATATAAAATTTGATAAAGTTATGAGTTTCAAATTTCGAACATTTCGAACTTTGAAAAACAAAACAATTTTATTTGACCTCAATTCTAATATCACGCGAGATGACATTTAATTCGAAATGAAATGTCAATTGCATTCAATTTTGACAAATCTCGTTTGTTACTTGATAATTTGATATCGAACGATATGATAGTAGAGGCCGACTCTAGATTGTCTCTGAATAAAAAAAAAAAACTACGGTTGCCGCCATTTTTGACGTTCTAATAATTGATCAATGCCAGCTATGCCGGTCGTAACATGCGGTCCCTGAACACATCATAGAGAGCTTATAATATGTATGTAGATAAAATAGTGTATGTAACTGTACATAATTAGGCATTATGCATCAGTCACATAAACTACTATTGTTTCCTAAACCGCGTATCTTTTTCAGAGAAGTACAAGTCAATCTAACTACCGCAACTGAGTTGAAGAAACCTAGGGAGAAGAGCCCTAGCTCTGTTCTCAAGGAAGCCAAAGAGCGATTAAAAACGTTAGTTTTTTGGGTAAAACGTAGTTCGGTTTCAACCATTATAGTTCGTTAGTTGTCTGACATATTCATCGATCGTTTTTTTTAATATCATAGATACGTTGTAGTCAGCACGGTTTTAAAGACTTTCGGTTTGCTTATAATTAGTAGGTAGGCACTAAAGCTTCTTGCACGTAAATACTAACCATTATTATTTTTACTATTTACCCGCAATAACGTATTATACTGAAAAACTGATAAACAGAGGTGATAATTAATTATCTTCTTGCAACGACACACAGTCCGCACCACTTTCAGTACCGTACACTATTTTAAGGTCATCGGCGTAACAAATATTTAGACATACCGTGATTCGAACCCGGGACCGCTAGATTCATAGGCAGGGTCACTACCAACTAGTTACTAGGATAACCGCGTCGTCGTTCTGTAGTATCATTGACAATAAACGAACCATTTGTTTGGAACCACCTGTTTATGTATGTGGTGTTTGGGCAGCGTGGCGCGGGCGCAGGCGCCGCGCTCGGCGTCGCCGTCGGCCATGCTGCGCGAGGCCAAGCGGCGCCTGCGCAAGCTCGAGATCGAGGCCGAGGCCGTCGAGCACTCCTACCGCTCCTTCCGCCGCCGCCGCCAGCGCCGGGACCGCGACGGTGAGGGATCTTAGCCTGCCCGCACATTAGGCCACTAAACGCGACCACTAGTGGCTGCCACTCGGCCACAAGCTGCGGACGAGTTTTTTCATACATTTTGTATAGCATCGGCGCACACTGGGCGTTCGAGTGGCCGCGTCTGAGCCACAAGCGCCCGCGCTCGCTACTAGTGGTCGCGTTTAGTGGCTCGCCTCGCGCGCACACTCGGCCACAGTCGCCGGCTTCTCAGATAAACAATAGACAATAGTGGCCGCCACTGAGCCACCGGTGGCCGCGTTTGGTGGCTGCGTCTAGTGGCTTAGCCGAGCCACTAGTGGTCGCGTTTAGTGGCGGCCACTAGAAATGTGCGGAAATGTGCGGGCGGCCATATTCTCTACGACTATTCCGATTTGTCTCCACCCTTTAGTCCCCAGTGGGAAAAGACTTCCAATTTGATTACCACTCAATTTAGATCATTTGAATCGTCTAAATGACCAGAATGACAACTGATAATTTTTATTATCATTTGTGACCACTGGGTAACAAATGGGAATTATTGCTTCCCAGTCGTCCCCAGTGGTAACTCTAATGGGAAGTTTTTTTCCCAGTTGTCCCAACTGGATAGTAAAAGGTTGGGATGATCGGGAATAAACCATTCACTTGGGGAAATAACAGTTATTCAGAGACCATTAGGCCGCAAATGTCCTTAATAGAATAGAATATCCCACAGAGCCCAGTGCGGTCCGCCAGTGCCTAGTGGTAAAGAGTTTATACGCTATAATTTATTAATTTAGTGCTAACCGTGAGAAACCGCGGCGGGTTGCTAGTTAACTTACAAAGTTGACTGCCTGTCTTACTAGCATTCGGAGAAATGAATGTTAGATGTAAAATAAAACACATTTCCCTGCCATGGTATAAATGTTATGTCGTCTGGCTTTACTCCAGCTAATTTTCTCTCTTTTTCGCTGTTTATCATACTTTTACGACTTTCTTTGGTTTTGGTATTACATATAGAACCTGAGCTAAAGTTATAGTACCCCGTATATTTACGTTACAGATGATAATCTGCCGCAGTCGGACGATGAAAACGAAGATGTCACGCAAAAGCAGAGAGCGGGATATTCTAAATCAGTAAAAGAGTGTAACGATCTTTTACAAGTCAACTTAGAAAAATACCTGACGAAGTACCAAAATGAATACGACATAGGACAAACGCATTTTCAGAACAAGAATACGGTCAAAGAAATTGAAAAGCCTATACCCAAAGAATTTTCTGAACATATCGGGAATACAGCTAAACCACCGAAGCAGGACTATTTAAATATCCCTCTTACAGAGTTTAGACATTTATATTGTCCTCCACCCGACGGAAAATTGGCGCCGGCATCAAAAGAACAACCCAAAGAGCAGTCAAATTTAATGAACAATAGTGCACAAATCAAACCCGCGAACGAGGAGCCGACTGAAGTGTTAACATTCGAAAACAACGAGCAGACGAAAATTAAGATACGACAGAATATTAGCAAGATTAACAATTTGCAAGACGCACCCACTAAGGAAGCCGTCGAGGAACATAACGAGCCTGAAGAGGATACCGACGATACGAACGTGTTGAGAGTAGAGGTTGAAAGTTCCGCCGGGGCGAGCGAGGCGTACTGTCTGTCGGAGCAGAGCGTGACGCTGACGGTGGAGAGCCGCGTGGACGCCGGGGCCGCGCTGCCGGCCTGCGCCAGCGCCGGCGCCGTGCCCGCCGTGGCCATCGTCGTGAGCCCCGCGCGTTCCGGCGACAGGCAGACCCGCTCGGACGAGCCGACCCTGACCAGGCAGGACGTGTTGAACGCGATCTACAGCGCGCGCGCCAAGCTCCACGCCAGCCAGCGCATGCGCGTCAGGGACTCCGGCAACGAGTCCACGGGACAGGACTCGTTCGCGGCGGACGTCGACAACTACGCGGCCGGCGACGAGGAGCGCGTGCTGTACTCGCCGCCCAGGACCTCCGACGACGACGTCTCCTGGGGCTAGCCTGGACATTCTCAATATAAACAATATAATAATATTATTAACAATATAATAATATTCTCAATATATATATGACGTTCTCAATATAAAGGGACCTTATGGAGGAAGGCAGTTACGCTCTTCTTATTCTTGGTAACTATACGAATACTATGGTAACAGTTCTAAAAACGGCGTAACCGCCTGCCTCTATAAGGTCCCTTTATATTGAGAACGTCACCTATAACGACCCCACTAAACTATACCGAATGTTCCTAACGCTCCGAGGTGGTGCGAAGGACCGAACAGAAACGATGAAAACTGTTGTCATAATTTATTTTTCTAATGTTAATGTGTTAAAATGTATCATATAAAACGTACATATTGTTTTTATTTTTACATCTCTTTTTATATATAAAAGTACAAACATTCGTAAACGTACATTGCACTCGCGTTGGCGATTCGAAACGGGGACGGCTCGCTCCGACTAAATGCTGCCGCGGCTCGTCTGTCTCACCGTTCCGACGGGAACACGGAATCGAAAAATGCAATTAAACTATTCTAAACTAACAATAAATCAACGGTATACAATGAGATTAAAATATAGTAACTATTCGTTTATTATGCTGCTGAATGACTCTCAATTTATAATTTATAAAATAATGAAAACAATTACATAAAGAAATTTTCTAAATTCTTTAAAACCACCTAATTATAATTCTTAGACCTTGCAAAAGTCAAGATCGTGCATTTCACAGGCGGTTAAATATAATTGACGTCATTATGTCGAATTTCACCAATATTTTATAGACGATTAAAGGTTTAACATAGGTTAAACTGAATTGATGAACAGGTAATAAAAAAAAAACCTGTCTATTAAATTGTTTCGTGTAATTCGACATTATCTTAATAAGACGACGTAAGACGCTTATTACCAGACTATCCAAAAAGGAGGGTAACTTTTCAGGTGGTGTATGTAGTATCCGTGTTTCTCTGCGACCTAAACCCCTTGACGGAGTGAAGGGTCGCGCGTCGCAGCAACACGAGGCCCGGCCTGGTGCCGCGGGGGCAGGCGGTCGAGGCTCGCTCTTGTCATGTTGCGGTAAACTAGTCTAACATGTATAAACCATTATATGGCTCTTTTGGCTACTTAGAGCGTCAATATTTAGAATCTCGCGCACAACAACATATCACGTTTTGTAACAATTAATTGAGAAATATTTAACATCATTATACAATCTTAAACTCGCGCACCTTCGCGTATAATATTCATAGGCTTGCTGTAGTAAAAGACGGACATATATTTTATTACTCCTCAACATATTCTTAATAACGAAAAACAAATTACACAATGCACGGGTACAATCTAGTAAAATTTTGTCTTCGTTGTCAATACACCCAAACCGATAATACATACTATCTAATACCTACATAACAACACAATATTAAATATGTCATTTTCACAATCAAATACTAAATAAAATTACTAGAAATAAAATATGACCTTGTCAAAGGAACGATTAAAACGTAGGGATCGCTCGTAACTTCAATGCTAACCAACAACAGTGTAACTTATTGAAAATAACACCTTGGCTCTAGCCAAGATGCATTACGCTCAGCTCATTATGCGGCTCGCGACCGCATACGGCTCTTTATAGAGTTTTTATAGGGTCTTCAAGTTCCCCTAAAAAATTATACAGTGAAAAACCTGAAACAGAAAACTACGGCTCTTTGAGCTTCCGAAAAATTGATATTTTTCCGGCATCTCGAATTGACATAAGCGGCTGACGCGACTGATCGCTAACGACAATCATATACATTTCGGCAGTTTTCAAATAGCGCTGAAGTTATGCATCTTAGCTGGGCCACCATAGCTTTTGATAAATTACATAAGCAACTCATTGACTAGGTGTAGTTAAACATATATGTGACTAACAAGCCAATCTGAACGGCTAGCACAAGTGGTCCACGACTTGTTTGTCGCTCCGATCTCCCTTTCTAACTAGTCTGTAACAATAAAGACGCACTGAGCGACAAGCGAGAAAATACAACATGTGCTAGCCGCCCAGGTAGGTAAAATTTAACTACGGCACTGTGCGTAGTGTGCGTGAAGTAAAAAAGCAAACTGCCAAAGACTATAATGATTGCTTATACCTTGTCGAGGAACGCAAACCTCACAAATAACAGATACAACCAAATTGAGTAACCACATTGAGATTGCAATCGAGCGTCATCAAAATGTTTAGACATAAAAAATATTCATAAATCGAATTTCACCAAATGGTTACAAGTAAATATTTCATTGCTGTCAAACAGCTAATTTAAATTTATCAGTTAATATTTGGTGAACTCCGCATATAATATAATTTTGTCCTTAAACACTGTCGCCTGCTAGTGTAAGTTCTGCAACGTTTTTTACGTCTCGATCGCGTTTGCGTAAAAGTGTCACTTTGTATGGAACTGTCAAATGTTTCGAATACGCGCCGCTAGGGGCACTGTCACACTTCCATACTAATTGACACTAAACGCAAACGCGATCGAGACGTAAAAAACGTTGCAAAACTTACACTAGGCCCTCAGTATGAAGTCGCGTGCGTGAGCGTGCGCCCCCGTTCCGTTCGTTCCAGCTACTTATCTTACGGCAGTTGAGATTAGTTCACAGACCGAAGCTGACGTTGTGTCCCAAGTTTTTCGAAGCGAGAGCGGAGCGAGGCGAGTTGGGCCCGGTCACGCGGAGCCAGTTCGATACCTGAATAAAGATTTAAATCATAGTTAATCGTTAACTGAAAACCTAGAGAGCGTCAAGTTAAATATTTGTCACTGCATGTTTATTATCTACTATAGTATACTGCACGTCTATCTACTAATATGTATCAAAAAATTTCAGCTAATAAATATTATCATTCATTCATTCAAAGTGAGTTTGTTAGTTTCATCAGACTTCACGGTACAACGCATCAACCATTCGATGTAAAATTTGGTGTTGTACAGAGATGTTTTTATAGCCCAGAGGCGGACATAGTGTATTTTTCAACCAACAACATCAAACAATATTCGGAGCGGCGGGCAAAAGCTAGGTATACATATTTATGATTATTCCCCACAAACAGATTTTGGTCGTTGACAGATAAGATAGTTCTAGCACGGCTTTACCTGCAGCGACACGGCGCGCGAGCCGTCGTCGCGCGGCTCCCGGCACGGCGTGCTGCAGCGCGCGGGCGGCCCGCGCGGGCGGAACGCGCGGTCCGCCCGCGCCGGGCTCGACAGCGAGAAGGACGCCAGCGACGCCACGCTGTCGTCGGCTGACGGCGGCAACGGCCATCTGAAACGAACATTATTGTTTAATTACTAGTGATCGGCCACCGGTAGCATTTTATGTCACTTTGATGACGAAAGTATTACATGGATATGACTCTTTTCAATTTCGTGCACAATTTATATATCTATTAAAAATTTATGATTTTTTTATCGAGTCTTATTATTAATGGTCGGCGACAGGTAGCAACTTACCGATTAAAGAATATTATGGATATGATTCTAATCAAATTTGAGTACGATTTTTTAATTATAAATGTACGCATTTTCAACTTTTAAGGCAAAATGTAAAATATTTACCTGGTTTCTTATTAAATGTGAGGTTTTAATGCATACATCTCGAAAAAAAATGTTGTTCTATAAGAAATGTACCATTATTTTGTGATACAAGTAATAAAAATAGCATAAGAGGCACCGTGATGTCGTTGGTTGTTTCCGTAGTCGAGTTTTAGTTTTAATTTTATCTTGTTTACTTATACTTTAATTTAACCATACCTAACATATCCATATCCATACTAGTCATTACGTTTGACGTGAAAGTGACATAAATTGCTCCCGTCATCCGATCTTTATTATTACTTAAGTTTCTGTCAATTTTTTTTTTTTAAAACAAGCTTTTTTTATTGCCAAACACGGCGGGGCTATCGTGTTTCGTTGCAGAATTCCTATGGCCACGTTCCGACTGCGTCATCAGACCAGCTCCACGGTACCATATTATTGCATTGTCATCGAAGTTACGTAGGTATACCAAGTTTCACATAATACATAGAAACATACAAATGTAGAGTCGCAGTTTCGCTCGCCCTCGCTACAACACTCACTTGTCCCGCTCGCTGGGCGAGTAGAGGGCCACGGTGTGTCGCCAGCGGAACACGTGCGGGTACTGGTCGGCGCTGACCTGGCTCGGCGCCACCGCCTCGAATACTAGCCGGTCCATTTTAGTCGGCTCTTCGCTGGAAAACACAAGTACGTTGTTGCAGAGGCGAGGAGGTCGGCAATTGATGGACGATGGATGTTACAGGCCAAGAAAATCTTTGCCGGCCTGTTTGAATATAATTATGAAGAAATATGCTAAGAATATTTTTGACAGCCTTTTAATTATATGTAACAGGGCGTGTATGTGCTGTTTTGTGACCGTGACTCAGATTAGCGATATTTCCGAACATTGTTATGAAAAGTACATACATTTGATATCTTCGAATGTGCACCGTATGTTAATCTGTTTAAAGCTATTTTACGTGCTCTCAGACGTCATGACGCCAGGCAACCCGTTAACGTAACGTGCCGAAAAGCAAATGTTCATATATCAGAATTCTAGGGATGTTGAACCCGCGTCGTTTCTTTCTTACACACACAAACACAGGCACAAAGACAGCCCGATAATTAGCACAAGGGTGAATTTCAGGGCGTTTCAACCGCCGTCATTAGTGTCACCAAATATATTGACGAAATCAGTGACACTACAACAACTTCTGATGCTGATAGGAACTACATCCCTGGTTCTGCTTCTGTTTACACTAATGACGGCGGTTGGAACGCCCTGACATCCACCCACAAACGACGAGGGTCCCGCAGTGATATTCTATTGTAGGCTGTACCCGTATATGAAGGGCTCGGCGAGCGCGCGGTCGCTGGCGTCCTGCATGTCCTCGCGCTCCGAGTGCTCCGACGCCGTGAGGTACGCGTCCGAGTCGCACGACGACTCGTCATCCGATATCTAACCAAAAAAATTATAAATCAAACCAAAGGCGTACCTATGGGTACTTTGCTACATGCTTAGGGACATATTTTAATTGGTTTCTGAAAAATAACAACTACGCGTAATTCCTACGAGCGTTTCAATCGCCGTCGTTACCATTTTCAATATAATTTACGAAATGAATGACACCTACAGCAACCTCTGATGCTAATAGAAACTACCCCCGGTTCTGCTTCTGTTTACATCAGAAGTTGCTGGTAGGTGTCATTGATTTCGTCAATATATTGGAAATGATAATGACGGCAGTTGAAACGCTCGTAGGAATTACCCCTACAAGACCCAAAAAATAGCCTGCCCGCACATTGGGCCACTAGTGGCCGCCACTAGCTGCGGACGAGTTTTTTCATACATTTTGTATAGCATCGGCGCACACCGGGCGTTCGAGTGGCCGCGTCTGAGCCACAAGCTGCGGTAGTCGCCCGCGCTCGCTATTAGTGGCCGCGTTTTGTCGCTCGCCTCGCGCGCACACTCGGCCACAGTCGCCGGCTTCTCCAATAAACAATAGACAATAGTGGCCGCCACTCTACCACCGGTGGCCGCGATTGATGGCTGCGTCTAGTGGCTGAGTGGCGGCCACTAGTGGTCGCGTTTAGTGGCCCAATGTGCGGGCAGGCATATTGTGGACACGCCCACGCTACAGTTTGTATGAGTACGCGTCAGTCGTGCATGTGTGTGTACCTCGGCGTCGACGACGCGGCACTTGGCGGTGTCGACGGTGAAGAGCGCCGCGCCGCTGTCGCCGGCGGGCGAGTTCACGCTCACCGGCTTCTCCGTCTCGTTGCGCTGCAGCTTGCCGTCGCCTGCCGACGACAAACATCATTTTATTTATTCATATTCATTTATTCATTGCTTTACATGGGTATAGTACAGGAAGCTCTTAACCTAATAAAAGTTCGGCCATATAACCCTGCAGGGCACCGCAGTATTACTAACTTAACTACCTACTTAATTTAAATCACATGTCTATGCGAGCTAAAATCTATTGAAATAAAATAAAATGAAAAATCTATTAAATTAGATTAAGTTGAATAAATAAAATGTTATCCCGCTACCGAATTAGAAACGTAATTGGAAATAAGTACAGACTATGCAGTCTGTACTAATTTTAAAACCTATGCAGGTTTTAAAATTATTTTAAAAATATTTCGTCTTCGCTTTCGAAAAATTCTTGCAACGTATAAAAGCTTTCACACACCAAGTCATAATTTCATTTATTTATATATTCAAGACTGCAGAGATTTTGGCGCATCTGAAGACTAATATAGAATGCCGCTGCGCTAGTTATTTTCACACGGGTAAAATAGCGGCGGTCCGGACGACTCCAATACATTTGGGGATCATTATCTGTTCTAACATCCTAATAAATTGCAAGTTAGACACCTTCTTAAGGGACTTGTAAACGGGGCACGTTTTTCTGCAATTTGTATCTAGCAACAATAGCCGTCTTTCTCTAACTGCGTATGCCAGAACAAGATGCCCTTACATAGCCGGCTAGAAGCCCGTATAGGTTTTATTTTCGACGTATTAATTTAATCATTTTTTCTAATATAATATAAATAGTTAATACTATTTTGTGATATACATATAAAAAAGTCATGAAACGAATTTCTAGATGACAATCAAATATATTCAGACCGCTTAAACAACTTACCAATATCATAGTCGAACGTCAGTCTCCGCACCAACCTTTCATTCTTCGGGCTGGTTGACAATATAGACCGGTTCTTCCGAAACGACGCATTCTTCTTGCTGTTCCTCTCGAAGTGCTCAATTTTCCAGTCGCACCTACACTTAGCCGCTCTCTCCCACTGCTCCGTGCACTGGCCCTCCGAGCTTGAGGGGCCTTTACTCGCATCTGCTTCAGTCAACTCCTCACTAATAAAACTAGCCAAGCACCGAACGTGGCTATCTATGACATGCGCCAACCGTACCCGACTAGGGCCACGAAAACTACTCGGCCTATGCTCATCGTCAGAACTAAAAACATCATCGTGCGGACACCGCAACTTAACTAAAAACTCGACTAAACTGTTAATATCATCGATCTCTTTAGTTTGCTTCTTCAACATAAACACGACTAACTGAGCGAGTCTTGAATGTATCAACGCGAAATTAATATATTGAAACCGTTCATCATCCATATAAGTATACATAGTGTGTTGAAGATTCTTCGCTTCAGCTTTTAGAGATTCGCCGGCTACTTCTGGCTCGGATGTCAAAGAGAAAGTTAGCGCGTCGGCTACTCTCTTAGCAAACACTTGACAGGCTCGTTCTATGCAAAGAAGTTGACTTACAGAGTGATTCGTAGGTGGTAAAGCGTCGCCATTGGTAAGAGAAGATTTCGCACTAGGTTGTCTACACATCCTTTGTCTTATCGGGTCTGTTTTCTTCCAATGGGAGGGCCGTTCCGTGGATATCGTGCATGTTTTCATAGCGACGCATAGTTCCGACATTGGACTGAGAATCGACTTCACGGGGCTGTGGTTTGACAGGTTTCCTAAACTTAATCTAGACAGGGAGATATCGTCAGGGGTGGGGTGTGATTGCGCGCAACTGTCGTTGTACACGAAGGAGCAGGCGGTTTCGTATTTTGCTTTAAGGAAGTTTTCGAGCAACGCTAGCCCTTCGGGGGTGCGTAGGTCCGTGAAAGTATCCAGAAACGGCCAGTATTCCTTCCAGTCAACTTGTAATTGTTCCGCTAGGTCCCTGAAACAAGAAGTAACATGTAAATTAGGGGCTGTAATGACAGTACCCGATTTTTTTTTGTTTCGCTAGTTTTCGCACATGTGAAACTAGTGATGTTGAAAACCGCATTAAATACATATATTTGATGAGGAAGGGGGAAATTAGCCTTAACCTGACCAAAGCTTACCAGGGAGGGATTGGGGAAACGTTTCACTAGTGAAACCCAAGGAGCCAGTGTCAAAAACTACACTCCGGAACAAATTCAGAGGAATGCAAAATAACAAGTTGAATATATTATGGTATTTTATACAGATGTAAATCAGATATTACAGTTGGTGGCTATTAAAGAAATGGGTTATTATTTATTAAAATTGATTGATTTTATTTTTTACAAATACTCCATTAGTTTTTCTTTCACACACATTTGAGTTTTGTAACTGTTAGATAATCAACTAGGTCTAGCGACTTACTGCTATGATCCTCCGGCGACCGCGTGTCCCAGGGCCCTGACTGGAGATCAGATGCAAGCCGGCACAGTTTTGAGTCGAGTTACCACAACACAAGTCCATAGGTAGATAGCACTGATGCGAAATACTAATTCCAGGTTGAAAGAGGTTCTTTCTAGGAGGCTTAAACGGCAGGTAAAAGTTTTGCTGCTCTCGCGACGGTGATTGCTGTTTGACTAGTTCGCGGTTGGTCCACACCGCATCGAATAGGTGGCGGCGCTAGTATCGCGCGCTCGCGTGGGATTGGTCCGTTCAGATCGTCGCAATTTGTCGTAGACCCAATCAAAATAAATATAGAAATAGAAAAACAGGACGAAAATCCTAAATTCAAAATTGTGTTGCCTTGTACGGACATATATAATAATTAACGAGAAAGATTTGTTCCAGTACGGAACAGTAACAAAATGTTTGCTGGACAAGGTGGACCCACGATCTGATAAAGATCTGCTGGATGACAGCAGCAGAGGACCGATCGTTGTGGAAAACCTTGAGAACGGCCTTTGTCCAGCAGTGGACGTCTTGCGGCTGATGATGATGATGATGATGAACAAAATGTTTAAAAATGTTTTTTTTTTTTAATTATATGTGATGAAAGTGTAACCGAGGCTGTCAGTAAGAGCAGGCAGCGTGGTTACCTGCCGTAGGCCTCGAGCCCCTTGGTGACCTCGCGCAGGCGGAAGGCGGGCGGCGCGCGCGCGGCGCGGGGCGGCGTCTTCCAGCGGCGGCGGAAGGCCTCGGCGTCGCGCGCCTCCATGGGGCCCGCGAACGCGCGGATCTCCAGCCGCGGGCTCAGCGGGTCGCGGTTCATCTCCTGACCAGAACAAATCTGTCTTCGCCAGTCAATTTATGCATGTCCAATTTGTCAAAATATAATGGATACTATAGAAACTACAAGAAAACAGATGAACATACAAACATACTAACCTATATACTAACAAATTTAGACTGTTAAAATCGTAAACTTCATTTCTGCTTCGCAGTAGTCGATAAAAATGATAATTTGATGACGTTGATAGCGTAGTTGGTCACTCACTAGTGTTACCATACCATACTACTATAGGCGAGATCAATACAAATGACTACAAACTTTTTGAGCATTACACCATCTTAGTGGGGGAAGGGGGAACGTTCGCGCATGTACAGTCAAGGTCATTAATATGTGTACATTTTAGTACCGTGTCTCTTTAGTGTCATGTTTAAACTCCCATATATTAATGTAAATAAATTAATGAGAAATTACTTTGAGCAAATAAAAGAGAATTAAAGTCGTGTCGTACCAGAAAGTCAAGCAGTTGACAGAAGACCGGAACGGTTGGCGATTACTCCACCGACAAGAGCTTGGCTCTTAAATAAAGAAAGAGAGAGAGAGAGAGATACGAATGTAACAGCGATTAAAGTGACAAGGTACTAAACGTGTACACATTTTATGACCTTGACTGTACATTTACATCCACAAATAGAATCAAAGCGAGAATATCTGAGCATCAAATAGATGTTTACAGAAAAACAACAGCGCTCGCGCAGCATGGCCGCGATGCGCGCGCGCAGGCTCCGGCGCCGCGCTGCTGACGCGTGTAGTACTCACGGGCGGCGCGGCGGGCGTGAAGGCGCGGCCGATGGCGGGCGCGGCGCTGCCGTCCTCGCAGTGCAGCACGGGCACGTAGTAGCGCTCGCGCAGCATGGCCGCGATGCGCGCGCGCAGGCTCCGGCGCCGCGCTGCTGACGCGTGTAGTACTCACGGGCGGCGCGGCGGGCGTGAAGGCGCGGCCGATGGCGGGCGCGGCGCTGCCGTCCTCGCAGTGCAGCACGGGCACGTAGTAGCGCTCGCGCAGCATGGCCGCGATGCGCCGCGCCGTCTCCGGCGCCGCGTTGCTCACGCGCTTGCAGATTATCTGCAACAGCTCAAACCTTAGACAGTGATTCAAAATAAATTGTAACTAGCCAAAAAAATAGTTATATTTGAATGGTATATATGGGTAAAAAAGCGAGCGAAAAAACGAATGGTTTTTCCACCGGCGAGGCGAGGCGAGGCGGAAAAATCGCAACGCTTTTGTTTTCGCTGCAGTGTTAATAAAGACTATGTTACAGTTATACGGGTCAATATTAACAACAAATATTTCAATTCTCGTCTCGCCCATCCAGACTATTTCCACCGGAGCTTAATTTTCAATTCCCTCCCATCCCCGCCTCGGCTCGCCTCGCCGGTGGAAAACACCTTTAGAGTGGTTTGGTTTTCAATTAGTCATGTTTTAATTTGATTATGATGATAATGATAGATTTTTACATCCACAGGTCACTGGTTCATATCCGGTTCGAAGGATCATATGTTCGGACCAAAAACCGTTCATCACCGCAGTTGTAAAATTGGTAGTTGTAAGAAGTGATCATTAACAATGTTACTTTTGCACTATGTACTTAGCTGTATCGCTACAATGTTATAAATTTTTGCACAAAAAATCTACAACTATGCGTAATGCAATAGAGTGAAATGCGCTTCCGGCGTCTGTATTTCCGAATGCATACAATCTGAACCTATTTAAAGCTAGGGTGCATAGGCATCAGAGCAAACCCTTTATCATTAAAAATATTTAAAAAAAACAATAATAAATTCACAATAACAGTCGCTTGTAGACCTAAAATTTGCAGCAAAATAGAATACGTGCACAGCATAAGTAGATAAGAGAGTGATATAGGGAAAGAGGAGATAATGCGTCATCGTAGCTCCTCATTGGAAAATCACATAATGTGCCCAGATGAGATCAAGTATCTCAGCGCCAAAAAAGTCCTGCAATTTCTAGAATTAAGGGCCTGTACACAAAACTGCGATGCGACGTCGCATCGCAAAAATCTACGACGCAAATGTAATGAAATGTATAATAAAGTGCGCAGAGAGCTCGTAGATTTTGGCGATGCGACGTCGCATCGCAGTTTTGTGTACAGGCCCTAACAGGACTTAGCGGAGAACTGTAGGTTGTGGCGATCACAATAAATCAACTCTGGTCGCAGTGATACTAGGCTATTTTAGCCTTGAATAGCCGCTCCCTGAATAATAATAATATATAGGGAAAGAGGGTGATGCACTCACGTCCTTGGGCTGGTCTCCGTATTTGTTGACGGCGGCGGTGTTGCACTGCGGGAAGGACGTGAGCACGTCCACCACGGCCTCGGCGCCCAGCTTGGCGGCGAAGTGCAGCGGCGTCTCGTTCATGCCCTTGTCCGGCGTGTTCAGGTAGCGGTCCACCAGGATCGCTGAGAACTCCTGCAACAGATACTAGGTTGATAGGCTACATTTTTAGGGTTCCGTACCAAAATGGTAAAAAAGGAACCCTTATGGTGAGATTTCATTTGTCTGTATGTCACAGCAGTTTATCTCAGCAACTACATTAGCTATCAACTTGAAATTGGGCATTAAAAAAAAAAAAGGTATTTATTCAGTAAATAGGCCGCACGGGCACTTTTACACGTCAAAATCTACCAGCGCTTCCCAAGAGGAGACCACTGCTGAGAAGAAGCGCCGCAAGAAACTCAACAGTTAGTCATTTTTTAAATTTATATAACTTGCTTGCCCGCATCTGTTTTTAGGCAACCCTAGGAAAAAAGACTGTCCAACTACATATGCACCTGGCAACACTCGGCGCCCGCGTCCAGCCCGTAGAGCGTCTGCACGAAGGCCGGGTCGCCGACCGTCGTCAGGATGAGGTTGCACATCTCAGCGTTGAGCGCCTTCGCCGCGACGTGCAAAGCGTTGTACCGGGAACCCTCCTGCGAAACAATGAAGGATATTTTGACGACGCGGTTAGCCTAGTTGGTAGTGACTCTGCCTACGAAGCTAGCGGTTCCGGGTTCGAATCTCGGTATGGGGAAATATTTGTGTGATGAGCGCGAGTATTTGTTCCCGAGTCATGGATGTTTTCTATGTATTTAAGTATATATTTCTCTATATAAGTATGTTTGTTGTTGCCTAATTCCCATAGTACTAGCACAGTGTAAAAGCCTTGAGCTTAGTTTGAGAATAGGTCAATTTGTGTGAGATTTTATATTTATATTGAACTATGTTTTATTGGTACCAGCTTTGGTTTGCATAAAAGTAATTTCTGGGGATAAAATACACCCTATGACTAATACTATAAAGTATTAGTAAGGAAAAATGATTGATTTAAACAAAGTTGAATTTTTATTGCAAAACACCTACCAGCAAAATAAAGTGGAGAGAAAACGAGGAAAACAGACCTCAGATTGAATTCTTCATCATCATATCAGCCGAAAGACGTCCACAACTAGACAAATGCCTTCTTTAAATATCCATTGGTCACGTGATCTTCACCAGATCGTCGGTCCACCTTATAGAAGGAACTGCCAGATGGATTTGTGGCCATTCCCAATATGTTGTGAAAACAGGGTATATATACCTGCATGATGGACGGCGTGTTTCCACTGCTGACGAGGTAGCGAGGGTTGTCCCAGACGCGGTCGCGAACGGTGCTGACCAGACCCTTCTCGATCTGCTTCCGGAGCGCCACTAGGTCTTGGGACGACGGCGCTTTGAACGGATACGGCTTCTCGCCCATCAAAGCTGGAAATGAAACAATAGTGAACGAAAGTATCCTATATCTGCATACCTTGTTGTAGTTTAAGTACATGATTTTTTTTTTTTGATTTTTATGATTTTTTAGTATTTTTCCAAGTAAGAAGACGACGCGATTAGCCTAGTTGGTAGTGGCGTGCAATATTTGTATGACGAGTGTGAGTATTTGTTCCCGAGTTTTGGATGTTAATTAAATATTTAAGTAGTTATTTCTATATACAAGTATGTTTATCATTGTCTAGTACCCATAGTACAAGCCTTAAGCTTAGTTAGGGACTAGGTTAATTTGTGTGCGATTGTCCCCTGAACCTAATACTAATTTTTTTTTTTTTATCTGTTTGCCCAAGAACTGCTACCAATTGTGGTAGATGCCGCTTAGGAATATGGTAGTTCCATACTCTTCGCATAATCTTTTTTTGCCAAGCGGCAGTTTATATAATTTAAATAAATCTGTAGATTTTCAGCGTGCATTGCCGGTTGCCATGCCAAATTTAGTACAAATCCAATAATTAGGTAACATACACCTCAAAATAAATCATAAACTTGCACGTTTTAATATTGACCGTGTGGTTAGCAGACATTTCACTAACTACGTAGCACGTATGTTAAGTTAATTAGAACGCTTAATTAAACATATCGATTTGTTTAATTAAGCGTTCTAATTAATTTAACATACACGACTCTAATATCTGCAATGTAATTGATAAATTATAATTAAGTTTACTCTAACAAAATGGCGGTTAACTACTCGTGCTAATCGGTAAGGTCTCACGCGATCCAAACAGCTAGTAATAGTGTTTACGCACGATTTTGTACATAACGTCATCGCGCTAAATGCACTAAACAGACTTAAACTAATGAGTATTGATTTTTGGTAAACAAGGCAGTATCCAGAATGTGTAAAAGCCATTCCAGGGTGTTGCGCTAAACGATATTAAAAATAATTAAAAAATTTTTTTTTTTTTATTAAAATAATGTAAGATATTGTTAAGTTTATAAATATATGTATTTTAGTCAGTAAGGTATTTATCTAGTGGTCTAGTAGCCTGAAAATAAATTAATTTGAATTTGATATTGATGCAGCGTTCATTCTATGCATATTTTTAAGGTTGCGTAGTAAACCTAGTACCTAACCTTTAGAAAGATTCGCTAAATCAGTCTGTATGTATGTCTTCTTAAATTTTATATCTAAACAGGGAAGTTCTTAGGATACTCTACTCTTTGTGTAACCTTTTAAACAAGTTTTCTTTATTACAACACTAACCAAAAATATCTTGACCTTGAAGAAGTAACTCTGGCCAAATGGTGTTACATTTCGGCTAATTCGAGGCCGCTGGTAATCCGACACCACTGGTTCTAAATAATACATGTGGTGGCTTTAAAAATAATTGTTACCTGCCAGGAGTCAAGGAATAAGATAAAAAGTATCAAAACGAAAACTTTCATTTCTATAGATAAGCAAACTTTTTAGACACTACATTTACGAGTAAAATCGGGATGAGAAATTGAACAACATTACAGCAGAATAAGTTTTTGGTTTGAGAAACATTCAGAAAGTGAGCCGGTAGCCAAAGAAAACCTTTCGCGAGTTTTTGAACGCTCGTCTCGGAAAATCACTTTATGTGTTTGTTTGTTTGAATCGTTTAAATCAAGCGCAATCTTTAGACAGCCATTCCTCTCACCCGGAACCACAACAACGAGATAAGAAACGCGTTTGGTTTACAAATACATTTATACCAGACACTTGTCACATAGATAACAGGGAATGTTATCAATATCGTTGGCCGATAGGAAAACTAGGTCAAAAAATAATGATACCTTAAACATTTTCTGTACCTACCTAATATAATTGTGTAAAAAATAATTAAGTAAGAGATTACTGGTAATAATGGATGATGAGTTGATGACTCGTGTTAAATTTTACTATGTACTATAGTTATTTGAATTGAAAATCTGCAAATTATTATACCTAAGGTAAAAAAAACGTTTAGGATACGAGACCTCAAAGTTTCGTCGATCAGTCGTTATTATATTCAATTATAAATTTAATCAGGACCCTTACATTTAACTAAAGATGAGTTGTATAACAGCAATGTGTTTAACAGTTTTTCACGATCAAAATTACAAATTACTGATTTTGTCCATATATTTAATACATTTTTAGAAGAGATGTCGGACTTCTCTCATTTAAGACTGTTGCAGTGCTCTGGTTGTAGTTAGTCCCATACATACATTTGATCCTTACAATAAACCGGATCAATTGGCATATTTTAAAAAAAAACGTCTCCATGCCTATTGGAAACATAGGTAATAATGCAATTATGTGAAGGTATAAATAGGTAAAAAATAAGGTAATAAATATATGAGTAATTTTCTTTTATAAGTAAAGCTATGGATTTAAATACCTATTTAAACACAAAACATAGACACGACTTAGACAAAAATCTAAATGACAGTTGTCTATGAATTGACATTTACTAAACAAGTGTTCAACGGTTGTTAAAGTTTTTGTAATAACAGTTAGTTTCACATTCGTTATTCTTACACTAAGAAAATATCTTACAGTAGAATATTGCTAGTAAATTAGTCTTGCATTTTTATGGTTTCTTTCTGTTTGCGACTTCTAAGTGTGTTTGAATTCGAATAACCGATTTACAAAGAATTAGTTCCAGTTAAGTGATTTAAAAATGAAACCGCACAACAGCTCAACATTCAGTTAAATGAAGGATCCAATATAATGTTTCAGAATATAAAGGAGCTGGCAGTTTTAATATTTCCTGGATTTTATTAGGCCTGTCACTTCTGAATTAGGTTAGGATGATTAACTATGTCAGATATATTAATTAGTGTGTAGTGTATCCTTGCCGAGGTACAAATTAGCACCGCAAGGTCGGGCACCCACTATAAAATGTATTCAGTTCAATGCTGGCTGGCCTATATACAGTCATGTATACATTGGTGCGACGGCCGTATACAGGGTGTTTTTTTATCGCGAAAAAAATTTGACCCTCCCATACAAAACATCGTCAGCTGACTAGCCAAAATGTATGGGATGGTCAAAAAAACACCCAGTATACATTCAGTCAACAAAGTATCGGGAATGGATGATTTGTTTATGGTTCCAAATTCAAATTTTTGTTTTTTTTGTTGTTGTTAGATTGGCACAACTGTTTTCTATTTTGGCGCGGAGTTTGAGTTGCATCTGTTATTTATATTAAATACAGTGCTGTTTTTAGTTATATCATATCTAGTGTGTATTGCGAATTTCATAATGGACAAAAACATTGAACAAAGAGTTTGTCTTAAATTTTGCATCGCCAATGGAATTTCGTGTTCGGAGTCACTGAAAATGTTACAGAAGGCTTACGGTGATTCGACTTTATCAAAAACACGTGTTTATGAGTGGTACAAAGCGTTCAAAAGCGGTCGAGATGTGATGGAAGATTTGCCTCGCTCTGGTAGGCCATCAACGTCTGCAACTGAAGTTAACATCGCAAAAGTGAAGGAAATAGTGACTGAAAATCCTCATTCAACTTTGAGAGAGATAGCCGCCGAACTTTCTGTATCTCACGAGTCGATCCGTACTATTTTAACTAATCATTTGGGTATGAAACATGTTACCGCTCGGCTAGTCCCAAAAGACCTGAATTTTCTCCAAAAACTCAATCGCATGAGAGTCGCTGAGGACATGCTAGAACGAGTCAATTCCGACCCAACATTCATGAAACGCATTGTTACTGGTGACGAGACGTGGGTTTACGAGTTTGACATGCAAACTAGTCAACAAGCTTCGGAGTGGCGCTTCGTGGCACCCGTTTTCAATCGGTAGAAGACATAAAGGAGAATTCGCGCCGAGAACTGAATTCAATTCCGGAAACAGCGTTTAAAAAATGTTTTGATGATTGGATTATTCGTTGGCGTAAGTGTATCGTTTCTGAAGGAGCATACTTTGAAGGTGATAAAATAAATTTGGATGATTAACAAACAGTTTGTGTATTATTGATCTTTTCCCGGTACTTTCTTGACAGAGTAGTATATTAGTGCTTTTGACTGTACAGTAAGCCAACATTTTTATAGGGTGAGTGAATGTAAATAAATGTATCCAACGTTTTTATTTTGTACTGTTTAAATTAACATATTAACTGCAACTTAACATTAGATATGCGCTACAGCGACATGTGACGCATGGACTATAATCAGAGGGCTTATTGCCAATCGCACTCGCGATCGCGATCGACTTGAAAGTGAAACAATTGCTGTCATTTTGTAGGCAGACTTGCCTTCAACTGTCAAAAATGAAAGCGATCCCGATCGCGATTGCGTTAGGCAATAAGCCCTCACTGTGCAAAAATAATTTTCTGTAAGTTAACTTACAATCATAAATAAATAAAAAGTGAACACATCTTGACAGTTGATTTATAAATAATACATGTTATTCTAACAAAATTACACCTACAAAATGAGTACAACTGCCTTATTGTAATAATATTTATTTCCGTTTACTTACTTAAAACATGTAAGTCGTGGTTAACGGTGTTGATCATACATATGTAAATTCGTCATGCTTGGACAGTATTTTTATATCTCGTGTAGTGATTGTTTGTTAACCCAAATAAATAAAAAAAAAAAAAAAAAACTTCAATCTCCATCTAAATCTTTACAAATTTAATTTAATACTATGTCTGCCAGGTACAAATAGTAATACTTTTGCCAGACAGTAATATGCAAGGTGTGGGTATACCTAATTTATTGATAAATAACTGAATTTCACGCTTGGATTATGTGGAAAATATTTGTAACACAATAATTATGTAACACCTCAACAATGAGCCTCCCACTTCACTCACACCACACTTTTTTGGTTAATGGTATAAAAATGTTTCCTTAACTTTCTACATATTCATTTTAAGTTACTTGGAAGGTAAATTGGAAGATACAAAATTGTCATTCGAAAATATAACCCACAGCCACCATTATTTCTTAAACTTACAGTTATCATTCCCGTCCGTGGTGTCCACTGGCTCTGCACCCCGCAGCGCAAAGGAGATGGCGTCCTGCCGGCTATGGAACGCCTTGAACCGCGCCAGTTTGTACCGGCGGACCAACTCCAGTGCCTCCGTCTTGTTTTCGTACACGTGAATCGCTTCTGTGAAGAAAAGAGTGCAATCTCAACATTAGCCCTATTTTATTAAAGGAGGAGGAGCGGATGAAACAAAAGATGAAAGGATGATACAAAGCTGATGGCGGGACCCAACTAGAGAGGAAACGACAAGGACAGAAAGCAATGGAAATTGTTATATGGAAATGGTTAATGGAGGCCTATCCCATGTTACTTTTTTTATAATTTTCATGTTACTCCTAAGCTGGGTACTCACTAGCGAACTGTAACAGTTGCACGTTACTGTAACCAAAATCATAGTGTGTACGCGGGCCTGCCGCGAGCGGATCGCGTGCGAATTGCAGCGGGCACACGAGTGTCGGTTTTTACCGCGAATCAAAGGGCGCTCGCAGTGCGTACCCACTAGAACCTCGTTACCGTATTCGTTCAGTTACGGCTTGCGAATGAGTACGCGGCTTAAAGCCGCTCGATAGACGTAGCGAGCGAAGATTGTTACATACGTACACACTAGAACCTGGAGGTTCTAGTGTGTACGTAACTGTAACTGAATGGATAAGGTATGGATACCTTATTCATTCAGTTACAGTTACAGCACGCAAATGAGTATGTGATTCTAGGCTACGCTTAATAAAAGTGGTTTAATTAATTGTCTATCCCATTCTAAAATGTAATGATTTCTAAAATTGAATGTAAATGTTTCCAGAATGATGGATATCCCTCTCCTATTTACAATGCTTAATTTGTTGACAAAATGTATGCAGCTTATCAAGTTAGGCCATGTTATTGACTACTAATCAAGTCTTGCAGAATACATTATCCACACGCCATATTAATTGTGCCCAACTATTGTATTGGGTCGTTTCTCACCAGCAAGTTGGACATTATCATAAACATTGAAATAATTAAACACCACAAAATGAGGCCAAGGCTTTGTCATTTAATTAATTATATTATACTTATGAATAGACACAGGTAATATATTTGTATCAGGTTAACCCAAATGGATAACAATTGGCATTAAAGCAAATATTGCTTTGATGAATGAATAATGATAGGTAAATAGTCATTTATTCGTCAATAACAATAAATCATACAAGCATAAATGCAAAAGCTTGCATGAGTGAGTGTGTGCGTGCATGGCGACAACAATGACTGTTTCATTGAGTGAGGATATCTGTGTAATGGATGATACATGAATGAAACATACTTTTGGTCAAATTAATGGACCCCTAATTAATTAATGGACACATGGTAAAGCCAATTCAACCATATTTCAGAGCAGAATAAAAGCACATAAGGCACAGTCAGTTTTAGGATAGAAATTGTTATAGTATTTTTTTTTTTTCAATAACTTTCACCATAACCAAGAGCTAAAAAACCTACAAAATAATTAATTTGTAAATGTCAACTAAGATTCATATCTTGAGTACTTATGTATTTAATTTGTATTCTTTGGTGTGTAATTTTTTCTGTTGCATAAACATTATTAAAATAAGTCAAAGGTTGCAACTCTGCGAACAATCACATAAGACTTGGCTTATGCAAATAACATTACTACATACAATGCATAAGCAAAAAAATCAACAATAGTTACTTATGAAGAGAAAGGTAAAAGGCATTTTGCCAAGAAAAATATTGACATACATTCTGAGATAATAACGTAATGCCTATGACACACTTAGGTACTAGCAAGTGATAGGGCAGAAATAAGGTAAAATATACCTTCATCTGGCCCTTTTTTGATTTCACAAGGGATGTAGACCCCATAGTAGGTCGCCGCTGGCCCCGTAGGCGTCGGGCTGACAGGTACGCTGCTTCGTTTCAACGAGTCCAGTCGTAAAAGACGACCCAATAAACTCATAGGCCCATCCTTCTTGTCAGGTGGCGACAGAGATATCTCGTCCTTCATACCTCCAACATCCTTCTTGCACTCCGCTATTATTACAGCTTTCGACATCTCGTCCGCCTGCTAAAAACAATAAACAAAACAATGTTTTGTTTGTGACGCAGACTCAACAATACAACCTCGAGTTTATTTTTAATTCATGGGAAATAACTGTTTTACTCCACTTACCTTGAAAATCAAGATATCATAAAACCATAGCCGTATGTTTGCTATTGACCGATATTTATTGTTTCAGCACATTCTGCATGAGATTGGACGCCAGGCCAAAATAAATACTGGTGTATTTTAAAAAGTAACAAAAATGCGTTGCTCGAATAGGTGACGTTTGCTTGAACTTTATTTTTTTCGTTCCAAAACAAGCTAAACGCTAAATGATTAGCTTTTTAATATAATTATACTAAAACTGATTTTAAGTATATTTATTTCGATAACGAAATAATAATTGATAAAAAAAATCAACTTAAATTAAGTTTCAATTTCATAATTATTTATCAGTTCAGTAAGTGAAGTTAAATTAAATAAATCTTGCA
Source organism: Tortrix viridana (assembly GCA_963241965.1). Classification (NCBI taxonomy): domain Eukaryota; kingdom Metazoa; phylum Arthropoda; class Insecta; order Lepidoptera; family Tortricidae; genus Tortrix; species Tortrix viridana. The sequence goes on from OY725192.1 coordinate 4,993,537, forward strand.
GGTATTTCTGAACGAAGGATAATAAGTTTGCCAGTGTTAAAAATATTAGTTTCGAATTTATTCTATAGACCATAGATAAAGGTTAGACATACCCTTATAATCTGTGGATAAAGGTGCTTTTTCACCAGCGAGGCGAGGCGAGACGAGATGAGAATTTAAATCGTACCGACCTATTTCTACCAAAAATTGCCATCGCGAGGCCTTCGCGGGTTGGCGCGAACCCGCGCGGGCAAGCGCGATACCACATGACCTAGACACGGCAGTGTGTCCTGACAAGTTCTAAGAAAATGTATGAAATATTAGCTTTATTCAGTTGTTCAATTTGGTAATACATAACATACTGAAATATACTAAGTAAAAATATCGTGTGGTGGTTGGTATGCAACCCTCGGTGCGCGAAACCGACTCGCAATTGACCGTTCTCTCCTGTTACATTTTCATTATTGGTTAGAAAAACCGTAATAGTGCGTGGCCCGACATAAATTTCGACCGGTTGTAATGTTGTATATTTTCCATGGAATCAGAAATAGCCGGAACTTGCCCGGTTTTTAATCTTTATCCGCAACAAAAACAACAGCATCGCAATTTCCCGCTACGTCTCGCGCGGGTCGTCCAGGTGCATTTCCACCGGCAAGGCACCGACGAGGCGAGGCGAGTCAGGAAATCGCGACGCTTTGTTTTCGTTGCAGAGTTAATAAACACTACGTTACGTTACGTTACGTTAGAGATACGGAGAAAAATAATACAACAATAAGTATTTCCATTCTCGTCTCGCCCATCCAGATTATTTCCACAGCAGCTGAGCAAGGGAGAGTGGGAAATTTTACTATCCAAATTTAAATTCCCTCGTCTCGCCTCGCCGGTGGAAAAGCACTTTAATGGTAGGCTTTAGATTTAGGAATGATCTTTGTACCTATAGTCACGCAATAAAGAATTTGACTTTGACTATGACTATTATTTGTGTGTTGAAGAGATTAATAAAAGGGACACATTTCAGAGTAATCATGTAATCATAAATAAATTTTACTTATTCTTCTTATTCCTTTTCTTTGCACCACCATTATTATTGACAATATTATTAACTTCTTTTTGGATAGCAAAAGAATACAAGTCAGCATTAATTTTCTTCATTGTTTCTAATTCTTCTTTTATCTTTGCCTCATTATTTTTATATTCCGCTTCTGCTGCTAAAACAACACTTTGTTCAAGATTATTATCACTTATAGAAGGCCAGAAATTAATTTTCCTGTTTACCAATACTTCTAGCTCTGTGACTACATCTGAATCCTCTAAAGACCTTTCTAAACTGTGTAGAATTATTGTAGGTTTGAATTCTTGTCTGTAAATAGCGGGGTAATTAGTAGTGAAAAAGGCATTTGTTATGGGTCCCTTATGCTTTAATGTCCTTACTGGCTGTCTGCTAGGTATGTGCCATAGTAAAACCCGCTCATCATTCGATCCAGACATTAATGTTTCTCCATCCAGTGAAACTGACAAACAAGTCACTGAACTTTTGTGGCTGTTAAAAACAAGGCTCGTCCCAGAGTTTATCAAAAGATCTCGACTTCTAGGTGGGTTTGTAAGGCTGATCTGATAAATTTTACCTTCAGCAGTCCCAACAAATATATTTAATTCTAGGACATCTAGAGTCACAGCTGTCAAAGGCACATCAAAGACTAGATTGAGCAGCATCTCACCAGATGCTAAGTCATATATTTTGCATGTTCTATCGCCTGATACAGAGCATAATCTACCGTGCATGCCGGTTTTACTTATACATAGGTCTGCTACTGGTAGTGAATGGTCAGAGAATATATATACAGGGTCATGTTGGCCTGCAGTAGTTTGAGTTACAAGTTCAGCCTCAGGGTTAGCGGCAACGGTAGCTAGAGACCATACCATCACCATACCATCTTCAGCAGCTGACACAAAATATCTTCCATCTGTAGTAAACTTTAGCAAAACAACTTTTTGATAATGTCTGTTAATTATTGTCAAGAGGCTACCAGACGCTGTTTGCCACAGATATATTTTCTCGTCGATACCGGCTACGCAGAATGCTCCGTCCGGTGAGAATGAAAAAGCACTTGCTTTTCCTGGCAGAATGAAACGCATGCCTTGGACTGTCTGATGTGAATTCAAAGGCCAAATGTGTAATATAGGTTTAGTTTTCTCTACGACTGCTATATAATCGTTTCCAATAAACGACAGGGTTCTTGGCTCTGCAGTGCCACCACCTTTATAAGTCTTCAAGTTGGTGCCAGTGTGAGGATCCCAAATACTGCTTGTCCATAATGTATTGTTTGAGTCCGTTGTCACTAACACTTCTAAAAGATTAGACATATTGTGGTTAGTTAGTATTAATAATAATAAACGTTTAAATAAACGTGTAATTCAGACGTTCTAAACCCCACGTGGTGTCAAAACAAACTTGGCATTGGCAGCTATCTGACAGAACTATCACGTAATACACTCTTATCTATGCACATAGTTGCGGTGTTGCCTGATTCAAATATTATTTACTACTACAATTTTTTTATCTCTGCTGTTGATTTATTCAATTTATCTTAGAAATAATAACTAAGGACAATTTAATATGATGCGATAATTTTGGAAAGAAACCTAAACTTTCACGAAAAACTAGTTTCATAAATCCGTTTAAAATTAAAAAAAAAACACGAACGGTTCGTTTAGAATAAACAAAACGCTCCTTGTATAAGTAAAAACGGGCCAATCACAGACCGTTATATTGTAGTCAACCAATAGTAAGATAAACACCTCGGTGGTGATTCGGTCGATTGGTTCGTAATCGAGAATTGTTTACGTCAATGTTACTGAATGGGACAGAAAACTGCTGTATACATTTTCCGGTGTACATAGTTAGGCGCTATCTAAACAGTGAATTTCTCCAATATTGTGTACAGCTCTCTACTCGATCAAGATGTTCAAAAAGTGAGTGTTATTTGTTATATTGCTTTTTTATCCCTTGTCCTAATTTAAGGTTATAGTATGGCTCGTCTAGGTATAGCAAAAGTATAGGATAAGCTGATCGGTCATTGGTTGATTTTAATGACGTACAATTTTATCATCCAATCAGAGCGCAACATTTTACGTCTACGTCATACTGCATAGTGTTGCAAAGTCACGTTGGATTCATGTCGATCGAACTTTACGAAGTATCGATTCCACATAAAATACTACAATCGAAAAGGAATGAGCGAAATATTTATTGAAGTTTGAGACTCACGCAAGCATACTGATTGCCGTCTATTTTATAAATACTTTTCTCACGAAACAAACGGCGATCGTCGTATTATACATGAATATAGTACGACAATGTAACAGATCCAACCAGCCCAACGTTGGGCCAATACGGTTGATTGTTAGGGCCGTTGTTATGTAGGTATATTAGACTGAAAATTTCACGTCAATTCAACCACATTTTATTAGACTTTGTCGCTCGGTTAGACATAGTCGTCGATATCGTACATCACTATTTTCGGTGACAGCTGTTCGAGAGCAAGTGAGATGGCAAATGCGATCGGAAATTGATGCCGAGCGGAGTGTAGGACGACGACAGTTTCTTGCAGCTGTTCGTGCGTTGTCCGATGCGTACAAAGGTTATTAGTGCATAAAATCTTAAATTCAGCAAAATTACAGTGCTATATTTATTTATTTAACGGAATTGGATTGGTTCGTTCTCTAAAAGTGAATGCTTGCAGCCTCGAAACAAAAGACGTTGCATTGTGCATCGTGGTTTTCATGACGTAACTGGATTTCTCGCTAATTGTCGCTTCGAAAAGCAGGTCGCCCGTGGCGTCGGATGGTTGTGTTAAACGCGTAAAGAAAATAGCCACGATGTGGGAGTTAGACTCCGATTCGGGGTCGCAAAGCGTTTCGTCGGACGGGCTGCGACGACGGCAAGGATGGGACCCGGAGGGCGAGAGCCTGGCTTCGCACATGGACGAGCTAGACGAGGTGCTCGCGGAAGAAGAAGAAGGTTGCCCTTTGCCTTCGACGCCCGAGGACCAGCATTTACTCGACGCGGAGATGGCCGAAGTGTTGAAGGCTGGCGTGTTATCCGACGAGATTGATTTGGGCGCTTTGGCGCACAACGCCGCGGAGCAAGCAGAGGAGTTCGTGCGCAAAGTGTGGGAGGCCTCGTGGAATGTGTGTCACTTCCGCCATCTTCCGCGCTGGCTTCAGGACAACGATTATTTGCACAAGGGCCACCGCCCGCCCCTGCCGTCGTTCAGTGCGTGTTTCGCCTCCATCTTCCGCATCCACACTGAAACGGGCAACATCTGGACCCACCTCCTCGGATGCGTGGCGTTCATCGGCGTCGCCATATACTTCCTTTCACGCCCCTCGATCGAAATTCAAATGCAAGAGAAAATGATATTTGGCGTATTTTTTATTGGAGCTATCGTGTGCCTTGGTTTCTCTTTCGCTTATCACACGCTTTACTGTCACTCCGAAATGGTTGGGAAGCTATTCTCAAAGCTAGATTACTGCGGAATAGCTCTACTTATCATGGGATCATTTGTTCCTTGGTTGTACTATAGTTTCTACTGTCACTATAGGCCGAAAATTATTTATTTATCTGTAGTGGTTGTTTTAGGAATACTTTCTATCATTGTTTCACTTTGGGACAGATTTTCAGAGCCGAGGCTGCGGCCGCTTAGGGCGGGAGTGTTCATGGGCTTCGGGTTATCAGGGGTAGTGCCTGCAATTCATTACGGGATCACAGAAGGCTGGTTCACCCAGGTTAGCAAGGCGTCGCTGGGCTGGCTGGTTCTGATGGGTCTACTGTACATTCTTGGAGCCATGTTCTATGCTCTGCGTGTGCCTGAAAGATGGTTCCCAGGGAAGTGTGACATCTGGTTCCAATCTCACCAAATCTTCCATGTGTTAGTGATTGTGGCTGCATTTGTGCACTACCACGGCATCAGTGAACTGGCATCCTACAGAGTAACTGTTGGGGAGTGCTCTATGCCTCCGTCATCCATAGCTTTCTAGCCCTCCCTCTACCAAATGTGATAGTAGATCATATACATATAAATTTAAGTAGAAAGAATACATTCAATAGCTTCACACATATATTTTTTAAACATGTTGATTTTAATGCATTTTGATATTTCTTTTTAATACACACTTTGTTAAAGCAATAATTATGTATAAATGAATAAATAGAAAGGTAAGACACCTTTGGTTTAAACTGTTAGATTATATTTTATGGATGAACATAAGTTTTCTTGACATAGAAATATTTGATAACATAACATTGCTCTAGTAATTCATTTAAGTAGTCTATACTAACTGTACTAAATATTGCACATTTTGTTAAAATCCTTGTTTTTGGGTAGCCTATTTTATTTTTATGTCTGCTTGTACTTAATAATTGTGCTAGTACTGTTACTTTCATATTTCTTGCACCAAATTAATAAAGATAATAAATAGAGTAGGATGCTGACCACAAAAATTAAAGCCTACAAATTCATTGTTCTTCCATGCATGTAAATAATCTCGTGTCCTTTGAAATTATAGATTAGTACCTATCACTATTAAACTACTTTGCAAGTTACAGCCTAATTTCTATGCTCTATTAAGTCTGTATCTCTAATCATTTAATAATTCAATAAGATCATAACACTTCATTTATAAATTGTTCCTTTTGCATAGAGTACCTTGTTTACATTTTTAGCTCAGAATCTCAGTTTGCCAAATTATTTCTTGTGGTATTCAATGGGTATTTTAGTACTTGGTCAATTTAAATATAAATCAATTCTTTGACTTGGGATCTTTTTCTACATTCCATCTTTGATTTTAAATAAACATATTTTTTGAAGTTGATTTCAAGTTTATAGATGTCTCTTTCACTTTTCTTTAATAGTTATAGTTATCATTAGATTAGTTAGTTCACTTGCATTGTTTAATCAATAAATCAATCATACATAAGTTATCATAAGGCACTGTCTGTGGTCTGCACCAACTGATGAAGTAATGTTAAAAAGTATATTCTAAATTGTTGTAAGTGTTCATTACTGTTCATAAATGTAAAGATTTTATGAGAAAAAAAGTAAAAAAGAAAAGATTAGTGGTGTACCTATATTGTCAAGCTGAAACACTACTACTCGTATGTCTTCATTGATATGATTGAATAAAATGCTTAAGTTATTTATGTATCTACCTAGTATTAGAATAACTCAAGTGTAAGAGTTTATAAAAAAATCGTAAAAAATGTGAAAGCATTGTCAAAGAAAAATTAGATTTCATCGAAATTCATATAATGATCGTGTTGGCATATCAAAATGTTGATTTGTATTTGACAGATTGAAAAAGACAATATTTTTCTTGACTCATATGTTCCTACATCTTATTTAGTTGCATATTGAAAAACTTATATCAAGGCTTGTTAAAATTGTATTTTTAATTATTCCTGAAACATGGTGTGTTTGGACATAAAATTATTATAATTCCAGTGCAACTAATATAGTACTGTTTGGAATGGATGTAGTACCTAATTAAAAGAGATTTGAACACCGAGGTGATTGCCTAGAATTAAGCATTCACTCATAAAAGTTTGTTATTTGTTTATTTTTGTTTAGCATGTCTGTTTGGTGGGGTAAAAATATTATGTAATAAATTATCATAAAATTACTGATGTCTTTTATTCATGTCCAACATGCATGAATACCTACTGTAAAATTCTCTTTCATTTCAAACATAACCTAAATTATATGCATAGCATACATAAACTTTCACTTTTCCATGAGAATATTTGCAGTGGAATATCGACCTGCCATGACCTTCTATGCTGTGAGACTTGGCGTCTGCTAGGTGTGTCCACTGGCGCTAATATTTCAAAGGCATGGCAATGTCATTAGTCGATTGCCAATGTTTATGGAGGTCAATGATAAGAAAAGCTATGAAAGAGGGTCGGACCTAAATAATTTTGGGAGGGTAATTTGCTCTTTTGAGTTATCATTGCAAAGTAAAATTAATTATAGCGAGCGAGGGTTTTGTGTGGGGTCGAGCCTGGCTAGTTGATCTGTAGATATCCTTTTATAGCAGTTTGTTGTTATTGTTAAGACCAGAGTCCGGCTGTTCTCATCTACAGGCCGCATTTCTCAACCGATTCTCGTGAAATTTTATGATCAGCTTCGAATTATATGGAATTTTTTGTCGATTCAGTTTTACGAAAATTTTCAAAATGGCGGAGATATGGGGTTTTTTGCGATTACAAACTTATTTTCGGTGCTGGCAAAGGGACCGGGACCTATGTCGATGTACCTATAACAGTTTTCCAACGGCAAAGTTAAGATTGTCGCGAGGTCTACATCTCACAGGGCCACAAGTTATAATTATTTTTAGATTCCTATCCTTAATCCTAATTGAATCTAGGTTTAGATAATCACGTGAACTTGTGTTTTCTTAAAACAGCTTGTTCCATAACTTGTCGGGCTGGATTACTTTATATCAAAGAATATACTTAACGCGTTTGGCGCCCAACACAACACTACATCAAAGTCCCTTCGCCGCGTCTGTCTGTACGTCTGCACTCAAAAACGACTAAACAGATTTGTCGTTTACAGTGTCGAGGTGGCGTTTGCCAGCCGGACCCCCTACCCTACTTAACCCGAGGCTTACTCGCACGACCTACATGTAAAATAGTTCATTCTAGATTAGAGAAAACAAAATGTCGCCCGGGCCCAGTCCGACCCTGCCGGGTTCGCCAGTAGCGTCATAATTCCATAGGTAGGTACAAAATGACGATTTTATATGCGCGGTGAATGCTTTAACACAACAAACAGATCGTAATTCGGGGACCTTAGTGATAAGACGTCTTTTATCAGATTGATATCAAGATTGTAGTCGCAGACTGCGTCGTGAAATGCCGATCAAAATCACCTAGTTGTGAAGTTTATCGATAAAATATGTAGGTAGGTATTAAAATGGTCACGTGGATTGTAAATGTATAACGTTTCCTTGTTTTTCAGGTTTATCGGAATAATTTAGTATGTTTCGCTTTAAATCAAAACGAATATTTAAAAGTAAACAGGTATAACGACTATCGGCGTTTCATGTCGCATTTTTCTCTATTCGTTTCAGAGGCGTAGTGTAAGTACTTTATAAATATGCATGTCAAGGAAAATAGTCCGATATTCTACAGGATGTACCTACAGTCGAGTTCAAAAATATGTAACATTTGCGCCTTCACACAGCAAAAATAAAGCGCTTAAAAATACGATTACGAAGTTACTTGTGCAGTTCGAAAAATTATTTGTCATAGACTTTATATGGAGATGTGAATTTATGGAATTTACCAATCACAAAGAAAACGGGATTGAAATTTCAGGATGTTTCAGTTTTTCCTTTCTTTGTGGGCTAAACACTATACCTGGATGCAAGATTTGAAGTTTGTGTGTCTGCTAGAAGTACCTTGGAATTTTGATGATCGGTGACTCAGTGACTCAGTCAGTGCAATCATTCTTAAACTACTGGTTTACATATATTTAATGTAATTTAGAAATACATATGTAATGCACTCTTGGTCACTGAAAATTTAGGCTTCTAGTTTTTTCCACAACGTAGTTAAGGGGGTCGAAAATGGTCCGAATGGCTTCGGGAAAAGGATGGTACCTACTGCCTTTTTTGCTCGACTTGGCGGTGGCACTGCCGTTCCTCCAGATGTTTGTTTATTGGGTGCTTTGTGTTCGAATCCGTAAGAACTAAACACCGTAATCCGCTCATAGGGAAGCCTGACGGTAAGCCGCGGAGTTAAAGCGCGTGCAGTGTAGTTGAGTTCACCAGCAACTCGCTGTTTCCCAATATAATACTGCAATACCGCGTAACTAACAAATTCAAGAAAGAGCAAAATGCACCATAAGTCAGTAACTCAGTAAGGTGCATTTTACAACCTACTTTCCTAATTGGTTGAATTTGGCAAGGAGTTATATTCTATCCTGGGGACGGACATAGGGAACTTTTTATCTCGGAAAATTGGACAGTTCCCGAGGGAATAGCGATAAACGACTTACAAGTACGGAGTCGCGGGCAAAAGTTAAAAAAAAAAAAACAGTTTTACGCGAAATCTTGAATTTCTAAAGCATGTGTTTATTTCTGTTAGGATTGTACTTGGAAGACAATCACATGACTCAAGTATTCACAGTAAGAGCACCTACCTAGTTATGACAATTAAACAATGAGAGTTAAAAAAAAAATATTTCTGGTGTTATACGTTTTCACCATCGCGGCTACGGGCGTGATTACGTAATCATCAGATCATTTCGCCGCCATGCCATGGCACAGGATATGTCCGTGGATGGCGTGAATAAGTTGATAACTCGTCAAAAAAGCGAGAAGTAATTTAAACCTTATGCAATCTGTTCTAAACACAAATTTCCTTAAGTTTACATCTCGACTTATCAACTTATTCACGCCAACCACGGAATTATTATTGGGTCAGTAACGGGCGGTTACGTGACATAAATAAATGAAATGCAGTCAGTATTACGAGTACAAATCAGTATGACAATCGCGTGAATGCAAAAATGACCTAGGTAGTATTGATTAAATTAAGCTCCAATTCTAAATAAACATTTAACATACATACATACTTAGTTTGAAAGTTAGTGGACATATTAACTGGGCTTAAATTCTCGTGTCTATAGAAATGATGTCGAACTGATTCTTGAACAATGAGGTGAAAATATGTAAAACGGTAAAGTTTGTTGTTTTTGTTTAGGATTTGTTCTATAATCATACCAAATATGATATGCTTGTATGATGCGTTTTTACGATAGAATACAAAAAAAAAAAAAAAGTTGAAAAAAAACTATGGGGACTCCTCTTATTATTTAACCTTTTGACTTTTTTATTATTTGATGGGGAATCCGTCGTTATATCACATATTCTGCAAAAAATCAACGGGCTATCTCTTACGGTTCCTGTGTTGCCAGATCTCCTGATCTTTCAAGACATCCACTGAAGTTTCCTAAGAATATAATACCTACTGATTTTTGAGTCCTGGATTCGGATTGAAAAATCAGTACGTTCCCAGGAAAACCCAGTAGATCCCCAGAAAAATCAGGAGACCTGGCAATACTTCGCTATACTTACAATGATTGACGAATGGCCACGCCGCCTGCACATGTATAGACAAACAGAACTCAATCAACAGACAACAACGTAGCATTTGCTCAGTTTATACAGTTAATATACTAATATTTAATAATTTTAACCGGAATTTAGTTTGCCAAACTTCATTGTCAAATTAAAAATTAAGCTGTTCAAGATAATAACACCTCAGATCACACGCAACAACGATAACTGGACAATGCCTTGCATCCTTCAAGAGCTTGTCTTCAATTTCCAATCTCGTAGGTCTGTACAGTCGAACTGATAAATAGCTTTACATTTTAGTGTCAATAGTTTGAATTTAGTATGTCAATACTTGTGACAAGGTTCTAAAATGTACAGCTACTTATGAGTCCGACTGTACTCTATGCAAATCATTTAAAAAGCAGATAAAATTTTCACAAAATTTCCGATTTCACAAATCCTTGCATAATTTAAATTCGAATTATTAAAACAGCACCCGTTGTTCACATGCAAGAACTACATGTTATGTAGTTTGAAGCATGAACCTCTTCCCCACAAAATTTCCTTGCTGTCAATTTAATGTTCTTTGTACCTATCCGTCCGAGCAAATTAGTGAAGGCATTGTGCCAATTCCAAATTATTCGCATTTCTACCTTGAGCTGAAAAGAGTTCTTCGATTATCTTATACAGATCTGACCTATTAACGGTTCCTAAATATATCTGGATCAAGCGGTATTTAAGTATTAGTAGAGATTCTCTTTATCTTTACTTATTTCGTTTGGGTCGACGAATGCTTTAGTGGTCTCGGAGCTCTGACGCAGTCTTTTACTACCTACTTCTTAACTGGTTTCTATTGTTTGTCTGAATAGACAAGATTCCAATAAGCAGAGCTTGTTTATTATTAAAATAAATATTGAACGTGTGAGTGCAAGATCACGCTGGAAACTAGGCGGTGATACTCTTATAGCGCTTGCGCACCGCGTCAGATCCGTTGCATGTTTGTTGATGGTTGTCGTTAAAACTGAAATTAAAGGGATGTTACGGAGGTTCGACTCCGATTCGGAAAAGTCGGACTCTGAATTCGGCTCCGACAATTTTAAATCGGAGGTTATAATCGAAGGTGAAAGTGTAGTGCAGCAGTGAGTTTACTACTAGTACCTACTGTTGAAGATTTAAAACATTCGCCGCCGCCTAACCTCCAATGTATGTCATTTTGACACACCAGTTGTGTCACCGGCGTCGAACGTGTTAATGCTAGTCAACACTCGTCGAGGTTCGGTTAGGTCAAGTATTTCCAGATATTACCCCCAACATACACAAAACTAAAATACACAATTTTACCTCTTCATAACATTATAGTGTACATGACAGGAGAGACGCATCAGTCGCAGTCACGCCTGCATGCCTATACGTTTCACTGACGACACGTCTCAAATTTCCACTCGTGCGCAGTTCAGTCAGATTAATGCGTCTTACGTAAACAGAATGAAATGAAACGAAAAATGAAAATTGTTATGTCCAACGTCGTAAGTCCCAGTTGCACAAATTAGTTCAACTGCAACTGTGCAACTGGATAAAAATACCCATTTTAAATTTTAAAGTACCACATTTGCATTTTAATGATTTAAATATATTTCCATTAGTAGTAAATATTTTCGTAGTGACACTAATAACTTGACGACAAAATAATATTTATATATTTCCTATTAAAACGGTTTTTAAATTCTACACTGTAAAAATATGTTGTCTATTGAAAATATTAAAATTGACCAATGTTTCAATCCAAATTATCCAATTCTCAAAAGGGGTGACCCCATGGTGACCCAGTGAACTGTGACGGTATCTATTTTAAATGTTATTATTTAAATATATACATATATGTAAGTAGGTACTTACATTCTGATGTTTAATCTTGGCAATAACATGATTATTATTTCCAAGTTTATTGCGCAGTTACTATTTGTATTGACAAATGCCGTACTTATTTTGACTCGTATAGTCTTACAGTATAAAAATAAGCATTGTAAATTACCTATATCCCCCTGTGTATTCTACCGATTTATCATTTTAAAAGAAAATTACTTATGTTTCATAATTCGCGGAATATCAATTAAACAAGTAATTTCAAAACAAATGATACGCGCCTAAAATATAACGTCATAATTGGTAGATTTTATTAAAAAAACAAAGATATTTCGAATCTTATCAGAGTTATCAGTAACAGCCAAGGACGCGGCTGGTGTATTTTAGCCTGTAGCGGCTTTGTTATGTTGTGTGTAAAGTTAGGGTAAAGAGAAATGGTCAAAGATGTCAACAAATTAGTAGGTACTATTTGACACATAACCTCGAAATTTAATCAAGCATATTTTAATTTAATAAAACGTATAATGACCTACTAGTTATTTAATCTAAAAATATTAATGAAAGTAATAATCAAGCGTATTGTAAAGACCTTTCTTGATCTTGAAAAGTACATGCTTATGGAGTAATAATGTTAAATTGGTTAGTTTCGTTTTGTTTACATCTTTGGCCATTTCTATTGACCCCGATTTTATACCTACTTAACCTAGGTACTTTACGTTACACTGGTATTTTAATCTCGATAAATCCGACGCATTCAGATCCAAAAACTCCAAATGGTGTTTATTTTATTTGAGAATCGGGAAGCTTGGCAATCTTGGCATTATGTGTTAGGAACTCAGGATGTCTCCTAGTGGAATCTATTTCGGGAAGCGTGCGCCTGCGCCGTTGACGTAGGAAATGGTGATTTACCCATGCTACAAATAAGATAACTTTAGTTGTAGGTGTGATGTATGAAGCTATGAGATAATGTCAATGTCTTTATTTGATTATAATCCTTACTAATATGCGGAATTTTGTTTATTTGTTTGTTTTCTAGTTATTTATAACTTGCTTTTGCCCGCGACTTCGTCCGCGTAGAAGTCGTTTATCTTTGCTCTCTCGGGAACGCCGAACGGTCCAATTTTCTGGGATAAAAAGTGTCCTATGTCCTTCCCCGGGATTCAAACTATCTCCATACTCATTTTCATCGGAATCGGTTTAGCGGTTTAGCCGTGAAAGCGTAACAAACAGACAGAGTTACTTTAACATTTATAATATTAGTATAGATATAATTGATTTATTATATTTGCAAACTTACGTTTAAAAATATTGAATACTTTTTAGTTAAGTCACAATTTATACGTACAAAATAAATTACTAAAAATCATGAAAGCATTATATATAAGTTCAACTAGAATATATGTTTAATTATACGTAAAATAAGAAATTCCGTCCTTTTTTCTGCTTTATTGCTGTTATTAGCACATTTTTTTATCGAACATTTAACCATATTGACTACTGCCACTACGGTCGGAACAAGACCAAGGGCCGTATTAATAAACTCATCTCAACTGTGATCCCCGTCACAAGATGCGTCAAAACTGACAGTTTTTTATGGATTGACGTTTATTTTGACATATCTTGAGACGGGGATCACAGTTGAGATGAGTTTATTAATACCTAACGGCCCTGAGAGCAAAACTTATGCCAAAGTCGATTCGGCATTGCCACTTTTTCCTGCTGATAGTATATTATCTATTATCTGTACTAAATCAACGATAGATATACAAATATATTATATTATATTTATAACGTATCCACCAAAAGTGATCAAAGACAAAGAAAATAGAGTCATGATTTCGATAGGGAAGAGCAGGATAACGGATTTACTGCTATCAAACTCAAAGTCATTATGTCTAATGCTTTATTAATACTCTTCAGTAACATGAGGCCTCATTATCAACTGCACAAACCTGATAAGTTTCAGGCATTGAAACGGACAGGATATTTAAAAAAGCAACATACAGTCGAATTGAGAACCTCTTCCTTTTTTGAAGTCGGTTAAAAATATATATAACTCTTTCACTGAGGTTCTTCCAGAACATGGCAAGTTTTAACAGTTGATAATACTTACACAGCAAACAGCCTACAGAAAGCAAATGGCACTTTTTTATCGGTTACTATTAATATTGAAACTATGTCATCCACATGTTGTATTGTCTTAAACTCACTAAACATCATCATCATCATTATCAGCCGCAAGACGTCCACTGCTGGACAAAGGCCTTCCCCAAGGTTTTCCACAACGATCGGTCCTCTGCTGCTGTCATCCAGCGGTTTCCCGCGATCTTTATCAGATCGTCGGTCCACTAAACATGCCAATACCTAATTAGCTACAATTAATTTAATAAACTAAGTATTAAACGAACGTCATTAATCGCGTGTTGTTGTGTTCATTACATTCTGATAACCTACACGACCAATACAATCTATCTTATATGTAGAAGTTTAACAGTTTTGTGCAGTCCAAAAGAAAAAAGCAGTATAAGTGTATGAACTCCATAGCGCATACTGGTTTTTTGTTGCGGTCGGTAGTTTTGTGTTGTAATTTTAACACACACATCGACGCTGCTTCTGTGTGGTGGCTCGGAGTCAGACATCAAAGCTCTTTAAAATACCTTCAGGTGCCAACACGCCAATGTTGGGTTAGGTTGGGTCAGTTTTGTATGTAAAGGAGCAATTTTTTTTTGTATGGGGAGCAGGCTCCGCCTATTGCAACGTATATTAATGAAACAGTACATAGGAGACCGAGCCTCGTCGCTCGGGTCGAAACTGAATTTTCATCGATTTTAGACAAACGTTCGTTCGGGTTCGAACCCGTAGTCTCTGCGTGGTAGTTCATATCGTTAGAGCCGTTTTCGAGAACGTGAGTACAAATATATGTACAATCAGTACATTTCGTTCACGTGAATAACATAACATTACTGATCAAAGTCACGTGTTTATATGTCGTTGCGGTTAAACGGAAAAATAAATATAATATATATATTTCTTTCCGCTGGGGTAAATCGAGCATTTGTAAATGGTACCTTTTGATATTTTTCTAAAGTAGGTATAGTAAGATGTATTAATTCTGATCTGTGATATGTTATGCTTTGATTATGCAATGTTTTTTATAGCGATTATATCTGCCCGGTGGTCATGAATAACGATGGACATTATACATGACACCGGACGGTGGTTTTCAATACGACTGCATGTTTTTTTTTTAATTCCAGCATATTATTATTATGAATGTAACTCTGTGGGACTTTTATCTTACAACTACAACTCAATAAAAAAAAAGTAATAAATGTTTTTATTTCTTTTTTCTTTTCTTTTCTTTCAATTTTGAAACAGAAATTAGCTACTCAATTTATCCCTTTATAGAATAGGGAGCGTACTTTATGGATCATTTTAATGTTTTTCAAAAACCATTTCGTGTAATAAGCGTAATGACTAACCCACTCTCAACTGTCATATTTATTTAATATGATTTTATGGCTAGTTATTCGTATAGGTATTCGTTTTTGACATTTAATTGACCTTAAGGTTTCTATTAATACTACAAAAGACATTAACGCATCCGAACATTGCGTTTATTACTAGGAAATTTATAATTACTAGGAAAAAAAGTGGTTGAACTAAATTAATGTAATCACTTTTAATTTATTTATGGAAAACTAACAGCTATAAAAGAAATCGAAATAAGGTTGTTCGTAATAGTTCAAATAAGTTTTTTAGTTTTGAATGGAAAAACATTGTAAAAGTTACGCGGAACAAGGGCGTCTGTCAGTTCCTCAATTAACCTTTTGACCGCCGTAGTATAATATATAAGACACCATACCTAGCTAATGTCAACTTTCCTCAAATACACTTAGGTCTATTTTACGCTGTCAATCATGACGGCTATAGCCGTCAATGGCTAAAACTAGGGTTATTATTTTAAAGGTAAGCCAATTAAATTTGAAGTTAAATGATTGTATCGAATGGAGATAAATACCCATAAACTTACGATGTAAAATTGCTATAGGTATGTTTGAAATCATGATATTGGCGTGCTTTCTCTTTTACGTTCTTTCATCTCGTGTGATACCGTTAGCACCGTTACTGTCATGTCAAGCTGCAGCTAACGTCCGAACTGTTTCTTGACGGACATTGACCTCGCCATTTTATCTGATCCTTTTTCATGTACAGGAACCTTAAAATATTTAAATACATTTTGTAATAAGATTTTCGGTTTCAGGTAGGTACTTAAACGCTTAATAAAATAGGTATCCAAAGGAGACATTTTTTAGAAACGGTTACGTTTATTGATTCATTTTTGTATTGAGTTAAAAACTTAAAATCATTACCGACTTTTTTTTTTACATAAGACCTGATGGAAAGTGCATGTGAGGCCAATACTTATCTTTTGGCTTCTTTCAGTCGGGTATAACGTAACACCGGTTACCCGATCCTTAGCTAACAAGGGTGAGTCAGCTTATCTTATCAACTGAATACATAAACGACGTGAATAATATCCGTGGAAAATATAGCGCTTGTTGTTCTAAAGAAGTATTTGTATATACCCTCTGTTTTTTTGTAAGCTCAATATTCACGTAGATACCGTTTTGCGGTTTTAGAAACTGTCTAAACGGGTAATAATTTACGCAATATATATGTATAAGTATGCATGGTATCGAAGCCCGGTATATAAGCTATGTAGATAGTAGGTAAAATGCGGAATAAATGCCCAGACCTACACTGCCTAGACATTACTCATACCACCAAGAGTCATACCCATAAAAGCCTTGAACTACACTAGCTTGGGATTCGGCTGTCTCATGCTTTTTAACGCCAATATTGATCTGTTGTCTTTGCTTCCACTAAATAAAACACATCAAAGTTGGTGCAAATTATAAGACCAGCCCAGCAATATGGTTGCCTTTATCGTGATGTATAAATGTGGATAAAGCATCCTGCCTTTATCGTGATGTATAAATGTGGGTAAAGCATCCTGCCTTTATCGTGATGTATAAATGTGAGTAAAGTATCCTGCCTTTATCGTGATGTATAAATGTGGGTAAAGCACCCTGCCTTTATCGTGATGTATAAATGTGGGTAAAGCATCCTGCCTTTATCGTGATGTATAAATGTGGGTAAAGCACCCTGCCTTTATCGTGATGTATAAATGTGGATAAAGCGTCCTGCCTTTACCGTGATGTATAAATGTGGATAAAGCATCCTGCCTTTATCGTGATGTATAAATGTGAGTAAAGTATCCTGCCTTTATCGTGATGTATAAATGTGGGTAAAGCACCCTGCCTTTATCGTGATGTATAAATGTGGGTAAAGCATCCTGCCTTTATCGTGATGTATAAATGTGGGTAAAGCACCCTGCCTTTATCGTGATGTATAAATGTGGGTAAAGCATCCTGCCTTTATCGTGATGTATAAATGTGGGTAAAGCATCCTGCCTTTATCGTGATGTATAAATGTGGATAAAGCATCCTGCCTTTATCGTGATGTATAAATGTGGGTAAAGCATCCTGCCTTTATCGTGATGTATAAATGTGGGTAAAGCATCCTGCCTTTATCGTGATGTATAAATGTGGATAAAGCATCCTGCCTTTATCGTGATGTATAAATGTGGGTAAAGCATCCTGCCTTTATCGTGATGTATAAATGTGGATAAAGCATCCTGCCTTTATCGTGATGTATAAATGTGGGTAAAGCATCCTGCCTTTATCGTGATGTATAAATGTGGGTAAAGCATCCTGCCTTTATCGTGATGTATAAATGTGGATAAAGCATCCTGTCTTTATCGTGATGTATAAATGTGGATAAAGCATCCTGCCTTTATCGTGATGTATAAATGTGGGTAAAGCATCCTGTCTTTATCGTGATGTATAAATGTGGATAAAGCATCCTGTCTTTATCGTGATCTATAAATGTGGATAAAGCATCCGTCACTCATGCGCTTAAAGTTTCTAAATTAAAGAAATCACTGATGGTAGAGTGTGTCTAAAATGGCGGTATTAATCGCTAGCCTTGAACAACGCGGCAACGTTTTAATTGCGTTAGGATTATGATGATAATAGTACCTGGGAGACGAGCGTCGTCGCTCGGGTCGAAACTGAATTTTCATCGATTTTCTATACAAAAAGAAAACAAAAAACCGATCCATAGCTGGGTTTCGAACCCGCAGTCTTTGCGTAGTAGGCCAACGCTTTAACCATCAGTCCATTCAGACGGTGAAAGCCGCCCCGAAATTACGAACATTAGCGCGGGACATCTTTTTGCGTATGAAAACACGGGAAAAACTAATTTTCCGTAAAAGAAAATGTTTATGAATCAAAATCAGAATAATCTTTATTCAAGTAGGTTTACCTAATAACTCTTTTGAAACGTCATTGTAGCGACTTACCCTAAGTTTACTACAGGTTCAAATCGCGACCGATCAGAGAAGAACCTGTAAGAAACTCTGTCAAATATAGTAAGCTCTTTGTAGATCAAAGAAATTACTGCCAGTTTGATGGACTCCTCATAATGCAGTGCAGTCGACCTTTTAGCGGCCGATAGGGACGAGGGGCGGATGTTTCACGCAGAAATGTCGACCTATATAGTCCTTGAAGGTCAATGTGACAATAATTTCCGATAGGCGTATCAGAAAGAAAACGGTCCGTACGATCAATATGCAAGTTGTTTATTCATGAATGTTACTTGTTACTTGTTCTACTTTTAAACAACCACTTGTATTCGAGTAGATTATGTTATTCAAAAAATATGTTTGTGTATTTCATTGTGTTATTTCAAAGGAGAAACTAAATTAACCATTGTTTGAGCGAAAGAAACTTCGTTTATAAAAAAGCAATGGTGTTTATCATTATTTACTATTTACATGTAACAGTTACGTGTTTATGTTTATCAGTTGAATAACCATCGGTCAACAAACAATACAAGGTGCATTAAGGAACTGAGCCAAGTTTAAAAATATTTAATCAGTGACATTTAAACAATTAACAGTTCAAATAAGTACTTGAAGCATTGTTTTTATAATTATGTCTAAAAAATTAAAGCCCCCCAATTAAACGTGATAAGATTGCTTATACCTACATGACCCATGAGTAAATTATATTTTATTAGGAATTTTTTACTACGCTACGATTTTATACTACTTATTTAGGTAAGTATTTCATTTAGCAATATTCGTGTTTGAACACATTTTCTAGTGCAAATACCATATAGTTGAAACAAAATGTAACGCTTGACTTGCTCGACTTTAATGTTCCAATTACGAATTGCCACACACGTTCCAACGTCCTAACCAAACGCGACTTTATCCATTAACCTCATATACAGCGCTGAATTATTTGAACACGTTGAACTTAGCATGTTGTTTAATCGGCAATGTACTGTGTTGTCGTGTGAATATTGTTCACGAAGGCAAAGATAATAATGAAAACGTGACCAAGCCAACGCGTGTAACTGTTTCACGCATGACATTGAGCTGGGCACGCTGCCTTGCTTACTTATTTCGCTTGTGACGTAGGCTACGCCACGTAGCCGCGATATTTGTTAAAAACAAATGAATTCTCATTCAATCTTTCGAATTTGATTAATGTAATTCTAAACCACTATCTGTAACAGTTACGACATGGAGTAGGTACACAGTTAGAAACATTCAGAACTTCAGATAGGTATTTAGGAAAAATACTAGCTGATTGCATAAAATGCTAGTGAAGTTGACCTTTGAGTTAAATAGCTAATAGGATTACGTTGTTGCGAGTATGTTTAGTATTTACTATGGCGTATCATAACCCCACAGGCAAGATATAATGCTTATAATCGTTATGTCATATCACAGGTGATATTTTGTGAAACTCCGTTAGGAGACTGAAGGAGTACAATCTAGCACACACAAATAAACTTTCGCATTTATAATATTAGTGGGTTTACAGAGCATTCAATGAAGATAATATTATTGTGGTTGTAATGTTGGGCCATGTTACTATGAGTGTTTTCATTTTACAAGTCTTATTTTTTCCTCTTCATTAATAATCGAGGCCTATCGATCGATTTTTTGCCCCTGAAAATGAAATACCATAATAAACAAATGAACCTACCTACCTACTTACGTAAGTAGTATGAGACAAAGAGTTATTTTTTCAAGTGTTCGTTGTAGACTGATCATTAATCATTCAAGCTCAAAGGTCATTTCAGGAATAACATTAGCAATGTGTTTTGTAAACAAGCATTTACCTCCTTAGGTACAATGTTATTAATTACCAGTTTTTGTTTTTTTTTTTGTTGTTTTTGTCGCGTTAGCCTTTAACACATCGATTAAATTATCCTTATACCTTACTGAATATTATTCAAGCTAAAGTTTGTTTTACTTTGACGGATCAATGCCTTAACCGACAAACGTAAAATTTGGTAGGTACAGAGATAGTTTAAGTTTTAATCCCAAGAGATTGGACAGTTCTTGAGGGCATAGCGATCAAAGACTTCAACGTGGATGAAGTCGCAGGCAAAAACTAGTCTTACTTTTAATCGGCACGCGATCATCGTCGAGACTTCACCCTTAGCAAGAATATGGATGAAAGTAGAAATGAGTTTTATGGAAATTAACATAATTTATTTTTTTAAGAATTGGTTAAACTAGTGTAGTGCCAAGATCCTTAGTTTCTAAACAAAATAGACCCAATGGGGCTGGCTGTTAGCAGTTTGGCACTGAATATGAGTAGATACTTATTTAAAAGTATCGTTTACCCAAGGTTTGCGGCAATGAATATTGATAAGTATGCAAATTGCTTTTAATGATTACTTCGCTCGTTAGCTATTTAGTTTTCGAGCTGACTTTGGTACTTCTTTGTACTTTGAAATTATAAAAACTCATTGTTTTCATGAGCAAACGCGCAATCAGCGTAACACGTATTAGTTACCTACCTGCAATAACGATTCTTTGTTCTAAATTCAAGCAAAAATATTGACTGTTTGCGATTTTACCCCTGGCTGTTTATGATAATATTTTAAAATATTTTTTCCTTAATCCGAATTTACTCGACTCGAGTTAAAATTGAGGGGTTTGGAAATGCTCTTTGGGATTGGGAATTGGGGATTGGAAGCTGTGTACCCACCCTCAGGGTTAGCGACGTTTTTGCAATGGAATCATCTGGAGCCCACTTACATACTATTAGATGCCCTATGTGTTCGTTTGCCTCCTTCTTACCACGAATAAAGATTTTAGACGTGTATTAGGTACTTCAGAAATATTCTGGGTTGTACAAAATGAAATTCTTAATGAATTTTTTTGCTTGGCAAAAGTTTCAAGTGTATTCAAATTAGGTACTACCGTTAGTATTATGTATGTATCTACGACTTAACCTTTTGAACGCCATTGACGGATATACCCGCACTACTGGTTCAACACCAACGGCGGATATATTCGTCACTGTTGACAAAGCAAAATAGATCTGAAATTAGCTCTGGTTTTTAGCTGTCACTGGCGTGAGTGAAGACTTTTGTATTTGACATGGTGTTGAAAAGGGTAAGGACCTTCAAGAGACGTACAATTCTCTTCTCAAAGGTTAGCAACGCACCTGCGATTCTCTCATGGTTGCCCGATGGGCGGTGGTAATCAATTTCTATCAGGTGACCTGCTGCCTCATTTACCTCAAGCATAAAAGATATGATAACTGAGTTTATGTCTTCCAGGTTCGACGAGAAGGAGAGCATCTCGGGGACACAGCAGCTGAAGTCCTCGGTGCAGAAGGGGATCCGCGCGCGCCTTCTGGAGCTCTATCCTGAACTGGAGAGCTACATCGACCAGGTGCTGCCCAAGAAGGACACGTTCAGGATCGTGAAATGGTAATTCGTCAAGTTATTGGAGTGGTATTCCCTATTAGTCGTCAGGGTTGGGAGCAATGGTCTTAAGATTGCAGTTGAGATTGCAAATGTGTATGGGTCTCAGGGCCAACTTACCATATCAGGTGACATGTGTGCTCTTTTGCATGGCACAAAAAATGCTGAAGAAGAGGCTTTATGTGGCTTGTAAGTCATTTGGCTGAAATTTTTATGATCAGTGTCCTCTGTAAGGTTTTTAAAACGGTCTTAGGCCGCGTTCCAATTGCAAGAAATTGCTGCGAGAAATAACCGACAGTGCTCTCCGGTATTGCAAGTTACTTGCAAGTTACTGTCGGACAGCACTGCACTGGAATTTTTGTGCAATAGAGTTTACATACATACACTGTTGGGACATTTCTTGCAGCAATTTCTTGCAAGTGGAAACGTGGCCTTACCATAGGGCCTAAATTGGTTAACCACGTATAAAAACGTGAGTTACCCACGCTGCGTCTCCCGTACGCGATCATCGGCTTCATTGGATCATCCGTATGGCGACGGTTTTTGGTGCTGTGGAAGTTTATAGCCTTGGAACCTTCGAATAGATGAAATTATGCACATGTTTGCAAATTATTGATAATTCGATAACAAGAGTTGGTTATCAATAAAAAAATCTGTCTAGAAACTTAATTAAAACCTTGTAACGTATGGGCAAATGACTTTATCGTGCGTTAAAGTTTATGGCCCTTTAATTGAGTTTGAGCACACGTCGTAATTTTTAGACGTCAACGAGACGTAATGGCGGCAATCAGACAACCTTTGGCACGTGTGCACTGTATGAGGTCACATTCATTACATTACGTAGATGTGATTAATACGGAGAGAACTTTGATCCTTCAAATTATATTAGGTTTTCTTGGTACTACCGCCATCTATATGTGTCTGTGTGAATTAAATATAAAGTAATGATGCAGATATTACTGACTTTTAACTAACTGACTGCAGATGGCAGCACCAGCCTATGTGAACATAGGGCCGTATTAATAAACTCATCTCAACTGTGATCCCGTCACAAGATGCGTCAAAAATGACAGTTTTCTATGGATTGACGTTTACTTTGACGTATCTTGAGACGGGGAACAGAGTTGAGATGAGTTTATTAATACGGCCCATAATCTCTTATTTGAGTAGCCTCTCACACATTATTTTTAAACAGTGTAGTATTTTTTTTTTTTAATTGAGGGAATTCTAACTAATTTATTGGATACAAACGCCAGAAGAATGGCCAGAGCATTCAATCCTTCTCACTATAATCTTAGCTACTCATAGCCTGAATATTCATCGTCAATAATTAGAAACTGTATTTTTGCGTGAAACATTAGGAGCTACGGGAGAGCGCCGTCAAGTGCATTGGACAATGCACTTGACGGCGCAATAAAGTCACATAAAGTGATGTTGTACAAAATAGTAAATATAAATGTATATTTCTTGTTTTCAGTCACGATCACATCGAGATTATGGTGAATAGCGCCGGGGAGCTGCTGTTCTTCAGGCATCGCGAGGGATCCTGGATGCCGACTCTGCGGCTTTTGCACAAATGTAAGTGAATTGTAATATTTATTGGTTAACTCTTTTGAACCGGTCTCAGTTGGGAGGAATAGGGAATATCCATGTTTTTACCGTACCGTAAAAGAGATAGCAAAACGTGAAATTAAAATTGGCCGAAAATACGGATAATAATAAGCATTTAAAAGTACTAATTAGACAGAGAGATCCGACATGTACCTACTCATGTCATGTTTCATGTCGTTAGATTTAAGTACATTTTGCATTGACACATTCGCTGCCGCCTGGCCTCCAAATGTACTTATGTGGTTTCGACACACCGGCGCCGAACGTGTTAAATAAAACATAAAATTTTAACATTTATGCGAAATAAATATTTTCTATGTATTTCTATTTCTACTTTTACGTAAGCGGATACTACGACCATATAAATACTGTATTAAAATTATTAAATAATATGTTTATTTATAGTTATTCGAAAAAAAAATATTCTGTACTGTTTGTTACATTAATGACTTTTTAACAAAGCAACAAAAAAAACATGCATATTCCCAATTACGAAAACTTTAATTTGTTTTTTTCAGATCCCTTCTTCCTCCCAATGCAGCAAGTAGACAAGGGTGCCATCCGCTTCGTCCTCAGCGGCGCCAACATCATGTGCCCCGGGCTGACGTCGCCCGGGGCCCGC
Source organism: Tortrix viridana (assembly GCA_963241965.1). Lineage (NCBI taxonomy): Eukaryota > Metazoa > Arthropoda > Insecta > Lepidoptera > Tortricidae > Tortrix > Tortrix viridana. The sequence goes on from OY725192.1 coordinate 5,017,601, forward strand.
ATGTCGTCGGTGGGCAAGGGCCAGGTGGTGGCTGTGATGGCCGAGGGGAAACAGCACGCGCTTGCTGTGGGCTTGACGTCGCTGTCTACTGATGACATGTGAGATTTTTCACTTCACTAATAGGGTAAAACACCCAATTATTGGCATCCAAATACCAGTTTTTGGCACCTGGTAATTGTAGAATTACTTAGGAGGGGAATTTCAAAAAATAGCACACCTTTCACTTTTACCTAAATTGACAATAGCAACTTTTATAAAGGTATGCTGAAAAAAATCAGGCTTATAGACTTAAAAATGTTTTTTTTTTCAGAGCCAAGGTAAACAAAGGCGTTGGTATCGAGAACTGCCACTATCTCAACGACGGTCTGTGGCAGATGAAACCCGTAAAGTAAACTGTATACACGACATTGTCCTTTACTAATTTATGTATGCATTAAGTTTTTCTTAATAAATATTTCTTAGTGTATGCGCTGCAGTTTGATTTTAGTTGCTCGTGCTCCAGGAAAATAATAAGAATCAAGCGCTGGCTACCAATCGCTGGCCGTTATTTAAAATAAGAGACTTGCCGCCTGTTTCATAATTGTCAAGTAAAGCAGAATCTAACAGATAAATTTTGACCTTTCCCTTACACTTGACATCAAACAAGGCGAGAGGTAAATTTAACTAGCAGATAAATTAACTTTTAGATTGTAAAACAGGTCTTTATAGACTGATAGTTTCCAACAGCCAACCCGTCAAAAGTGAAGCGCAATATGGATTCATGTAGGCGTAATCAACACGTTATTACGCACGACAACACGCACTCAAGTAAATGGCTTATTACATTACACCTTCCTAACTTTACTTACGCACGACAACACGCACACAAGTAAAAGGCTTATTACACCTTCCTAAATTTAGTCATGGTCGCTTACAATGGGCCTCATAAGAAGGCCTGCTGGGCTATGCTGGGTGTTTCCTTGCGAGATCGAACCAGGAATGAGGAGATCCGCTCCTTTAACAACTTTAGTTCTCCTGAACTAAAGTAACTAACATACTTAGCTCACCGAATAGCAAAACTTAAGTGGTAGTGGGCGGGGCACATTGCTCGTAGAACCGATGGCCGTTGGAGCAAAAAGGTTCTAGAGAGAGTGGGGACCGCGAACCGGGAGACGAAGTGTCGGCAGATCTTCCACAAGGTGGACCGACGATCTGATAAAGGTCGCGGGAAACCGCTGGATGACAGCAGCAGAGGACAGATCGTTGTGGAAAACCATGGGGAAGGCCTTTGTCCAGCAGTGGACGTCTTGCGGCTGATGATGATGAAATTTAGTCATCCTAAGTTACTAACGAGAGGGACGCCGCAGTACGTTAAATACGTATGAAGATGTCTCCATCCCATTCCAACGTATTGCGGCGTCCCTCTTGTTACTGGCTTAAGAGGACTAAATTTAGGAAGGTGTAATAAACCTATAAACAAATAATGTTGCTAGCGGGTTGCATTTCCCCCGAAAACAGGAATAACTCTTATCAATAATGTTTTTACTATCCATTAATTTAAATTACAGCCACGTATGTAATTTATAAATTATACATTAGATTTAGTACTTAATGCCCGGTTATTCAAATTCTTCATACAAAAATGACCATCGTAAAGGAAATTGGGTAGAAATCGGAAGTTGTTTAGAAATGTTTTGGGGTGATTCCACGAGCATTTCAACAGACGGCCAAGTGATTGAAGTTAGAATTCAGGGGAAAATATTCCGTTATACTGGCAACACTGCTATGTAAACCGTTGTTTGAAACCGTGTAGCCCACGCATTACACATTGTACTATACTTATATGAATATACCAAATTATATATTATAGCTCCGTGTGTGACGGGCTTATTACGGCTCCTCTCCACGATGTCTCGTCATGGGCCAGCGTAAGGGATGCATTTAGAAGTTAGAGTGAGAAACAGTGTTCTTGTTCCCAGTCTAACGTATTACTTCGTCCCTTACGCGGCCCATGCCATCGTGGAGAGAGGCCATTACAGTTGAACGTTCCAATGGTTCCCGCTAACCATTCATTATACCCCTTCTATACGGTCGGGCGGTTGGGCCAACCAAGAAGGATGCAGCTATCTGTCAGAATGAGATAGTAATAATATTTACATCTCGTTCCTACAAATAGCTGTATCCCTCTCGGTTGGCCCAACCACCCGACCGTATAGAGGGGTATTATTTATTGATTCGTTTTGTTCAATGTGAATTGAAAAAAAAAAAAGATATCCAACATTACAAACAACGGTGCAGTAACGTAACCGTTAACATTAAATTATTGTTTCATCCTAACTATTATTGAATGACCTGTCGCTCAGTGTAAACGATTTACAATTTATTTACACCATTATCTAAATTATATTGAGCGAAGATTAATTACACTAGGCAATTTTTTTATTGTGTGGTTGTAGCGGTGGTGTTGTGTTGTGCCGTGTGAGCCGTGTCAGTCAGTCAGCCGTGTGCGAGCAGTATCAAAACGCACGCTCAAAAATATGGCGGCGGCAATTGTTAGTTCGGCTCGTCAGGGTAAATAAATGCGTTTATTAATTAATTTAACTACGATATCCCGAAATAAACAGTGTAAAACACGGGATTGGAATTAATTCAATAAGGTTTCAGTGTTCTAGTGATTCGTACTGTAGTTCGTAAGTTGATGAGTGACGTAGCGTATCAGCTGTTAGTGAAGTTTTCGTATTTCATGAATTATTTTTGTATAATTTATTGAAAGTAGTTTTACAATACAGAAATTGTAGTCTTAAAGTTGTGGTGTCAAATATTTACAAAGTTCTGTTACGCAATGTGGTGACAGAAACTAAAGTTCAAAGTTCAGATATATTGTTTTGATCGGAGTTCACTTGTTTTTGTTAAAATTTATTTGTAATTTTCAGTGGGGAGGCTAACAAATGCTGCCAGGAGGCTTTATTCTGATGTTTCCCCGAAAATAACCACACATTATACGATACATCCTAGAGATAAGGACCCGAGATGGAAAGGTATTGTTACTAGGGTTGCTTCTAAAAATTAAGTAGGTATAATAAATCTTATAATATTTGTAAAACCTTGAAATATAACTTGACTGATGTAATAATCTCATGTTTATTTTTGAAGGTGTACTATACCAATGGACAATGTCAAGGGAACAAATCAAAATAAAAACCAAATTGTGTAACTAAATCAACATAATGAAATGCATCTGGCTGAGTGCCATTTTTCAAGTATTTGTTTGCCTGCCTTTGAGATGATGACTGTTTTTCCATGTTACTAAGAGTGTCATGAAGGCAAATTGTTATATTTGATGATATTATCCAGATTTTACTGACCTTGTCATGTTGCCAGCCCTGCTGATAACCTTGTAAACATTGTTATCAAATGTTACCAAATTTTTTCATAAACAATTAAGATTGTAATGGATATGACTAGGTACCTACTTGGGAATATGAACCTGAAGCAATAATTGTGTATAATAATTGTGTATTATGAAATATCTTGACTATGGCAACATAACTATTTCATCATCAAGTAATGTTTGGAAAAGCAGGTGTGTCTTTGAATGTGTGAAATTGTGAGGCAGTTCACATAGGGGTATTTGATATAAAAACCTGGCTATAAGCCGACAAAAACATATTGTATATGGGACATAAAGACATTGGAATGTTTTAGACATAAACATGGAGCGGATAGCAGAGGAGACCGACATCCTAATCATAGGGGGAGGTCCGGCTGGTATGGCCGCTGCTATCAGAGCTCGGCAGATTGCAGAGGAAAAGGGGGCTGTGAGTACAGTCACGATAGTTTTGTTTTATAATGTTGAATGATCAAATTGATATGCTTGAAACAATTAATGATATGATGCAATTATTTTGCTTATATCTCAACCCTCTGGGTGTATTGATGGGTAAACTCTACAAATGAAAATTTATCTTTTTTGTAGGAAGTACGAGTGACTCTTTTAGAAAAGGCAGCAGAAGCTGGTGGTCACATCCTCTCTGGAGCCTGTGTGGATCCCATCGCCCTGAATGAGCTGATCCCTGATTGGAAGGAGAAGGGAGCGCCCATGGACACCGTGGTCAATGCTGACAAGTTTGGCTACCTCACTAAAGGGGGCAGGATCCCTATCCCTGTATTACCTGGTGAGGATGTTGTATTTTAATTTAAAAAGCCAAAGCTATTAGTATGATTTGTAGTGACACAAGTTAAATGTATAATGTAATCATGTCATGTATCATTTATCATTTTCGTTTATAAATTCAATGACTATGCTTGCTTGTTTTTATATTTACAGTACCAGCAAATAATCTATCATATTTGTAGTTACATCTCATATGATTACCTACAAATGTGACTCACCAAAATTGACAACCAATCAAGAACTAGTTGACTAATTGTATTGCTATTTTTCAATTCAAATAAGGTTCAAAATAGTATATAAAAAATGTTTGTACATATTGAAGTTTAAAAAAGTCAATTATTTAAAAAACCATTGCCGACGCGTTCATACTAAATTTACGAGATTGACATGAACACGTCAGCAATGGTTATTAAAGTGTACAGTACAAATATGATAGATTATTTGCCGGTACTGTATGTACTTGTTTGTATAGTCTAAAATCACAGAGACTATTCTAACGTAACATAAGTAATACCAGTTAAAAAGTTGGAGACCTAGTGGATCATTAAATATCTTTGATTGTGTATAGCCGCAAATTATAAATAAATGGATAATCTGCATTCTGCACACAATAAAAGTCATTATACTATAGGTAGACTTTTGTATTCTGACAATAATTTCTCTAACATCAATGTTTCAAGGTACTTTATGCATGTTTTCTGCTACTGTATTTCTAATCTGTCACTTATAGGGACACAAGCAGTAATATATTGTGTCGTTTTCAAGCAAAATGTACCACTTTGTTGGTTGCCAATTAGAGCCTGAAACCTGGCTACTGGTATAGCGAAACAAATAAAAATCAAATTTATTGACAACCGACAAAGTTGTGTTTACTTGAAACGACACATAAACACATACATAGATATGGCCTATAATAACAAGGCTAATAATAGCATGGCTTATTAAAAAGTTAGTTCAGCACTGGTATCACAAGAGCCTTTATTATGTGACGTTTCGTAATGAGTATGGTGCGGTGTGGCGCAGGCATGCCGATCTACAACCACGGCAACTACGTGGTGCGGCTTGGGCACCTGGTGCGCTGGCTGGCCGAGCAGGCCGAGGCGGCCGGCGCGGAGGTCAATACAACTGATTTTTTATTATTTTTACTATAACTTAAGTCTGCACTTGATTAAACTTCAAAAATCTTTTTTGCGTCCAAACCCTCCAAACCCTCCTCTTGAAAAGAGGATTGGAGGAAAGAATTGGAGGCCTTTGCCCAGTAGTGGAACACCAGATAGGCTATTTAGAGATTAGAGAATCTTCCTTGAACTCGCTTCGTCTCCTATTATTATAATATTTACAATTTGTCACACTAGTAGAATCATGTATATTTGCTTGCTCTGTCACATACAGAGATTGTATTACGAGCTCTTAAAACCTGCTAACTCCCAGTCAGTGAACGGGATAGTGCTGTAGGAGTCATATATCTCTGTCAATACAGCCTCAGACCTGGTTTTTCAACGTGTTACCGTATTGTCAGGTGTGGCCCGGGTGCGCGGGCGCCGAGCTGCTGTACCGCGCCGACGGCTCGCTGAAAGGAGTCGCGACCGGCGACGTCGGGATCGCGAAAGACGGCAGTCCCAAGGACGCGTTCGAACGCGGCATGGAGTTCCATGCTAAGATAACCATATTTGCTGAAGGTGCCATATATGCGTGCTGATTAATTTAATAAGAATAGGGTTAAGTTACTCATTAAAAAAAGATTTTGATTTTGGTGAATAAGCTTCTTGATTCCATACAAGATGAAGCCTAAACTCAAATCAACTTGCTGTTATTATTACTATAGCTTTTGGTTGATATGAATAATAATATTTCTTCGCTTAATTCTTCAGAAATAATATATCGTAACTATTTTGTTCAATTTATAGTCAAAGAAAATCTTTATTGATTCTAATTTTTGAAATTTTCACCGCAAAAAATGCAATTGCTGGAACTAGTAGAGTATCACAGCGATGCAGCTTGTGTTTTAAAATAATCTATGAGCATTTTTATCGTTAAAAGATAAATGTATAAATAACTGATTCGTTAATGTAATTGTTTCGTCGACAGGTTGTCACGGACACTTAACGAAAATGCTCGCCAACAAGTACAATCTGAGGGAGAAAAGCGAACCGCAGTCTTACGGCATTGGACTGAAGGAGCTGTGGGAAGTGAAACCTGAGGTAGGTGCGACTTCGTCCACGTAGAAGTCGTTTGACGCTGCTACCTCGGGAACTAACCATTTTTTCAGAATAAAAAGTCGCCTGTGTGCTATTCCAGACTATAATTTATCTCTGTGCCAAATTTTATCCAGATCCGTTCAGCCGTTCTGTAGTGATTGAGTAACAAACATCCATCCTTCCATCCATCCATGCAAACTTTCGCATTTTATTAATAAAGTAGTAAGATTACAGAGTTTTTTTTTTGGTAGAACCACAAGCCCGGTCTCGTTGAACACACGATAGGCTGGCCGCTGGACAAGAATACATATGGTGGCTCTTTCATCTACCACCTCAACGTACCCGAAGGCGAGGCTCCCTTGGTGGCCGCGGGCTTTGTCGTGGGACTGGACTATGCCAACCCTTACATGAGCCCGTTCAAGGAGTTCCAGCGGTTCAAGCTGCACCCTTATGTCAAGCCGCTGTTCGAAGGTATGGATCATCTAATGGTGGTTATTTATTACTGAGCATGTGTAATACACAGCGTTTCCGACGATGCTCCGTTGGTAGCCAGTTGGTTGAGAGACTAGACTGCGCCAACTATTACATGAGCCTGTTCAAGGAGTTCCAGCGGTTCACGCTGCACCCTTATAATACTTCTCTTACGCTCTCTTTCCCTTGGTTGCGTAAAAACTGTAGAATAAAACCGGTCATGGAAAACTAAAATGTTTGAACAAGCTGCCTAAATAGGAAAACAATGCCGAGGGTTTCCATTAAAATTGCACCGTATTGATATTAAGTTTAAAGTATACATTTGTGTAAGATTGGTATTTGTGTGGATTCAGATGTTTATCTAGTGGTAAACATGCGTTAAAGCAATAGTCGTTATTATTATATAAATAAAATGTGTTTTGTTTTGTTTTATATTGGTTTATTTAGGGCCTGTTTCACAATCGACAAGTAAATTCATCTGTCAGTTAAAGATAGCTTCTTTCGTTGTCTGCTTTCAAGTGTAAGAAAGGGAAAGGGCTAAATTTATTTGACAGGTATGGTTTACTTGATGTTTGTGAAACAGGTGGTTAGATTCCGAAATTAAGTAACATATTGAAAAGGTAAAGATATATTCTGGACCGGTAAAGAGGATTTCTTATGCTGTAATATATTCAAGGTCTGGGGTTCTGGGGTTCTATCGGTGTGTTAAATAGTGTAAACTGAGCCAGGTCCACTCTGTCCTGTAGAATTTAAAACTGATAATAATATAATAATAATCCAGCCTATATACGACCCACCGCTGGGCACAGGCCTCCACTCACAATGAGAGGGTTTGAGCTATAGTTCCCACGCGGGCCCAGTGCGGATTGGGAACTTCGCACACACCGTCAAATTGCTTTGCAGGTGTGCGCAGGTTTCCTCACGATGTTTTCCTTCACCGAAAAGCTCATGGTAAATTTACAAAATATATTTCGCACATAAACTCCGAAAAACTTAGAGGCGCGACCCCGGGTTCGAACCCACGACCCTCTGCTTAAGAGTCGGCAGGTCTTTTTAAAACTTAGTAAGTGTAAATCGGCCGCTTCTTCAAATTTGAACTGCTATGTGAACTGCGTTCTGTATGAGATGAAGATATGCAGCGCTGTAGCGTGAGTGTGTGCAGGCGGGTCGCGGGTGGCGTACGGCGCGCGCGCGCTGGTGGAGGGCGGCTGGCAGTGCCTGCCGGCGCCGGCGTTCCCGGGCGGCGCGCTGGTCGGCGACACGGCCGGCTACCTCAACATGCCGCGCATCAAGGGCACGCACAACGCCATGAAGAGCGGTCAGTGCCATTATCTATTTAAACAGACGGAACAGACTGTAGTACGTACCGCTAAGAGGAATGTGACTCTGAACATGTCCATACAAAATGCGTCAACGTTACTCGATATTTATTTATTTATTTTATTTATACAAAGTTTGATCCGGGCGGAAATATTTCTCATTCCCTAAACCTAGTCTGATTATACGATATCTGAAATAATGTTGTAGATATTCTGAAAAACTAGGTCTGTACGTTTTGCTTTCTAAGAAAATATTTCTTGGGAAGTAACAATAAAAATAGAGAAACATACAAACCTAGTTTTTCACAGTAAATACAATACTACATATTCAAAAATCGTGAAAATTTGACTTAATTTAGGGGATGAGAAACGTTTCCGCCCGGAGCGAACTTTGTATAAATTAAACAAATAAATAAATATCAGGAGACATACTTATTATATATAAATAAATACATAAGTAAGTACTTAAATACATAGAAAACATCCATGACTCAGGAACAAATACTCGCGCTCATGAAACAAATATTTTCCATTTTAATTATTCTAAACGCACAAGTGCAAACTCAAAACTCGTGAAGGCTAATTTTACATATTTCAGTTGTTTTTATTATGTAATATTTTCCTCGCTTTAGTGAGGTGAAAAGATTTGTGTTACACACGGATGCAAAGTTATTTTACGTCTCGTGTGTTGCAACACTCGCTACGCTCAGGATTATTTTTGTGAACCGCCCGCTTCGCTCAGGATTATATTTTTGAACCACTCGCTCCGCTCGTGGTTCAACCATAGACTCGTTTTACTGGCTCGTACTTTAACCCTGGAATCCATTCGCTAGCTCGTGTTTCAATTCCACACTCGCGGTTAAAATACAACTTTGCACATTTGTATAACAAATAACCTATCGAGTTCTTTAGGTGTCTAAATAAACAGCCAGTCCGTTACTTCATAAATTATGCGTCGACAAAATAATATTATGTTGTCGTCGTGTTTGTGTGTCGCCTATTATGGGCGTGTTTATTGATGTGGATAAACGATGATAAAACATTTGTCACCGCACCGCGATAAAGTTGACCGTAACACGGGAGCTGATGTCTAATGTCCGGTCTCTATACCGCGGATAGATAAGGTTTCTCCAAATTTAAATATGACACATTTTGTATGTGGCTAATGTCAAATTTTAACTCAACATATGCTTATCAACTTATCTGCGGTTTAAGGCATGTAAAATTGCAGTTGATATCGCGTTCAAAAGGCTAATCGCGTTCAAGAGGTAAATTTTAGTATCATATTTTTTTGCTTTGTCAAATGTCTAGCAAAATTTAGCGCTTTGCCTGCTCAAATCAACGGGACCCGTATGGACAAATTTTTATTGACCGCAGGTGTACAAAACCATAATAAATTACTGCCGCACTCAGAGACGTCAATTAATTTTTAAGTTTGATTAATGTTGCTGCGTCTTATTCTATTGCTATAGCAAAGAAAATGACAGTAGCAACTTTAATCAAACTTAAAGGTTAATTTGACGTCTCTGAGTGCGACCGTTACAAGATAACTTGACCTGCAGGCATGTTAGCGGCGGAGGCGGCGATGGATCTTGTAATATCGGGCGAGGCGACCCACGACAAGGGCGCCCTGCCGAGCGCCTATGAGGACAAACTCAAACAGTCCTACGTGTACAAGGAGCTTAAGGTAACAGTGGCGTCATCATCATCATCATTATAATCAGCACGCATCAGTACAATACATAGACCTAGGCCAGGGGTCGGCAAACTTTTTAAACAAAGAGCAAGATGCTGGAAAAATATCGATTTTTTGGAAGCTCATAGAGCCGCAGTTATCTATTCAGGTTTTTCACTGAATAATTTTTTTTTGAGGGGAACTTGAAGAGCCGCAACTGACCCTTTAAAGAGCCGTATGCGGCTCGCGAGTCGCGATTTGCCGACCCCTGACCTAGGCAACTTCTAGACGACGCGGCTAGTAGTGAACCACTTGAAGATTTTTATTCGTATTTCCGAAGATGCACGAACATTGCCGAGGCGCATTCTTAATTGATTACATCGCATTCCAGCAAGTACGCAACGTGCGTCCGTCGTTCCACAGCAAGTTGGGCGTGTACGGCGGCTTGATCTACTCCGGCTTCTCTACGATCCTGCGCGGCGCCGAACCTTGGACGCTAAGTCATGGTGGTAAGGACGCAAATCGATTCAATGCAATGTTCAATTTTGGGCTTATGATAAAACAAAAGATAGCCGTTATTTTTGTAGCAATAAATTATTATGCAGTTTATCTTCATGCACTGGGTAAGATGTTTGTTTTTTACCCAATTGCCTAAGAAGGAGGGTAATGATTTTAGATTGTATATGTACAGTCAAGGTCATAAATATGTATACTTACACTTTAGTACCTTGTCACTTTAATCGCTGTGACATTAAATAGACAAGGTACTAAAATGTATATATATTTATGACCTTGACTGTACGTTTGTGTCCATTACTGTTTATTTCTAACCACCTGCAGACTAAACGGCTTCAATCATTTTAAAATGCGAGGTATCGTTGCATTGGTTATCTAAGTAGTGTCATTGGCCAAGTTTTACATTGCAAACGTCAACTTCTAATGCTGACTGGTCGGTTAAATTGATTAATTTTAATTTACTTTAGAAAATAGCAATTAAATGGTAGATTTTGACGTGTAAAAGTGCCCGTGCGGCCTATTTACTGAATAAATGATCTGTTATATCCTTTTTTTTAATTCTACGAAAATTTCAAGTTCCTAATTCTCAGTTCCATGCTGAAGAAGTCATTACACATAATACCGTAATGCCATAACAAAATGTCTTGTCCTTAGGTGCTGACCATACCAAGTTGAAGCCAGCGAAGGAATGCCAGCCCATCGAGTATCCCAAGCCCGACGGAGTCATCACTTTCGACCTTCTCTCGTCGGTGGCGCTCACAGGTTGATAGGCCATTTATTACGCTATAGTTATTCCATTTGTTTAGCTAGTTAATTGTTATTGTTCATTGTGATGAATGGCTTTCTTCAGCCCTAGCACTAGCACTTTATGATTCGTACGGTGAAACTGGAACCAACTCCCTTCGGTGGTATTTCCGACCAGTAATGACATGGGGGTCTTCAAGAAAATAGCTTTCGTTTCCCTAAAAGGCCGGCAACGACAACTCGTCTTGATCGTGGTACTTCCCATCAGGTAACCCGCATGCTCGTTCGCCCCTCTTACCCTCTTTTATAAGCAAAAAAGCTCGTGGCAGTTCGTCAGCCAGTAGAAGCATACGTTAAAGCTCGACACAACAGCGGGCTTAGATGGATGCACGCGATGAAATTTGAGAGGTGCTAGGAAAATGAATACATCTATTCCATATTCTAACGTAACTTAACGCTTAAGGCGCGCGACGCGACGTTTTCCTGCCGTGTGACTGCCGCTGTCTGTTAAACGAAGCCTTGAATCTATTGTTTGTTGCAGGAACCAACCACGAGGCCGACCAGCCGGCCCATCTGACCTTGAAGGATGACTCTGTGCCGGTCAAGAATAATTTAGCAATCTACGACGGGCCCGAGGCCAGGTTCTGTCCTGCTGGTAAGATACAATCTTCTGTAATTCGTTTAATTTTCACTTTTCACCTACGATTTTCTTTGCGTTGAATATAAAGAAATATATACCATATTTAATCAAAATCGGTTCACTGAATTCGCCCCGTGCGGAACAGATGACAGTATTTTACAGATAGAGGGGTAAATTTCGCAATAATAATATTAGTATGTTCAAACAAGGCCAGAACCAGAACAACGCGCTTCGGGGAAACTATTTTCATGAGCCGGCGTCAGTATTTCCGAACGCTTATGAACCGGTCTCCTTTAAAAGTAGGATTAGTTCGTGTCTTCTGGGTGAGCTCACTCCATCGTCGGCCGAGTCCTGACGCTTTGGTCTCGACTAGGCTCAAGAGCAAACCCATTAAAAAAAAAAAAAATATATATATATTAAAAAAAATATATATATTTTATATATTTAAAAAAAAATTTCGTTACTTTTAGCATATTTAGTTGTCATAATCTGGTGATTCCCATCTTCCTCCCTGTCAACCCTGTATTACTATGGAAAATTTGTGTGGGCAGGGTGGAAAATGGGAATCACCCCCATAATCAGGTTGGCACGCTAGGACAAGAAGAGTATTTCTTTATATTAATATTTATCCACTCCTTGTTTCACAGGTGTATACGAATATGTACCACTAGAGACTGGTGAAGGACAGAGATTGCAAATCAACGCGCAGAACTGCATTCATTGTAAGTATAGAAATATCAGAGAGAGAAGGAAGTCTGCCAATGTTACCATCACGTCGGCATTGTTGTAATGAGCGATTGTGTACTTAGTCCTTGAGACAATTCTACGTGCCTGCAGAACGGAACGTTTACTCACCTGAATACTTTTATTGCCAGTACGTTTTCCTTGTTTTATGATGTATCACCATTTCTAACTTTACATCGATTTATTTGCCGACGCCTATAATAGTAGGAGGTTGGGGAAGAATTTACGACTAAGTACGAGAGTGCACGCACTAAGTATAGTGCGTGTCAGTTTATAATGGACTTTATTTTTTATGTGACGTAACTACAAATTAACGGTTAATTGTGCTATAAGAAATAGCTTCTTGCCAAATTTCATAATTTTAAGTCAACGGGACGTACCCTATAGGTTTTGATTCCCTTGAATATGCGGCATAAACGGCCGTATCTTTTGATTGCGTTGACTTAGAAGTTTGAATTTTTCACAGCTCCAAGGGATTGCAGACCTGAGTATTTGATATGAATTTCAACATGATACCTCCACGCGTGTCTGAGAAAAAGGGTCTTGTCAGACAGACAGACGGACAACGTAGTGATCCTATAAGGGTTCCTTTTTTCCTTTTGAAGTACTGAACCCTAAAAACGGTTAAGTTATCAAACCTATTATAACATTTGACTGTTTGTAGGTAAGACGTGTGACATCAAAGACCCGTCGCAGAACATCAACTGGGTGGTGCCAGAAGGCGGCGGCGGCCCGGCCTACAACGGCATGTAAACCACACATCTGACGTTGTCCCTAGCCCAATCACGGTGCTATGCTGCCGTCCAGAAGAAAAAGGCAGTATAACAGTATGAAGTCTATGCGTATATTGGCCTTTTTTCTCGGTCGGCAATATTACCCTGTTAGTCGTAAGCGTAAAGTGTTCAAGTCAGTATGAACCTGTATGGTCAGTTTGTTTTATAATAATATCGGTTTGATTTGAAATGGCAAAAAGTTACTATAACAGAGGCAATGTAAAATGGCGACGTTGAATGTAAAAAAGAACCCAACGTTACATATTTTATTTTAAATCTTTCTCTTCATACTTAATCACGTCCATCCACCTGGTGGATCCATTTGGCCCAGAATCATGAGTTTAAATTCACGTCTTTTAGAGCCGATAATATGACCAAAGAAACGTACAGCCTCTTGGTATATTTCATACTGCTGTATTGTTTCATATGAGTATAATATTGTACATAAAGAAACAAAGGTCTGTATTACTAATGGAGATTTTCATGTCAGTAACTTCTTGCCGTTAGCCAATTCTTTAACTTTAAACTTTAAAAACATATTAAAATTCGTCCCGAAAACATGGCGGAAAACTACGACAATTTAGGGACCATTAAATTAAATTCGAAACAAACTGTTCCAGTGATATTTGTGTAAATCAAATGGCAACTAAAATCTATTGAATGGATAATATTTGTAATTTTTTTTTTCTTTTGTATTCTATTTAAAACAGCCAATTGGCTATTTGACTAATGTCAAAATAAATAATTTTTACACTACCACTAAATCAAGCTTTCGAAAATAACGCGGAAAAACCTAGCTATCGTTTATTGTTGGAATGGAACCATTTTTAATTCAACAAAAACTTTATAAAGGGACACTGAACATTGTGACGTCACATTTACTACTTTCATACTAACTTCATACTACCGGATCGTTTTGACGTTTCAATAAAAGTTGGTGATTTGACTAGTTAGTCAAATGCCAATTATTAGCATCCAAAATACCAGGTGCCCGTTCATCAAACGCTTGTAACTTGTATACAAGTGGAAGTATATTTTTAATGCTTATTGTTGGAAAAAGACTTCCACCTTATAATAACTGATAATGATATTTATCAGATAAAAAAACTGCCACAATACTCTAGCGTTTTGAAATCAATCAGAACTATGTAATAAGCATCAATCTAAGTGCAATATTTTTCGAAAAGTCTATAACTTCAGCAATATACAATCTATCTCATGAAACTGTTTTGTATGTTATATTTTGATGTATTGTCAATTTTACTGAGCAAATGTGTATTAGAGATTCAATTTTAGCCTAAGCGTTATTTTATACATTGTTTTCATTAATAAATTATATTTTAGATAACTTTTTTGTTTGATTTATAAATAATGACTATAGTGTTTTCAGACCACGACGGCGCGCCTCGCCAGGCAAAATGGCGTTGTACGGTTGCATTAATTTATTAAGAATAGTGAGAATAGTACATTACTGTAGAGAACGGGAAGCAAGAAGTTGCAGAACGGGTAGTTAAATATACGAGTCCTGCAACGGCTGCAGCCGCCCTTCACGGACGAGGCTTGTATAGTGCTTTTCTCCAACCATGTGAGGAAATTCTAATTTTGAATTTGTTACTAGTTTCCGAACGCACATTCGCGATATACATATCCGTTCCGAACGCGGCAATCGCGAGCATCCCACCCCATTACGGATGTGAGCACAGACACCACACCGCGCAATACTAAATTGCTATCGATTATTTTAATGAATATATCAGTGAACGTTACTTAATAAAACAACTAATTACAAAGTGTTATCATTTAATATGATCACATACATCATAGAATTTTCGTAAACAATATATTTTAAACACCCTTAAAAATTGGCTTCGAAGAAAAAGATACCCAGCGGGCCCCGGGTAAATGACTGGGTCGAGACATCAGAGCATCAGAGCTCTTCGATTGATAGCAGTTATGATACTGATGTCTATGTGTACACGGGAGTGGACGAATATTCTGCCCTGCTAAGCTAAACTGCGATATGTCAGACAAAACTACTGTAGCAATTGCTACCTCGTTACTAACGGGAGAGGACTGAATCTGCTTTGGCTATTGAATTTGAGTTATCGCCTTTTAGCTTAGGACGGCAGTATTGGTCGAGGAGGGTATTATATAGGTATGTCGGGATTTCGTACTCCTATGGCCAAAAATAAATACTTGCTTTTAATGTGATTCTCACATTTCTCGGATAGCGACTAACTTCCCATGGTCCCGACCGGAAGTTGGCGAAAGTAAAACCTATCATCGATTATCTGAATAAAAAATTTAAAGCTATTTACTCGCTTTGCAAAGAAATTTCTAGAAATACCTAGGCGAATCGCTGCTGCTTTGGAATTGGCATTTAAGCTCGATACAGTGCATCCGGACCTACGCTGCAAAGCAGCGCGATTCGGCATTAAGAGTACGAGCTTTGCGAGGCGGTAAGTGGCTATGTATTTAACATGATATTTTACATGGGAAGAGATAGCTCCCAGGCAGACTCGATTTTTGGGTTCACCAACGCAACATTGAAAATTGTGCTAAAACTTTTCAAGCATACTTTTTTGGGTAAAAATTGGTTTATATTGCCAATCACTCCAGACAGCGTCTTAATTTTTTCCACACTCTTGCCTACCTGCAGTTCCACCATAGTTTCACTTATCACCATGGCAATTTTATAGAGGGAGATAAGCATATAGGAAGATAAGGAAGAGTCGCGGATCCAAAATCCATAGATATACAGATACTTCGAAAACCGAAGTTTGAACTAACATCTTCTCTATCTCATTCTTCTGTTTTAGTCTCGAGAGACGATAAAAAGGGATGGGACATCTGAAGTTTCGAGTTTGTTGTTACATAGTAGCCCATCCAGGTAGGAACCTCTTTATTTCTTGAGTATTTGTGAATGCATCAAATCACCATCAAACTGACATTAATTGTTGACATATTTGCATAACAATATCGATAAAATGTTGAAAATACCCAGTATAACAAGATATTTCGCCTCAATAGCCCAATGATTTAATAAATTCAGCAAAAATGCTTCAGATCGTCGCCCTGGCAGTTTTCTGGGTCTCTGTGAGTATACCTCGCTAAGCTAAAATTAAACTTACGGTGTCAGTCTGTAAATATGCCTCTACTCTTAAATATTTACATTTGACGACGCGGTTAGCCAGTTGGCTGTAAACCCCGCACGGCCAGAGCCTCAGCTCCGTGACACGTCGCTATTAGTATTGTCCATCGTCAACAGCGGCGCCAACATCATTCCAGATAACTACTGCTACTGCTTCTATTTATATATAAATTTGCTCGTAGTTATCATTATTTTAGTCAATAGTATATTGAACACAACGGGAACTTACTTGACATACACCCTGCTTGTCTGTGGTATAAGGTATAAAGTATAAGGGTTCCATTTTGTGCCATTTTGGCTACGGAACCCTAAAAACGCGTTATAACCCAACACAACTGTTCTCAATCTAAAACTTAGTAAACTACGGTATCCCACCGCACTGTGAGCCCCGAATCTCTCACGTGTAGGTCGTTTAATTTTTCGCCCCATAAAGTAAGTCCGACGATCCGGACGGGAAGGCAAGTTTGATACGGGTGTCTTACGGCCCGGCCCGGACACGACTTCGAGCGGCGGCGGCGGCGAGCGAGTTAATTCTCTCTTCATTGCACGGTCGAGACGCCCATCGCACAGCGGATCATTAACATTACACGCGATGCATTAGGAAATCGCTTGCCGCGCCGCCTGTCGCAAAATCGTGGCCAGGCGTTTTCGGTTCCCCGGTTATTAACCGCCTAGTTTACGGCGATTCGCATTTTTGTCTGCATAGTCATTACTATGTTGTTGATACTTTTTTTATCTTACTAATATGAGCGAATGTGATTTTGTCCGTTCGTCTGTTGGTTTGTCGAATGGTTTGATTGAAGCGATAGCTTGAGGCAGGCGTCGTGATACCTACTTTTGAAAATTTGATAGTTCTCGAGGGAAAAACGATAAAAGCCTGCTTATGAAAGCAGGTTATTTATAGGAGGTAGAGAGTATACACTGTTCGACTACGAAGTCAAAGAAGTAGGTAGAGTCAGCTACTTATTTTATAATAATTTAACTAGTGTAAATTAAGGAGGTTAACTTTCTTATCTGAGAGTAGGTGCTAGGCGAATTATGTTAAAGAAAAAGAAGTCTACGGTTCATGCTTAACTAGACCGTGCATTTCATCCACATTGCGCTCCGACGCTCCATTTTGCTACCAATATTTCTAAACAAACACCGATCACGATCGATAGTATTGTTTTCCCATAAGTTATTTGCCTAATTCCCTTAACCCTTTGCAAACCGCACATAAAGCGGGCGAAAGGATGAAAAATACCCATCTCCCACGCCTTAATGGTCATCGTAAACTGTATCTTGATAGATGGGCCGTTAAAATCATTTTCCGTGGCGTTCCGACTTAAGCCCGCGTTCCACTGAAAGCTGGTTAAATCCAGTAGGGCACAACGTGGTGCTTGAAATAGTTCCACCCTGTTAAACGTTGCTTGATGATGATGTAAGCCTGTTACCTACTTAACTCATTTCAACCAAGACTGACTGAAGCAGTACCTTTTTTAACTTAATGTCTAATATGTTGTATAAATGTTAGCATGGTAAAAAACCCGCAATTTCGCCAACTAAATAAGGTAAGAATAGGTAAAATTATAGTACAAAATGTTGGTACAAAATATCCTCGAAGACGTAGTGGAAGATAAGATAGTTAGCCGCCTGCTAGCAATTTTACGCAATTTAAATTGATTTAACGTAATTCAATATTTATGTTAAATCAACATTTTGGTTAAAGAAATCTGGAATACCGGGAATCTGAGATTGTAAGAAGTATTTTTGGCTACTTTGCGAATTTTATCGCAATTATTTGCATCGATATTGTTCCATCTCGTTGCTAAAGGGATTTCAATCGCCTATCGTATCATCGCTCTCGGTGGCAAACCAGCTTGTTTGGAAAAACACAGTTTATGGCTTACTCCGCACCTGCCCGCCTGTTAAATGGTAATTGAGTTTTTCTATTACCATACCTTTATGTGTTTTGCATGGAGTTCGATGACTTCATGCCCCGTTTTGTTATTTTCGTATTTGTAAAATTACTAAGTTCAAAATACCAAAAATGATATTTTTATGGCACTGATCAAAAGAGTATTGATAAGGATATTATTATACTTGTATCAAGGTCCCTTCCTGGATCCGGTCCCTGCAGAACGGTACCAAAATACTGTTGCGGTATCCTGCCTGTGGTAAGAGGGGACTCAAAGGAGGCTTTATTTAGAGTTGTGGTAGTGAGTGGGGATTCGTAAGGCTGCCTTTCCATAGAGGCGGAGACGAGCGGAGCTGTGCGAAAAGTACCAATTAGATTCCACTAGTTTCTAAAGCGTTTCAGTGCGTTAGTGTTGGTACTGTACAAGATGATTGGTCCTTTTCGCCCCGCTCCGCTCGTCTCCGCCTCAATGGAAAGGCAGCCTAACGCTCATGTAGGTACAACAACTCTGCGTTGTTTAGTAAAGCTACGTGACGCAGGAAATCGTCAGGCAGCGTGTTGGAGATCCTGGAACCTCTAAGAATCACAGTAGCGGGTCACCAGGCAGGGATGTTTTAGTCGGTTAAAATTCCACTCAACCTGACGTCTTTCTAAGACGCCGCGTAGGTGTTTAGAATATTTCCACGCCAAAAAAATGCTGGTAAAAATTTATAGCAACAAAAAATTGATTAGGTTTAATTAATTTTCTGGAAAATTGACGGGGTGCGCTAAAAAGAAGCTACGGGGTGAATTTATTCGCGTAATAAAGTCGTTTCCCGCTAACACCCTATTTCGGCGCGATGGGCCATTAAGCATTTTTACGATGTAAATTTGTTTAGACCTCAACCCTTAACCTTGGTCCGCCATTATCTCGCGTATATTACTGAGGCCCTTTGGATACAGCGTTCCTTCTTTCTCCCCACATCCCAAAAAAAGAGGGTGTTAAGTGTTGTGTGGCGGCTCGTCTACGTGTCATGTTGTTTCTGCAAAAAATAATAGTATAGGGTGAAGTTAAAAAGTGTACATAGTTAAGGACTGTTAAGGACTGTGAAGAAACGGTAACGAAAATTGATGATACAAATGTATGACAAATCTTCGTAACGAAACTGAGAAAGTTACCGTTTCTTAGCGTCAGTCCCTAACATTGCTTAACTTTCTCAGTTTCGTAACGAAAACTTGTCATACATTTGTATCGTTAGTTTTCGTTACGAAACTAAGAAAGTTAACGTTTCTTCATTTAAGTCCTTAACAGTCCTTAACTATGTACACTTTTTTTTAAGTTCACCCAGCAACCTTCTGTATGTCAAATTGCCTATTTAAAAATATTTTCTTTGTGGTAAAGGTCTGTGTGTGTTGCCATTCTTTTATAATCTGTAATCTTTGTTTTGTATTTTCTTTTTCTTGTGATCGCCGAATAAATGTTTCTATTTCTATTTAGATCATGCTGCCATAGAATCGCTCTTTAAATAGTTTGTACTTCTCTCTTAATTTCTCACATGTTCTTATGCTTGTCTAACCGATTATATCCGGAACCGAAAGATTTTAAGACCTCTTAGACTCTGCCTATATTTTTGTAAACGATCATCGACCACCGGGTCCCACTATACCAGCAACCAAATACAACTCTGTTTTATTTTATCCAGTAATTTAACCATAAAGTAGCAATGCCCAAGTAGCACAAAAGCTGTATAAGAGCTTATACAGCCATTATAACTCTAGTTTCAGCATGTTAAGGGCTGTATAACCTCTTACAGGCTTGTGTGCTGCTTAGGTGTTGTATGGTGTGCGTAAATCACAGCCAGCCTGAGCAATTTATCGGCGCCAAATTACTGCAATTTGGTGCCAATTAACACAATAGCACGGGTCAAGCCGTTATAAGGAAGATTACGTTTTTATGTGAATATAATTAAGATCTGGGATAAGATTTTAATTACCGAGTCTTTTGTCCTGAAGTTGACGGGAAGCGAAAACCCTTGACACCTTTAGAGCCTTGAACTCCGTATGGGGCGGTTTAGCGGTCCTTATGTAACTGAATTTCGTAGTTTAGCAAATGTCATTATAGTTTTACTTAAAATAAAGCATAAATATGTTATTTGGCGCGAGAGCCAGTTTTGAATCTCGAGTAGGATTCTATAATTGCACCACGAGCGTAGGTAGCGAATGGTTCAAAAATACCTGGGCGTAACGGGGATTCAAGGCCTCGAGACCCAAATAACTTTGATGCCATGCGAAACACACAATTTTTCACCTCACTGTAGCGAGGAAAACACTGGGTGTTGGAAAAAAAATTACACGGGCGCCACAACTTGTGGCCGTGCTCGCATTACTTTCCACGCTAGCGGTTAAAGTGGACTTTTACACGCAGATTTTGTGCGCCAAAGAAGGTTTTTTCGAGCTGGTGAGGTGAAAATTATTTTTACACCCAATATTTCGAAGCTGGTGTTTTGGGAATCTGGTATAGAGTTTTATCTGGTATTTTGATATTCAGGTATATCGGGAATGAGCGTGTAAATGTAATAAAACATCGTACGGACACACTTTCGTCTCAGTTTTATAATAATGTCAACATTGTCAACTATGAATCTGGCAGCTACCTTTATTTTTTACCTACTATATGTGGCATTTTAATGGTGACCAACAATTTTTACAATTACACGAATAAATAGGTCTCAAAATTGTTTAGGCAGGTAGGTAAATAGAGTCCCTGACAACACAATGGATATAAAGCGGGCATTAAATGGAGAAGCACCTCATTTACATTCTTGACCTGGGTAATTCCGGTGCTCTGTCATGCCGCTTTCGGGGAGGTCTGAGCTTTTTAAGTTTTTACCAGCTTTTTATATTGAGAAGCTCCGCTTGCGAACTTTTAGCGCCTCTAGTATAGTTAACGTGTTATCTAGATTAGATTGTCATTGTTTAAATTATCGCAGTTATTATTCATGATTGTAATGATCCGGGATCATGACGATCAATTTATTCAAATGGAAGATCGGTGTTTTTCAACCTGTGGGGTCCGACCCCCAGAGGTCGCGAAGTCTTTCTCGCGAGGTCACCGCTGCCAGGTTAAAGTAAAGGGTTAGGATTGGTCTTACACATGTCTTATAATGGTTCCGCAGACTAAATTCAAAAATTGCACTGTTCATTAAGAAGTTGGGGGTTGCAGGATTTTATTATTCGCGAGCTGAAAAAGGTTGAACAACACTGTTGTGGGTCGGTAGGTAGGTAGATATATTATTGCTTTCGTACTTGATTACTTGCACTTATCCTTACTAATTTATCCTTATCCTTTTCCCTACTTATATGTAAATGTGAAAATGTGTTTGTTTTGTTTATTTCTGTGTTACGTTTTCACTAACCTTTCAACCGATCGATGTGAAATTTGGTACAGGGAAAAAGTTTATAGCCCGGAAACGGACATAGCGTACGGTACCTAATTAATAACGATAGTACAAGCCTAGAGCTTAGTTTGGAACTAGGCCAATTTGTATGAGATTGTACCCTGAAAGAAAATGAAGATCAGTAAAACTCCTATATAAGGTGCCCGTGTGTATTTTCATAAACTCATTTATACCGTCATTTCAGTTTTACAAAGAAGGAATTGAAAAAGTTTGTTGTAATGTAATTCGAGAAGCTCGCTCTCTTCTGTCTGCCCACTGTTGCTTTCGGGATAAGATTGCTTAAACGACTTTCGACTTGTTTTGGAGTTTATTTTTATGAAATATTAGCCTCAGCCCTCGTATTAGTTCGTAGACTTACGAACATATTTATGTATGAATATATTTTCATCTATCGCTTTTCTCGGGGATTGTTGGAAATTTTCGGAATAATGTTTTCTTTGTTATTATACTTTGATTTACTTATCGACTAACATTCAAGTGAAGCCTAATATTAAAATTAGCATAATATTAAAGCCACCCAAAAAAAACATAACAATTATTTTACAAGTTGATAAAATTTACAATATTTTGTCAAATTACATATTTATTCGTAGTTTGTCATTGTTGTATGAACTTCAAAGTTTTCCTGATATGGCATTATTGTGGTGAATGAACCTAGTGCAGGGTTCGCCTGAACCGATACCGCCCATTTCTTCCCGTCAGTCATCATTGTTCTCATTCTGCGGAGCTGTTATGATCGTGTTTATAATGTGGATGTGGATCTGTCACTTTCTGACCAGTATGTAAGTGCAAGGGTGACGCATGCTTTATCACCGCAATAAAGGCGACCATAATACGGGGCCTGGTAGTAGACAAAAGAGAAAAATATTCCATTCCAACATAGTCCTCAGGGTTACCATCGCATTTGCGATCTTTTTTGCTTACAAATATTCATTGGAATCAGAACCCACTTACCTACCATCAGGAGGCCAGTGTCCTAATTGATCTCCACACCATAAAAAAAAATTGTCCCGAAGAAACTAACTGATTGCTCTTGCCATTTGAATAGCTTGCCATTTCAAAAAAATAAGGTCTTGACGGAGAGGACAACAGCCATCTTTTTTTTAATGTCTTAATATTCCAGTGTTCCGCCGAATACATCTACCACCTTCCGTACAACGCGACCAGGAGTACAGTTTCCGGGATAGCCGCGTACCGTTCAGCTCTGACCCTGGACTGGCTGGCAGGCGAGGACTCTAGGCAGAGGGAGCTGGTGCGCGCATTCGAGACCGAGGAGACTCCTAAACCAAGATCCCGGAACACCGATTGCATCGCGTACCACAGGCCCGCTTCAGGAAAAGTGGCGAGACTTCTGCTGGAGCTGTTGAAGTAAGTGTTTGTAAGGAAACGAGGGCTCTGAGACACAAAATGCCTCAAGTATCACACAAGATGTATAAGAGCTTATATAGCCCTTAAAATTTTGAAACTAGAGTTTTAATGGTTGTACAAGCTCTGATACAGCTTTTGTGCTACTTGAGGCGTTCCCAACCCTGATGATTAAGGTCCGTATTAATAAACTGATCTTGACTGAGAAGCGAGCTCCCAAGATACGTCAAAAATGACAGTTTTCTACTTGACGTTTACTTTGACGAATCTTGAGACAAACATTTCAGCCAAGATGAGTTTAGTAATACTTCCCTAAGTTTCTCCAATTCAGCTGTATGTCTTACTTCACCCTTTAAAATACACCAGTCACCGAGCTTTGTTACAAAGGCAATCATTTAAAATGATGTAATTTGTTCTAAACTGAAGATCGCTTGGTAGAGAACCAAAAAAGGACTAGCACGCACGTCGAGCTGTAAGAAACTTTTCGAGCCACTTTACACCACCCTGTAACTCAAAATATATAGCAGCAATTTATAGTGATATAGATAAGATGTACCTACTATTTTTAACAGGAACCTAGAAGGCGACGATGGCTCGATTATCCCAGAGCTGACACAAACCCTGATCCGTTCCAAGTTACTGGTGGAGACTTCCATGTTAGAAGCTGAACCGGACCTGGAGTCCCTGGTGCAAACTCCAGGAGTCATGATGGGGGAGCCCCACACCACCTTCCCGAGGATATTGGGCATGGTCTGGATGATCGCGTCGGATCCGATCACAAATAAGAAGAGTGGATGGTGTCCTATTAGAAAGGTCTTATTTCACTTAAAATTTTATAACATCAAATTGGTTAAATAGTTATAACATATTGTCAGACATTAACCGTATATATACAGTCTTGGTTTTAAACAAATATAACATTTGACATAAACTAAAAATAAATTGAAAAATTAAGGTGCACATTCACTCACAGCTTCCACTTGTATTTGGTCAAAGGCAGACTTTCCGCTTTAATTCTTTATCTTTGAGAGGTATGTGATATGTAACTAGAATATGACTTTTGACTTGACTTAATGTCCTATGTCCCCTGGATGGGCTTCGCGCTTTAATTCGCTCCAGTTCATTCCTATCGCCTTCACTTCTGCAGTGATCGTCCGCCGCCAGGATTGCTTAGGGCGGCCACGTTTCCGCTTTCCTTGGGGATTCCAGTCTAGGGCTTGCCTCGGTATGTGATCGGGGTCCCTTGGGAGCGTGTGGCCGATCCAGTTCCACTTGCGGCGTTTGATCTGCTGGTCGATCGGAGTCTCATCGCAGCGTTCCCACAGATCTACATTGGAGATGTTCTCGGGCCAGTATACACCGAGAATACGGCGAAGACTTGGAGCCGATGCGAGATGTTTTTAGTGACCTGCCACGTCTCACATCCGTACAGCAACACGGTTTTCACGTTGGACCGGAATATCTTGGGCTTAACTGTCCTAGTCAGTTTCCGCGATTGCCATACGTGACTCTTTGTATCACGTGATCTACCAGTGACGCGTTTGGATTAAAAACGAAACGAATAGAAACGCTAGTTAGCGTAATGCATCTTGGCTAAGGGCCCTGGACGGAACTAGAATATGGGCGAGATATAATTAAATTGACTCTTTTGTCCCTGACCATACCAAGAGCAGACGCGCGCATAATTTTGTCTGTATAAATAATTTAATGTAGCAACTAAATATCCTATAATGAGCGCACTATACCCGTTACTGCGTGCTATTTGAAAGTGATTTTAATCAGCACGCGTCAATTGCAGCCAACGTCAAACCCTGCCAAATTCCACGCAGTGAAGTAAACAGAGATATGTAATGTAACTGCTGCGTCCCTTGACACTTTATAATTTGACAGTTGAACCAGTACCTGATGCTTTCCCGGCCCGCGGACATCGCGAACCAGATGCGCGCCGTGGACCCCATCATCGCCCGCGCCCGGTTCGTCATGGAGGAGTTCATTCAGAACGTGACGCCGCTCAATATATACCCGGATGCCACGCCCAATCCACAAGTAAATATATACTCCATTTGTTTGGGTAATTAACACAAAAACTACGTGATAAAGTTCGTCAGCCAATAGGAGCAGAGCACTCATATGTCAAAGCTCGCCCGAACAGTTGCAATTAATTGGCTGTTCAACATTGCCACGTGGTTTGGTTTGTTTACGTTTAGTTTAAACAAATGACGTATAGGTCGATTAGGCCTTGCGTTAGCATACGAGTGTAATAGGTCGTTTCACAAGAGCTGTCACGAATGGAGCGAAGCGTGATTGAAAGTGAGCATCTGTGCAAAAATAAATACAGGTTTTCGGTTTGAAATTCGAACTTCGTTTAAAAGGGCCGCATTTACACAAGTTTAGGTGACATTAGGTACGTTACCTCCATTCATAGTTTTCCACGTAAAAGTCGTTTATCGCGTTTCCCTTGGGAACTATCAAATTTCCCGAGATAAAAAGTAACCTATGAGATAGACAGTCCTGGATAAAGTCTGTGGGCCAAATTTCATCCAAATTCATTAAGATTGAAAAAACCGGTCAAGTGCGAGTCGGACTCGCGCACCGAAGGTTCCGTATTTAATTATGGTTCGCATCAAAACTATTTCCCAATTGTGAGTCCTTAGTAATATATAAGTAATATTCCACGCAACGTGTCGGGGCCAATAATAAAATAACTAGTAAAAATAAGTTCTATTTCTTATGTATTAAGGTTCATTGTAGGTTACCTAAATTTTGAGAAAAGAATTTTGTTAACTGTTTTAAATTTCAACCTGATGTCTTCAGCCATACCCGAGAAAAAATGCCTTGACAGACCGACGGACAGACAGACTGACGGACGGACATGCGGACAGACGGACAACAAAGTCATCTTATAAGGGTTCCGTTTTTCAGTATTTGGTACGGAACCCTAAAAGCATCCAAACATCGATTATGATACTTACTTTCACATTATGATACTTATCAGTAGGATACATTTCAGATTAGGATACATTTACTCGTATGTAGATTTTATTATATAATGTTTTAGATGCTAAAATGCTTAGTGGCTTTAATTTTCGATTTTTTTTTACCTAAAATAACCTAGGGTGATCGCACCAGTAATGGACAAGGACCAATAATGGACACATGATTCTTATTTTAAAGATGATAAGGGTCATTCATTTGTTTTTTAACAATAAATTTATAACCGTATGATCTTGGAATTAAGGTTTAAGTGACCATTATTGGTACCTGTCAGCTTAAAGTGTCCAACACTGGTGCCATCACCCTATAAATTCTAATAACCTATAACCCTCCAGGACTGACTGGGCTTAAATCCAGCCAAGCTGTGCTCACGCCTTTCGCGAACAAGTGCTAACTACCACTATTAACTAATACAAATGTTTATTTATTTATTTTATGTTCATGTGAAATTTAATTTTAATGTAAACTAAAATGTAGTTAAATAAATTATTTTGATTATAGATTTTTTTGATATGATCTGCATTTTTTAATGTATTTTTACTTCATGTGTTATGATTATGTTTCAGAGAATGTCGAAGCCACGCAGGAGACATAGTATTATACCAGTGGCTACTCAGTCATCGGTAGGTAACTATATTTAAAATTTAAAAATAAGATTAAGTCTTGGTCCCGTAGGAAGTGTTGTTCGTTCGGGTATTTAAAAAAAGTTATGTGATTTATATTTTAATATTTTGATATTGAACACTTGAAATTTCCGATGATAATAGACATAGCATAAGGGCCTGCTCACGACTTTGCGGCAACCGGCTGAGCGGCGAAAGAATTTTCTAATACATTGCGTGTAACGTCAACTAACCGCTGCGCGGTCAGCGTCTCAACCGAGCAATGAAGAGAGAATTCACTCGCCGCCGCCGGCCCAGCTTAAAGTCGTTGCCAGGCCGTAACGTGGTATTAACCAGACGGGAGAGCCCGTTTAAGTCAAGATGATGCTAACACATAAATATGTGACGTTCTCAATATAAAGGGACCTTATGGAGTAAGGCAGTTACGCTCTTCTTATTCTTGTAACTATACAAATACTATGGTAACAGTTCTAAAAACGGCGTAACCGCCTGACTCCATAAGGTCCCTTTATATTGAGAACGTCATATATTACTTTCATTTCTAATACGAATAATTATTTAACATACGTATCTGGCTACGCGGTATCTGTTAAAGGCGTCCGTTAACTTAAGGGGTCTGGTTAGGATTGTCACTAATTGCATTTCTGAAAGTTTTGACCACTGGGTGACATCTCCAGATTAAAAAAAAAACAAATTGCCAGGGAGTTACAATACATGAAACTATGCAATAATTAATGTGTTCCAAAATATTTGTATGGGAAGATTCTTTTTCGTTACCGTAATTCATACGTTATTGGTATCAAAAAGTGACAAATATTTTGGGACATATCATGTTATTATTTAATTTTTGCATTATTTCATGTACGCAATCTGGAGATTCACAGTAGCCAAAAATTTGAGAAATTCTCGGATAATTAAATATTTTCTAGCGTGCACGCACGGCTTTCTACAGCTCAACAGAAACACGCACTCCTCTCATTTACGAGTTGAGGAAGAAGGACGAGGCGACACCTCCTCCTCCCCACCTAATAGAACCCCTCCAGACCAGAACAGTGCCAGCTCTTGACGGCGCTCAGTCTGCAACAGTTTTCGAATTGTGTCTAATTTTATGCGTATTTCTGAATTTAGTCTTGTGATTTGTTATGTGATGTTTTGTGACGTTAAATCTGAAAATAATTATATTTTGATATCTGTTTTGTGTTTCGCATTAACAACTGTAATGATTCCGCCTAACCAAGTAGATCCTTTTAACGTAATTTCATATGGAACCATGGAATTTTCCGGATCAAATAGAATACTTGGCTCAAATAGAATGATTTGCCTGTGTGATTCATTATATTCAACCGTCAATTTGAGTGGCGGGGCGAGTCGTAGTTAACTAAAAATACTATAATTATTAAGTATGTGAGTGATCAAAAAACGATGTTCCTATTTAGATCCTGTACTATTTGAACGATTTTAATAAATAGGGTTGTGATATGACTCACTATGAACATCAATTTACTACCTACGCTACAAAAAAAATAAATGAGCGCTTAGTCGCCACTCTTTTTTTCTTTTCTCATTAACCTTTTCAAAGCCATTGACGGATATATCCGCATCACTGGTTCAACGCCAACGACGGATATATCCGTTACGGTTGAACGCGAAAAATAGACCTGAGTGTCTATGACGTAAGGTAGAAATTAGCTCTGGTTTTCAGCTGTCACTGGCGTGTGAGTGACGACTTTTGTATTTGAAATGGCGTTGAAAATGTTACACCAGTTGTAGCTTTTTAAATAAACATACAGAAGAAGGCGACAGACTTTTTATCAGTTCAAATTTCGATTGAAGTATGAATGTTTATATACTCTTCTACGTTAGACTTGCCTGCTCAAAGGTTATGCAAATGGGGTCTACACTACACCCTGTATCAGCGAAGCCATACTATCAGCAGTGTATTTCAACGTTTATGATTTCGCGATCCCTTTTCAAGCAAAATCCGTCTCGCGACCGCCTGGTGCCGTAATGAAACTGTGTCAAAATGACATATATTTTGCTTTTACTGGGGCGGCCGCAACCCTAGAGTTGAAAAACACTGCTCTACAGCTTTAGGTAACAATAAAAACGGCGTTAAAATACGTTCGTCACTCATTTATTTTACTCAAGTATTTATAACTGCTATTGTGTTTTCAATCCACGACCGTACGCTCCGCTACAAAAATTAAAGTTGTACGGTCAAATTAAAGTCAATTTATTAAAAAATTAAGGGATGCGGCCATCGTAGATTCACAGAACTTTAATAATGTAATATGTTTATAGCAAAGGTTAAACATTATATTGACCACAAAGAAGAGGAAAACAAACTACAAATAATAATCTCTATTCGTCAATTATCCTCATCGTCGCGATGTTAACTCATATTATGTTGATTGTTTGACGAATTCGGTTCTGCAAAAATAAATAAATGTGATATAAATGCAAAAATGAAGGTTTTACTATTAAATATAGTGATAATTGTTTCGCTACAAAAGAGTGCAAGTTTAGGTAAGTAATTTAGTATTATCTACCACTGTAGAACGATTCACTAATCATTTTGTTTAACACTAAAGGTTATAATACAGAAGCTCCTTAATTATAAAAACTGTTAAATGTATATTTTGGTAGTTGTTATGATGATGACGACGATGATGATGATGGAGTAGTTCCCGATAGTCAGTGGGTAGGCATTAAATTTTATTTAAACTGATCTATAGTTACTTGAAAACTTACGATGGTGGACGTTCTAAGCAGCTATTTATAGTCATATTTAGTTGATGGAGTAGTTATCAACAACGAGGTCAAGGTTTTGATAAATACTGGTGTACATACATTCTTTTGTTTATGCAGCCTGTGTCTACCTGTTTCTGCTTGTTATAGGGAATTACAATCTTAATCGGCAACAGTATACTTACTGTTCGAGCAGCACTCAGCAGCATCATACTGCATGCTTCCAATATAAAAATAAATGCCTTCAATTTGTTTGCAGAACTACAAGAACCATCAGATGTTACCCCCCTACCTTACAAACGTACAACCAGAGTTCTAATATGCGTCAACAAGGACTCTACTCCGGAGCAATTCTCGCTCAAACACTTCATAAAACTCTTAAATATATTCCCCACCACTGACATTGAGTATCGCAACGTTTCGGAATGTTCGAAACAGGTCGAAAATAATGACCAAACCATACTTGCAGTGATAGCTCCGAAACCCTTTGAGGAAATCTCAGAGACCAATATACCTATGTATTTCTACGATGTACCTTGTAAAGTCTTAAAGGATTATCTTAACGTTTTCCCGAACGCTGTATCGCTAGTCAAAGACGACGGGCGACCTTTGAAGTACGCTTTCTCCCATTTCTTTAGGAGTCAGGGCTGGGAAAGAATTGCGATTATATCTGACGACTCACCGTACAGCGGTGTGTTTGAAAGTGAACTAGTCGAGCACTTCCGAGAAGAAGGGTTCGTGTATGATGTGCAGCGATGTTACTCAATTGACAGGCAGAGTTGTGACTTCAGCGGCGTAAGTTCTAATTGGATCCAGTACTCATAATTATGTATTTTCGCATCAGGGTAACCAGCCAGGTTTTAAGCAAATCCACGTATTTGCTTTAAACTTCTATAATACCATCTAACTCTACTTTAAATCAATTAGCGATAACAAGTTCTAATCCTAGTTAGATTAAATAATCATTCCAATTACATAAATATTTTATATATTTGATGAATAATCCATAAATTTAAAGATACGTATCATTAATAAAAAGATAACCTATTTTTACCACTTATATTTTTTATATAAATTTCAAACTATGGTTTTTCATACGAATATTGCTGGAATATGTCGTGAATCAAGTTGAAAATTATAAAATACAGAGAAATATGGTTTAAATGTTCGTTGAGCGCTTTGACTACGTAATTATTAACCTCTTGACCGCCACACTACGAATGAAGTGTGAGATGGGGCGTATAATGAACTGCTAACACCAGCCAAGTTCCAGTCCTACCTATATCTCAGTCCCTTTCACTACCTAACACTTGGCAGAATTAGACAACTCATAATTCATAATACGACCCCTGTGACTATATTTACTACTAATATGCCAACTCATTATTTCCTTTGGAATTTTCAACGAAGTTGACTTTGTCGAAGTCTGTGTTTTGACGGGTTTGAACCTTGGTATGGGCAAATATTTGTGTAATTAATATGAATATTTGTTCCTGAGTCAAATCCTGTTTGACGACGCGATAGCCTAGTTGGTAGTAACCCTGCTTACGAAGCTAGCGGTCCCGGTTTCGAATCCCGGTATGGACAAATATTTGTGTGATCACTGATCAGCGCGAGAATTTGTTCCTGAGTCATGGATGTTTTCTATGTATTAAGTATGTGTATGTTTATCGCTTACCTAGAGCTTAGTTTGGGACTAGGTCAATTTGTGTGAGATTGTCCCCTAATATTTATTTATTTAAATGTTTTTGGGTTGTTAAGTATTTTATCTAAATATATGTTTATCGTTGTCTAGTGCCTATGGTAAGCCTAGAGATTAATAATAATAATAATAATGTGTCACTTAATTTCAGGCTTTAAGTTTTATAAGACGCCATGAAGCCTTTGTCGTGGTTGCGAACGTTGACGCTGCGAATGCGGCGTCATTGGAGGACTTGATGCGGCGTTTGGGCTGGAAATGGGACCAGTACGCGTGGGTGACCAGGGATTGGGAAGTTGCTCAGGCAGTTGCTAAGGTACCTACAGGACGGGTACACTACATAACTCCGAAAAGTAATAATTCCGAATTTATTGAAATCCCGAATTTTCATAATTCCGAATGCAATTTGTTGAATGGAGGCTTTATTTTTTGATATCGCACATAAATCAAACCTAACCTAACCTACGTATAGTAATTAAAAAATGTTTTTAATTTTAAATAGCTTAACTTAGATTTCGAAAAAATGAAAATTCGGACAAATGAATATTCGGAAAAAAATATTTCGGAGTATTTGGGTGTTCCCCTCCCCTACAGGACTCTAGATATAACTACATCGTAAAAAGTTACGCGGGACAACGCTTTTGAAGTCTTTGTTTTAAGCCTTTTGTTTATTGGTAGTACTTGTATGTAGGATACCAGTAATAACATACAGTCTCTCGCAGCATAAGTAATATGAACTATTATAGTTCTAACGAAACAATAAGATAGGTCACTAAAATGCGCCACTCCTGACCAGCGAGTCCCAAGCGAGTGTATGGCAGCTTGGGCTCGCTACCGCCGCTCTCTCACCCCGCGAACCCCGCACGATTGCTGTCTTGGCCGACTGTAGGGAAGGGTTTATGTAGACTGTGATACAACTATATACATAGAACGAACTTCACGGTGATTCCTTAGCGCTGTGTCCTCGTTTAAATGTGTCTTAAGAATAATGTTCACCGATAGGCAGCGATATGCTGTGTGTGCCCCTGGCATTTCTGATGTTTATCAGCGACGACGACCGCTTTCTATCAGGTAGCCCATCTGTTTGCCTTAAATGGCTATCATCATCCATCATCCTCCTGCACTTGTCTTACACTAGGTAGAGTCGGCACATGTTATTCTTCCACTCTCCGCAGAAGTCGCGGGCAAAAGCTTGTTACGTATAAAATTAATTAGTATGGCCACTTCGTAACTGGACTGGACTGGATTTCACACTTGTAGAATTTGACAGCAATAAAGTTCAAATTTAAATACATTTTGCTTTGTGGGTTGGATCGTTTTCCCTAAACTACGTCCAACTACGAGTATTCATCGTAATTACACTTTTGAATTGGAATTGAATTCATTGATAAAATATCTCGCTATCTAATAGATTCTAGATTTCAATCTTGTATTCTCCAAATACCTAGTCAGTCGATATTTTAATGATTTACAAACGTACACCAAAACCAGCTAAAAATAAATTTCAGGTGGCCCCCCTAGTGTTTTCGTTCGGCTTAGCACCAAAAACGGACAACTTGCGACCTGAACTGAGAGGCATGGTTGGCCCGCACTACAGCAGCATTGGGCTAGGACTGTCTCTCATTGTCGATGCTGCAGAGGACAAGAAAGAGAGAATTGAGCTCTTCTATAAGTATGTAAATTTTCAAATGTTCATTATATCTATTTACAGATGTCATGAATATTCAATCCACATCATATTTCGTCGCAATAGTTCATATTTATCTTGCTTTCTCAGTGAACTTATAAATTAACTGAAAAAGCAACATTAACACGAACTTATCTGAAAAAATAATTACGTAGGATTTACTACATCTGTACTTAAGTACTGTTATAAAATAAGATTAATAATTACACTTATGATATGACCGTTCTCAATATTAAACTGTGGATAGATTTGTTTAAGTAAGTATGTGGTTTATAATAGGATATATTTTGTACACGGCAAAATGTCAAATTTTAGTCCATGCGAGGCTTCTCTTTCCCGCCGCCCTGATCATCCCCACAGCGTCTGTTAATTACCCCGTGGGGCAACCGCGCACGGTCTTGCGACTACATTGTAGTTTTATTTATTGCTTAGTAAATTACATGCAATGGAAACAACAAAAAGCGACGCATCTATGTGATGTTTGGGATGATTCTCGTACCTAGTTTATTGTAGCAAATTGTTTTCAGGAACATCGCCGCGCACATGGACAAAACTTTGAGCACATGCAAGACCCAGGCGTATATTCAACTGGTCACCCGGGGTTCCGTCGACCTTATTAAGGTGTTGCACGTAGGTGACCGTTCAGTCAAGGTTGACTACTCATCTGACAAGCCTTTTTATAAGTTCTACGATCTGCCTGACTGCTCCCTCAAGAGGAGTGGGCAATTCCTCTCGCCCTGCGACGACATCACGATCATTCTTTTCGTCTTTGTCGGGTGTGCGTTTGTTATAATGATGTTTCTCCTCGTGTTTTTCTTCAACCGCTACCTTGTGTGGACGTAGATTTTAAGTAACTACCTTTATTTTATTATTTTCTGTCCACCTTTCTATCAATTCTGTTGAAACCTTTTATATCTAAGTAAAATATACTTGTAAGGGTTTCATTTTTCTCAAATAGAATACTTACCAGGTAATTCACTGTCACGCTCGCGTAGTTTGAGTTTTTGTAAAACGACGCCTTGGGCCTTCATTCCACTGTTTTAGCCCATCTCGCTTTTATTTTGTAATAATTTGCTGACGTTATGGTGTTTTTTTTTATTTATCAGTAAGGCTATAGTCTCAGGCAGTTCGCGGTAGACTGTTTCCCCATATATTTTAGATAAAGCGTTCATACAACGCATAAATACTTTACGTAGTTTGCCGCGTTTCGCGACTCATTCAGACAGCGGCTGTAGGCGTCGAATACGCGCG
The DNA here is from genome assembly GCA_963241965.1 of Tortrix viridana. NCBI lineage: Eukaryota > Metazoa > Arthropoda > Insecta > Lepidoptera > Tortricidae > Tortrix > Tortrix viridana. Next base: position 5,051,686 of record OY725192.1, read on the forward strand.
CAATTTGTTGCACAACCGGCGGCAAATTTGCAGTTCAGAGTCAACTCTCTTTCATTCAGCCGCAAACTATTCGCCTAGCTAGTGGGACCACAGCATAAGGGCTTGGCCACGACTTTGAGTTCGCCGACCCTAAGAGCTACTATAATATGATTAAGATAGAAGCAACGTGGTCTTAAATACATTTGGAAAGAGCCCTATAATAGAACGTAATTGGAGGAATTAATTAAACACGTGTTTACTCAATTAAAATACTCGTTTACTAAAGACACCACAAAATTTCAAGTTTCAACAAGGTTGATGAGGAGTTCAAGGACGTGTTTTATACAGTTAAGGCCGATTTATCTAATTTCCAGATTACATTATCAGACATTTAAAGTTATCACTTTCCTTTTCTTTGTCGTGTGATAGAAAAGGACAGACCTAAAATTTTACTGAGAGTTAGATCATATCAGGAGATCGAGAAATCGACCCCTAGGCCGATAAAAGGCAAGGACAAATTGATGAAAGGGATACTCAATAATAGCATGACAGACCGTACAATGTATTTGCCTGTACATGTTGTCTTTGCTTTGATATTTATACCTATTCAAATATATATCGGGGCAAATTTTACACGAATAATTTTGATTAATATTTGAATAACGATACTAGTATCACTAAATACTGAACGCGTAATATTCGCCCTGCAACAGACTCTTATTTCTTAAAACCCTGTCAGTTTAAATTTCTTTCGTGCTGTTGTGTTGGTCAGCCAAGGTTCTTAATCAACTCCTTGAGGTACCGAATGTCCTTTTTGTCCCGGATCTCCTCATCATCCATTTCCGGGGCAGTAGTGGTGCGTCCAGGATGCGTCGGTCCTGGGAGGTTGCCGATGAACAGTCGTACCTGAAGACGTAAAGCAATCATCATCAGCAAGGGTCGGACTTTTGAAACCGATGATATCAAGTTGCGTATTAAAACTAAAATAAGTTAAAATATAGCTTTTGAAATAAAATTTAGCTTACGTTACTTCTGGATAATGTAGCTTTCTAATGGCGAAAGAATTATTAAAATTGGTCCAGTAGCTTCAGAGCTTGTCGATTACAACTGTCACAATAAAGAGGAACTGAGCGATAAGCTAGAAAGTACAAGATGTGCTAGCCGCTCAGACGATTATATAGGTAACTTCCTAGTGTATTTGAGCCTGGAGAGGCTGTCTATAGTTGTTTTCTACTTGTCACAAGATGGCGCTTGTGTACCTACACAGCTGAGGTCTGATGGGCATCATAATCATAAGTCATTGTAAGGTTATGGTTGCCCCAAAAGTTACTATTGGAGACTTTCAGAGACTAGAAGAGCACTCGAGATATTATTTTATTTATTGAGAAGTTCAACAGCACAGATACAGAGTAATTACAATATTTCGTATTATTGTGTAATGAGAAGCCAATTATGAAACTCTCTGGGTTAATTGGTAGTGAGCAAGTGACAGACAGTAAATCTGATACAGCAAAGCAATACGAGTACAGCGGTTTGCAATCTTAAAAGCACTCATCAAACCTTTAAGGAATTGACCAAGGGCCCACGAAAACCTAATGAAGTGATAGGTGGAAACTCTTCTTCTTCTTCTTCTTTGTCTTTTTCAAATTTGTGACAGCAATAGTTGTTTTTTTCTCGAGAATTGTTACCTTAGCATTAATATCGCGAAGATTCTGGAGTAGTTTTAAAGCAGACCGCTTTTCTGTGGGGTGAGATATCTGGAATAACCGTATTGCGCGTTGAAACTGAAACAGATAATATATTCAGGATTAATGTAGCCCTCAGACGACCAAAGTATAAAAAGGGAGTTTCAGAGCAAATTGGCAATAAGGCAAACGGGCATACAGGCCTGATGTAAAGTGGGACCTGAGATCCAAGGACATTTCCAATCTCAAGACTGCAATTTAAGACTTAAACCTCAGGCCTGAGATGGAATGCCCCTGTACTAGTCATTTCACCGGTTGTCTTAATCCCACACCGGAACAGAACAATGCTAACACTGCTGCTTTGACGGCAGGTTACAGGATAAGATGGTGGCAGCGATGCGTATAAAGTCCTATCACCACTCAAACTCTTCTTTTGGGTAATTCTTCGAGCGTTTCAACCGCCGTCAATCCCGTGGCCGCATTAACGTCGAAATTTCTGTAGCTTTGGATGTTATTTTCGGTTATCTTGTAGAGTGCCCTGACTTCTACAAAATTTAACTGAGAATGCTTCCAAATCTACAAGAATTACGACATCAATGCAGTCACGGGAATGACGGCGGTTGAAACGCTCGAAGAATTGCCCTTTTTTGATATTTAATAGTTCGAGCAGGCACCACGTGACCTGGTAGGTACTACTGCAGGAACACCGGCTTGAGCTACGCGGCGTAGAAGGCGGTCTCCTGGCCCAGGATGTCTTCCTCCTCTATAATCCCCCCGACCCGTATCTATTTGTCGGTGGCATCATACTTTCCCAATGGATGGACCGATTCGGACGCGATTTTTAATAAAAACCTAATGTAACTGGATTCTTAGTTAGGTTTGATGAAAATCGGTTGAACCGTCTTGAAGACATCAGCTCCGACAGTAGAAATCGCGATTATGTCGGGGGTTCTTATGTATTTAACAGTTATAAATAATTACCCGCTCGAGCAGGCACCACGTGTCCCGGTACTGCTGCAGGAAGATGACCGGCGTCAGCACCGCGGCGTAGAAGGAGGCCTCCCGGTCCAGGATATCCTCGCCCTCCGCCATCACGTTCACGGTGGCACGGTACTTGTGCAGGAAGTTAGAGTTCGCGTGTTCCTTGTCGAAACTGGAAAGGATTGGTCTTTTCACGACGTCCCACCCCATAGTTTTATGTCACGACCATACCCAAGCAGCACACAAGCTGCATACGAGCTTATACTGCCCTTAAAATGCTGAAACTAGAGTTATAATGGCTGTATAAGCTCTTTTAAGCTTTGGTGCTACTTGGGTAAGCAAAGCACTTATGCAAAGTGGCATAAACTAAAATTTTGAAACATTGAAGCCTTTGATAATTACAACGTAAAATCATTTAAATGCCATTTTGGCGTCAAATTTTGTGTTGCAAAATGAAACGTAAATATCCGGCGGCCTGCAAAATCACGACAGTGTTTACCCGCCGTAATTAGTGCAATCAACTATCGCTTTTTAATTAAAGCCAGTAGTTATGTAATCAAACATTATTATATCACTAAAAATGTCAACGCTAGCTGTTTGTATGTACCTATGTACGTACCTACGAGAGAAAACAATATCTGGACGGCTAGCACAAGTTGACCGTGAGTTGTTTATCGTTCGGATATCTCTTTCTAACTGGTATATGTATGTAACGATGGAGTCGCTGTCGAGTAACCAATGAGCCTATGTTGTCCCATCAACAGGCTTAGCATGCATGTACGAGATAAACATAGACTGGTGCCAGGGAAATTAATACATCTATTCCATATTCTAACGTAAGAATAAACGTTTAAGGTTTAAAATTAAAATGTCTCGTCCTGACTTTTATTGCCTTTTATTAATTATTACTAAGCGATTTTATCTGGTATTGGTAATAATGAAATAAATCGTTTAAATCTATTAAGAGCCTGTGCACACTAGCGTTTTTGACCGGGGGTCTAAGGGTTTAAAACGTTACTATATTTAATTACTCTAGCAACGTTTTATTTGTGCTGTCACTTTATTATTTTGATGCACGTTAGGCTCACTGTTAACAAGTTGTGCGTGCATTTTTAATTTGGTCACCTGTCTCGACGTCGAAGCAACTCGGCTAAAGCGGTAGGTACCTAACTCTGCCTTACGTGACTCAGAGAGCGCGAGGCTACTTAAGTTTGCCGGTTACCTCATTATCGAATTCAAAAGTGAGTTGTTTAAGAGAATATCTAAGGATCTTCTAAGGATCGCTGCAACGCTAGTAACTTGACGTCTATCTTACACCGGAATACAAATGTGTGAATGCTGCTGCTATCAGCTGCCGCAGATTAGCGATTCCAACGAACCCGGAACTGCAGGGTCGTAGGACCACCACCAACCAACCCAACAAAACAGTGAGTCTTTCATGCACTGGCAATTAAAACTATTGTTCGTTAGCATGATAAAACGTGTAGTACAGTGCCGTGCGGAGCAAGACTTAGGTTAGACTTGTGACGATAAAAAAATGTGTTTTATTAGTCAACGTTTACTATCTGAGCGTTTCAACCGCCCGTTGCATTTCTACTTACCGTTTCACTTAACTATTGGCGATATAGAAAATAAGTAAGTTTATGCTTTTAATATAACCAGCATATGACTGTATGCTCTGTGGTTTATCATTGAGTTTCAATTAATAATTCCTTTACAATTGGGTGACACGGTAATTAAAAGTGCTACGGGCGTTTGAAACGCTCAGGGAATGGCCGTGAACCGTTCCATTGCAATGCTCACTAAGGCAATATAGCGTAGAATCGCTTAACGATGTCCTTCGCCGACGGCTTCACGGCCAAGCACTGGGGATCATGTCTAAGCTCAGATTCCTTGCGGAAAGTCCAGCGGTCCTCGGTGAGGACATTTTCCAATTCCAGGTCGTCTAGGTTCGAGCATGTTGACCACTGGAAGGTAATAAATAAATTAATATCCGGGGACAATCTCACACAACACCTTCGATGGATGAGAGTAGCACAAAACGAGGAGATCCTTGGGGAAGGCCTGTCCAGCAGTGGACGTCTTTCGTCTGATAATAATGAATTTCATCCAATTGACTTAGTCTCAAAGTTAGCTCTAGGCTTATGGGTACTATACAACAATGGCATGTCAACGATAAACATTTATACATATAGATTCATCCTTTTATGCATCCTTCGACCAGGGATGTCTTTCAGCGCGCATTGGTCTTAAAATTGGTTTTCGCTTGGCAATTTGGCGCCCCTTGCCACCTGGCGCCCAGAGCAACCGCTACTTGCTACCCTAGGGCCGGCACTGAAAACATCCAAGACCCCGGAACAAATACTCGCGCTCATCACTCAAACATTCGTCCTTGCCGGGACTCGGGACCGCTGGCGTCCTAGTTACTTTCACTACCAACTAGGCTAACCTCTAAGTTTTGAACTGTTGACTCAAACTCAAACTCACAACATTTATTTGACAAACACGCTTTAAACATTGTCTTGTGCATTGCAGATAGATCGGATTAACTGGCGGCTTGCGAACCGGATAGCTCGGCCAAAGAAACTAAAGCAACTTCATTTGTGATTTAATTTAAATCATAGTTAGGCTGCCTTTCCATTGAGGCGGAGACGAGCGGAGCGGTGCGAAAAGAACCAATCACCTTGTACAGTACCCACGCTAACGCATAGTCCACAGAAACTAGAGGAATTTGATTGGTCCTTTTCGCACTGCTCCGCTCGTCTCCGCCTCAATGGAAAGGCAGCCTTAGAGTATCTAATGTCTTATTAAAGGCAACAGCTTAACAGTCCACCGGCCGTCCCAGGCTGCAAGTCTGTCAGGCCAAAATCTATGAAGAAAATGTATGAAATTGTTAGTCAAATCTGAATGCAAAATTATGAAACTGTCCATGAAAGTTTAACCTTTTCTCAACATCATGAAATAGCACGTGGTTATTTCGTATCTACTTTTTAATTTTAGAATGCATGGATGAGGAACCTACATCTACTTAATTATTTGTCAAAGTAAAAAGTTAAATCATACAGATTAAAAGTTTTTCAAAACAACCTGAAGGAAAAGGAAAATATTTGCAAACTGAAATCCGACTGGCCTAGTATGTCGCGCCCTTATTATTTTCCATGTTTTTGACTAAACATATGACACCCCATTTATTAAAATAGGTCCAGTAGAAGCTAGAGTGGAACATCCGATTTCTGGTCACGTACATACATTAGTACATTACATACATATACTGTTAAAATTCCCATTCTTCTATTGACTGCGCGCAGTCCGGTAAAAAAAATTAAAAAGAACTTACAAAAAATGACAACCAAAGCAACACATGGAACAGTCTTGACCCCATGGCTGCACCTCTCGGTTACTCGGCATATTTCTCCAAATCACATGATTTTACACGTACATATAAATTTTAAGTAAAATAATTCAAAGATTACTTCAAAATCAGAGGAGTGTTATGATAGATGTTGACATGTTTCATCAACGTGACGTTTGTCACGTTCAAAGAGTATATTAATATATTACAGGCCACATTGCCGGCCTATTTTCTGTTCAGCTTCTAAATGTTTTTAGGGTTCTAAGTGTTTTTGGGCTATCTTGAGCCTTCGTTGTCTGTCTGTCCGGCCGACCGTCCGTCTGTCACAGCAGCTACAGATGCTATCAACTTGAAATTTGGCATAGTTGTATACTCGTAACTTGCTTGCCCGCATCTGTTTTCTAGGGTCTAGAATGGAGAGTTGAAAAATGAAAGTGATTTGATTATAACTTATAACAAATGGGGTGTCATATGAAAGGGCTTAACCTGCTCATTTCAAAATATTTTTTTTTGCAATTTTCCATGACGTACTTTTTGATGTACAAAAATCACCGTTTCCCCTTATCTCCGAAGATAATACTCGTATGAACCAAAATATCTGAAAAATTCCTGACGTATACCTAATATTTACATACCGGGCAACATACCGGGCGCGTCACCTCGGGGCACCGAGGTCGCTACCAGAAGTCGTCGGCAACATCAAGGGTCTCACTCACGCAAAATAGGCGCTTAGTCGTCGAGTTGCGGAAAACTAGCCCGCTATAACCTAGCTAATATTTATACTCGTATTTTACGGGAAAAATAAAATGAAGTGTTCAAAATTTACAGTTTTTGAGACATATTTAAAAACTTTGAAAAATTGTGTTAAATTTAGGCAACTCAAAAGATCTTATTGCATACGACTTAAAGTACAAAAAGAGGTATATTTTTAAGTACGGACTTAAATACGGAACCCTCGGTGCGCGAGGCCGACTCGCACTTGACCGGTTTTTTTTTTAATCCCTGGCTATGGTTGTAGGATAGGTACCACTAATATAAAGAGGTAAACATATTTAAAATAAGTACGTACGTAAGGTATCCTACCACATTTTTTCATAACAAAATAAATGGACTGGAGAGCACACAAGCTGTATAAGAGCTTATACAGCCCTTAAAATGCTGAAACTAGAGTTATAATGGCTGTAAAGCTCTTGTACAGCTTTTGTGCTACTTGGGTAGGTACCTACTTAAGGTGGTGTAATTCGGATTTATGACGGATTCTCTTAGGTTTCAACTTGGAGTGTTCTAACGTTCGATGGAGCGTAGCTTTTGACGACGCGGTTAGCCTAGCTGGTAGTGACCCCGCCTACGAAGCTAGCGGTCCCGGGTTCGAATCCCGGTATGGGCAAATATTTGTGTGATGAGCACGAGTATTTGATCCTGAGTCATGGATGTTTTCTACATATTTAATATGTATTTCTCGTTATATGTATCGTTGCCTAGTACCCATAGTACAAGCCTAGAGCTTAGTTTGGGACTAGGTTAATTTGTGTGAGATTGTCCCCTGATATTTATTATTGTTATTATTATTATGGTCCTTCTAAGCAACGAAGTAATGCGTTAGTGCCAGATAGATACAATTCATTGTGGAAATGCGCTTTACATAAACCAAATATTTATAAAAAAAATATGTTTACATAGAGTATTATTTAGTTCTTGCTGCGAAAGTTAATGATCCAATCCACCCCGTGAACAAGTTTTTGTGTGATATCGGTACTACACTTTTGAGTACATACTTTTATAAATTTTATATTATATTTTAGTAAGAGATACTTAAATTTCTTCACAACTTCCTCGACGCTTGCTACGAGCTCTAAACTACTTGATACTTGCTCAACTTCAGATAATAAGCCCCAAGCTTTTAGTTTTTAAGCTCATTTATTTACTCAGTGTTAACTTCAGCCTGAGGCGTATTAAATTAGTTTTGTTGTGTTAGTTATTTAGCAGCACTTCAATCTGGATACTCGTATAAATGTATTTGTCACGTCTTAATAGTCTGTCTGTATGATTGTAAGGCATTTTACTAAATCAATTGTAGGTATATTTGGAATAATCTGCTGTAGCCACGCTTTAGCGATCCGTGAGTCTTTTATTATACTTTTTATGACAATTTGAATTCTTTAAATATTATACGTGAAAAATTGAGCTTTATCCTTTCACAAGCCAGAGTAAAGTCCCATCTTAATATGTTCACTTACCAAGTTCATTACATAATCAACACTAATCAAAGCGAGACGTATGAGCATTTACATTCTTTTTATGAAAATGACGATTAAAAAAATAGGGCAGTTTAGTTTGTATGTGTCATGTGTAAGTTGGTATCTTTCTCTCAGCCCGAGTCGTTTAGTGCCGCGCCTTGCAACGTAATATATTAATTACAGTTTATCTTTAACCGGTCAAGTGCGACTTGGATTCGCGCACTGAGGTTTCCGTTGGAACACATTTGACTTTTTAAAATTTTTTGATTTATTAGAATTTGTGTTTTTCTATAGGGTTTGTTCTATAATCATACCAAATTTGACGCTTATATGTATTACCGTTTTTACGATAGGACAAATACAAAAAAAACTTTTTTATTATTTGTTAGGAAATTCGCCGTTATATCACATATGTTCTGAAAAAAAAATAAACAGTCTATCTTTTACGGTTAAAAAGATACAGCTCTGTAAAGTTAGGACAGAGAGACACTACAGACGGACGGACAGTAGGCTTAGTAGTAGGGTCCCGTAAGGCACCCTTCGGGTACGGAACCCTAAAAAGTCAAGGATGGTGACACAAAGAGTGGCACAGAATTTTTTTTAGTAATTACTGTCATGTTTTTATGCCACGCTTACTCCGCGGTAGGTAGGTATAGCACGCGCGCGATCTGAGAGCAGTCGGGGTATGAGGTGGGGCGTCCCCCCGCCGGCGACACACCTCGCCTCGCTCGCCCTGTAGTGTAGGGCTGTGCTGACCTTGATGTCTCTCGCTCGCATTCCTCACACCTGCACTCAGATCGCGCGCGTATTATATGTGAAATTGTAACCAAGAAATAAAACACCATTGATACTGGAAAGTTGGATACATCTTTATTAAACAGAAAATCATCGAATCGTTGACCGAAATGAAAAGCCATATTTTGTTTGTTTACAGTAAGAACGTATATTTACATATTAATAATCCCTTCTATTTTTATCGAGTAGCAGCCATTGAGAAGTTCTGAGCGTAATATATGTTTCAATATTTTTTGCGACTTCTTAATATTTGCTTAAAAGTGTTTATAAAGATATATACATGTATTAAATAACCATAATGGTGCGTTTTATGATATATAGATACGATATGTATTGTTAAATTTAGGGTAGGGATGTCATTTAGACGCTGGCGGCGGCCGTGACGAGGGCAGATTTGGCGGCGGCGGCGGCCTGTGTGGCGTCTCCGCCGGAGGCGACCGCGCGCAGGAACTGAAAAAAAAAGAAACAATTACAACAAGCACTGATGCTTCACGACACACAGCAGGAGATTTAACAGCAGATGTCATCCACGTTAAAAGACAATCACACTAATTGATCCAGTCCCAAACAAAGCTTGCACTTTGATAAACATTCGAAACGGAACAAATATTTATGGCACAACTCTAATGATGACTCTTTAACGGCTTACTGCCGCACTCAGAGACGTCAATTAATAGAGTTTGATTAAAGTTGCTGCGTCTTACGGCCGCACTCAAAGACGTCAATTAAGTTTTAAGTTTCATTAAAGTAGCTACTGTCACTTTCTTTGCTATAGCAATAGACTAAGACGCAGCAACTTTAATGAAACTTAAAAATTAATTGATGTCTCTGAGTGCGGCAGTTATTCTATTGCTATAGCAAGGAAAGTGACAGCATCTTTAATCAAACTTAATAGTTAACTGACGTCTCTGAGTGCGGCCGTTAACCAATTTTCATCAGAAGTAGCTAAAAACCAACCTAGTTAAATTAGCTTTCTATAAAAAAAACCGCATCCGAATCGGTCCATCCCTTTGGGAACTACTTATGATGTCACAGACACAAAGACATAGGCGTCTTATAAACACCCTCTTTGTGCGTCGAGGGTTAAACAGGAAGTCCATGATGATCTTGTAGTATTAAATGCAGCTGCCCAAGTATGTTTGTGTAATACTTTCAGTATTAATTAAATAATTAGGTAAAGACAATGTACCATACAAGTAATTCTTAGTTTTCATGTTACTTATTTAGATAAAAGGTGTATATGTCGTAAATATGAATGATCATATCAATGACCCTTTCGATCTGTATCATAAAACACGACTCTATGGTTTTGTCATATTCGACCAGTTCAATTCCCGACTAAAGCAGACGAATTTAAAAAAATTCATAAATGCAGTATTTATTGTTTTCTATAATAAAAGTAAGTCTCATTTGCGTCGAATTTGCTATTTGGAATATTTAAGGTAGTTGCCGTCCATGTGGCGTTCGTTTTTTCCATCATGTATACTCGTCATATTAAGGACTCACGTTGGCAGATGGGGCCAGAGCCCTTTCGAAGACGGACACCACTTGTGGAACGGATGCGGCGGTTATGGCGGCTCCGACGTTGTTGCTGCGGCTGTTGAAGGCGGTGTACAGGCGCTTGGCGGCGCAGTACTCCTCGTTTATCAGTCTGGAATAAGGAAACAGGTTACTCGAAGCCCCAGAAGGTATTCATTAATAGGCGAAGGCGAAGGTCAGTTCGGCAAAATGGTCTCGCATGTCGTACGTACAGTAGTTGTAGAGTTTTATCCGATCATCATAATTATTCACGTAGCGTATGTTTGAATGCGAAGGGAATTCGAGGTGAGTAATTTTTAAAATGATTAATTTTAAGTCAAATAATAGATAATAGTAAAAGTACTTAAGTTATAAGTTACCATCTAAAAACTTTATGTATTTAATTCTAACAAAGAGAGTATCCTTATTGTGCTTGTGAGTTGTTTGTCTTTGTTAAAGGTGTAATAACAAGTTAAGAGATGTAAAAGTTAAGACAATGTGTAAATAAAGTGTTGTATCTATATAGCTGTATCTATCTATATACTAATAAAAAGTTACTTCCATTTGTTATTAAAAACGGTAGGTTTTCGTGCTAATACTTGTGACAAGTCGATGTCCTATAGTCATATACTTACGGTAGGGAGTATGGGGTACTACGGTCCAGGATGCTATTCCAGACGGCTTCGAATTGGTATGTCCTGCCGGCACCAGCGCAGTTGCTGCGTGGGCCAGTCTAGATGAAAAACATAAACTGTAGTTCTGTGTTCCTGTAATCGGGTTCTAAAGCTTATCAATAATTATTCAACTCATGAACTAGCTCAGTTTAGTTGACAACAAACAATAAATACCTACTTAATTATTAAGGTACAATCCCGAAGTCGGCGACCGCAACCGGATTGCGCGACCCACTTAGTATGCTTAGTATGCAACGCTACGCAACGCAAGCCACTACGTTGCGGCCGTTTGCGTTGGTCAGCCCTCCATATGAATTCACACCACTTGCGGTCGCTAACATCTGGTTTGCATTTTCACAAAAAGGTTCACAATTTCGATGTTGGAGACCGCCATCGGCGTCGGCAACCTGGTCGTGCGACCCGCAAGCGACCCGGTCGCGCGATGTTGAGAATATCGGAATCATCCTTTGCAATTATAAGAAAAAACATGTTAATACATATAACATATAACTGGTTAATAATACTTACAGTGAAGCGGACTCCATCAGGGTTGCTGCCAAGGTTGACAATGAGGTCAATGCTGGTTTGGACGCGTCTGATCCAGTTGCCAACGGCTTGTCTGATGGCGTTTTGGTTGCTAGAGGCGACAGCGTTGGCGAGCTGTTACACAATTGCATCGATCAGTAACAATAGAAAAAAAACTTTTCAAACCGTAGTCAGGTGACAACAAAATGTACCACTAAAATATACACTTATTTACCATGTTAATTTTAAAATAATTCTGACATATTTTCCTTAAAAAGTATAGACTCTTTTAATCTATTGTTGGTATTCTGATGCTAAATTATGTTGAATAACTTGTGTTGGCAAGTAAAAGTTCATAAATATCTATGAACCATTGATCGTACTTACCAAGTTTGATAAAGTAAACGTCTTACGAAACGAGACGCTGTAATTCAGCAGATCAATCTTAGAGGTCTAAAGTGATGTTCGGTTATTACGAAAACGAAAAACGATTGAATATTCTTACAGCAGCAGCTTCGCAAGAGTCTCCTGGTATGCCGGTGGCCAGCTCTCCAAGAGCAGCGATGGTTTGGGACACGGCCATAGCTTGGCTGTTGGCGTCTTGCCCATTGGCCAGGTCGTTCAGGATTTGTTGGATGGTCAGGATGTAGATGTTGGTGTCACCACCATCGACCAGCTCGAAGGAACGGTCGGTGAGGTAGCTGTTAGGGAGATTTAATATTATAAGTAAATGGGTACAGACGTTACTCTCTAGTGTCTACTAGTGTGTTCTTGCACTCGGGTTTATAACTGTTCCTCGGAGATGGTCTCATAAAAAAAAAGCACCAGAAGATGAGGTGTGTTTATATAACCCCATATGCAACCCAAAATGCAAAAATGTATGGCCTCTGTATTCTTCATACTGTATGCGTCAATGTATGGAATTCATGAAACGTTTTGCTTTATCAAGGAGAGTTAAAGCAGCGTATTGTTTTATCTAGTTTCCTTATTGTAATAAGAGAGTTTTGAGTCTAAAAATGTCCATACAAAATGCGGTAACGGTTCTCATGTAAGCGATACATCTAGTCCGATTTCTATGATGTTTAGGGTTCCGTACCCGAAGCCTGCTATGCCTATTACTCAGCCTACGTCCGTCCGTCCTAACTTTAAAGAGCTGTATCGTTTGAACCGTAAAAGATAGCCCGATATATTTTTAGCAGATTACGAGTATGTGAAATAACGGCGGATTTCCTAATTAAGTAATAATAAAAAAGTCAAAAAGTATAATATAATTATAAGGGGACTATTTGTTAATAACTGGTAATACATGCGATCGTAAAATTTGGTAGGTAGTGCGTTGTAGATATTATGAAAAACTAGATATGTATGTTTTCCTTTCCAAGAAAATATTTAACAATTAGAAATATTTAACAATTAGAAAAAAAAGGAAAATGCACAAACCTACTTTTTTTTAATAATAACTACAACATATTCAAAAATCGTGGAAATTGGGGCAAAGCTAGTATAGAAGAATTTTAACAGCTGCGCGATTTCAACGTCGCTTCACAATCCCATTAAAACTCTGATATGTATGTAGGTGGACTGGAAGGATTCGATTTTTGTCAAGCTTTGGTCTAAAGTAGATACCACAGCAACGCAATCCAAGAACGTAAAGTCTGCGACTTTGGTTAGGACATAATTGACACACGTTTCAGTAGCTCTCAGTGCATCCTTTTCTTTCAATAAGCGTTAGATAGAACCACCAATAGGGATAAATTATCCAGTTAGAGCCGCTAGATCTGACGATCAGAGCAAAAAAGCAATCTCTGCATCATCATCATCATCATCATCAGCCGCAAGACGTCCACTGCTGGACAAAGGCCTTCCCCAAATGGCCTTGCGCACATGGACATCATACTCTCATACTTTTATTTTGGACGGCACAGATCTCCAGGGGATTTAAGATAGCTTGAGGATTACCTGGAGACCAGTCTGCCGCTGTCACGGGCTGGAGCGATCTCGTTGATTCCATATTGGGATACGGAAACGGATGGAGCGGCGAACGCGCTCTGTGAACAAAATCATATTTACTTAGCTTTTCAACCTGTTTTAAACCTTAATGTGGCATATATACCATAGCATTCAATTTTTAATATTTTTTGTTGTTATCTTTCTATGCTGTTTTAAAATCTAAAGAGGTTTGAACACCCGACTTTTGCGACTTAAAGGGTTAAATATGCTTTGTTACGTAAGGCATGTTCCGATGACGGAGTACTGGTATGAAAGGATAACAATCTTCATATACAAAAAAAAAACAAAGTCGGGTTAGTTATACCACTTACAACTTAAGAACGGCTCGACCAATTTTTATGAAATTTGGCACACAGATAGTTTATTACCTGGATTAAAATAAAAATACTTTTTATCCCGGAAAATTTGATAGTTCCCGAAAAATGACTACTACGTGGACGGAGTCGGAAAAGCTAGTGCCAAACCAGAATTCGAACCCGGGACCGCTAGCTTCGTAGGCAGGGTTACTATCAACTAGGCTAACTGCGGCGTCGATTTAAACATACCTACATTTTTAATAAAATAGTACATGTACAATAATTATTTTGCTCTTTGTCTATGCCAGTGAAATTTTCAAATAACTTTTGAAATATAAACGAAGTTTTTATAATTCAAAATATAAATGCAATTTAGAAAACGTGTTTGCAACCATTCGTTTTAAGCCAATGACAGGTGGGGGCTATTATGAACTATGTTTGCTTGCACTTCGTGTCGATAATGTCGATCGAGATTTTGAGAGAGAGAAAATTTGTTTAAATAAATGATATACCTAAGAAGAGTGTAGTAATATTTAAATCATGAATTATAAGATTGTTGATTTATCTTAATAAAATTTGAATTTGCTTTATCAAATACGACATCATCTCACTATTTATATTTTGCCATAAACTGCTTTTGTTTTCTGTTCTCGTATTAGGATTTTGGGATTACATGTTTCAAAGATACGCATTTTATACGTTGTTATTAACTACATATTTATTTACCGGAACAAAATTTGACTTAAAGCGAGTATTCTCGTAAATGTCACCGTGCAATAAACTCTACATGAAACTGTAAATTATTGCGCGAGTTAAACTGGAATAAACCGAATAACCGACCAAACCGGAAAACCGAACAGCGCTGCCCTGTCACGCGGCGAGCGGTTCTCATAACTCACGGAGGATTGGCTGCCCATAGTGGCCAATCATCGCGCATTAAGCGTCAATCAAACCGGCTAAGATCTGCATGGTTATAGTGATTGGTGCATTTTGATTTGAAATTGGAATAATAAATATCAAGCCACAATCTATGGGTTCTAGACAACGATAAATGTAGTACTCGATTTTGAGGTTGTACTAGTCGACAGGATGTATAATTTGTATATTTCAAAGTTTCCGGCTGTAAATTTTATAATTATACGAATAATAAAAATAAAATAAATAAATTAAATTTTGTACGCTTTATGTAATTTAAAAACGGAACACTTTGATAGATATTTTTTTGACAGAAGTCATTGAATTTCGAATTGTTTGTCTACATTTTTCTATGGAACCGAAATCTACTGACTTATATTTCTTTTTCTCAAAAACTTGTCATAGGATTTTTGTCTCTCGAATATACTATACGGTGCTCTTTCACGTCGATCGGTCGAAACAAACAAACACATTCGTATTCACAATATATATAAAGATACTGTTGAAATTTATTATACACTTGCGCAAGTTTCTGGTTTCGTTATTGCACTATGATTCCAATTAAGTATGTTATAAATATGATTAAAACTTGCAAGTGTCAAATAAAATGGACGTTATACTTAAACCTAATTGGCCATAACACAGAAAAAACACAAAGAAACTTACCGTTGCGACAAGTAATACCAAAGCGAAAAGCAGCATTTTGCTGGTCTGTGAGTGACCAAACGGTATATACTATACACGCTCCCGACACCGCAGCACCACTATATATACATAAAAGTTAAGCAAACAAAAAGACAAATGCATCTGTGTTAACATAAGTAAGTTTGCGATCGCTGTGTTCACAAAATTCACTTTACATTCAATGAAATCTTAGCGTACCTTATTCTGATATAAATAGGGTTAAAGTTTGTTCGGTTTCTGATATTGAGATAGTATATTTAAACTTGTTAATTGAATGCTACGAACAATGAAATTAATTGGACTGTTTGTCTGTGTTTGGTGTTTAACGTAAATCGCCTTTATTCGGGGCACAATGCGAAATTAAGACGTTATATTTTTCTGGTTCAGCGTCATCGGCTGTGTACACTGGGCGGGGGCGTTCAAGGGCGGTTTGATGTTATACGCATTCATTGGACTCCATAAGTAGTGCGCTGGCCAAGTTCGACAAATTTTAAAGGAAACTTAAGTAATGACTAATGTGCAAATGTTTTTACTATTTAATTGAATATTTTTCTGTAAACTATTAAAGTGATTTTAGATGTACCTAAAGGACGACCGGAATTTGCAAACTGTTGGAACTTAAACTTATGAGTTTATGACATATAATTACAATAAAATCGTGTACACGTTTGGCAATAAATGCTTATCTTATCTTATTTAACCGCTGGCGCACACGCCGAGCATTCTTTGCACGAGCCATTTTCACCATATACCACCCTGCACCACAAATTTGTAACAGCATTTGGAATAAGCATGCAGAATGCTTGTACCATGTATAGGTAGTTATGAAGCAATCTGAAAACTGAAAATGGCCAGGCATCAGACGGCTTACGTACGTATTCGTACATTTAAAACTAAGTACTCAAAAGTATTGGAGGATGGATGGAGTCGCACAATAACTGATTTATTATGGGTACGGAAAGTACATTTTTTAAAGTTATTAGTTCAAATAGAGGTAGGATTATTGAGAGCAGGAGAAATTTAGTGCTATTTTATTTGGAATCAATTTTAATTTATTTCGTTGTTTCAACGATTACCAAAGGACTTGGCCTACAATAGGACTTGGCAAAGGAATATTGGATTGTTTTGCATGTGGTTGTCTACGAAAGATGTTTTCGTACATTTACCACCAAGTTATTTTAGTTTGGGTTGAGACTTTGTTTTGTACCGACTGTCTATCAAAGATGTTTTCTTTTTTATCTCCTATATTATAGTAGATTTGGCACATGACTCGCCAAATAATACAATTCTTAAAATCAATCATCTTGCACAGTAGCTATTACACATCGAACCGAACAGGGTCCAGAGAAATAACTAAGCACGCTGCATCGCCTTTTACAACAGAGCTAAAGCTTAGATATTATTGAGAATATTATCCGCTCCATTGTATTTGATGGCGATTGTACTCCAATTTTTAGAGTTCCGTTCACAAAATACCCTATTACTAGACTAAGCTTATACCGTCTGCTACACGATGTATTTTTTACAGCAACTTGAATTTTCGGCGAAGACGCAACTATAGCCTCCGTTATGCCATTCGCGTTATCGGAAATATTAATATATGTCTGTTGTGTAACAGTTACTGTTAAATTTGAAATTAATAAAAATACACAGCTAATGTTGTATTGATAATTTTACTGCTTAAGATACATAAGACTAAGTACTTGGACGAGAAGGACCTTTGCCCAGCTGTGGGATAAAATTTATGATTTTAGCTTGTTACCCTCATTTCGGATTACTGGTAAGCTCCAAATCCATTTCCGATTTACAGCTCAGGTTTAGAGAAAATGAATGGTTCATTATTAATGAGTGGGTATTACATTTACTTAGTATAGGCACATATCCGTTTCGTTTTTTAGGGTTCCATACCCGAAGGGCGCCCAACGGGACCCTATTCATATGCTTTCGCTGTCCGTCCGTCTGTCTGTCTGTCCTAACTATTAAGAGCTGTATCTTTTGAACCGTAATATATAGCGAGTTGATTTTTATTTCAGAATATGTGTTATTACGGCGGATTTACTAACAAATAAAAAAAAGTGAAATAATAAAGGGGGTCCCCATACAAGTAACGTATTTTTCAACGTATTTTTATTTTTGTTGTATCGTAAAAACGGTAAAACATACAAGCGTCAAATGTGTACGGAACCCTCAGTGCACAAGTCCGACTCGCACTTGCCCGGTTTTTGTTGATTGTTGTTATTGCGTTTTCTTCAGAGTCTTTATCTGATTATGACATTAACTGCAAAAGAATATAAGGATATTAATTAGTGAAATATAATCAAATTGTTTCTCAAAGTCGTTGTGAATAATTATAAGTACCTTTTTTTATAAATGAACAATGATCAAATAATATTAAAGATAAATCTTATTTTTGGGGTAAACCCCTTATTCATAAACGCACAACTAACCTATTTTAGTAAAAGTGTGCTTTGTCACTTTCTATCAGATTCAAATGTCACAATGAAAGATAAGGACAAACCATACTTCAAGCATACTTTAGTTATTGCGATTATGATTATGGGTTAGCTTTTAAACCATTTATTTCATCAACCTTACTCTGATTAAAATTCGCTGATTATGAAGTTGCTAATAAAGATAATTAAACGCATGAAATGAAATAAATGTCGTTGTGAATGATGATACCAACCCGATAAATGAACGATGATCACATTCCCAAGTATCCAAACCGGGTAACCCAAAAGCATATGCCTGGTGTTCTTACGGGGAACATATCCAATTGGGTATTTATATACCACCCATTACCTCTATAAGGTAGTTCAGAAACGAAGATTGACGAGACCACACAGTTTTTTAGCTTTTCACATGACGATTTAAAGACAAAAATTCAAACGCACTAATCATTTAATAACTTATACATCTGTACATTGTATTTGGTAAGTCACGATGGCCGAAAACAAACTAGCCCGATAGTTTACCCATTAAACTTAATTAACATACAACATAGTAACGCTCGGCGTAACAGACGGATACCAGCCGCTTCAGTGTCGCTATTTGCAGTTAAACCATAACAATGGGAATAAAATGGAGACAAACCGTGGACACATTGTATGTACGTCGTAATTACGAGTTAGTGGTCGTCTTGAGTTAGTTGCAGAGACGTTAAGACTTAGTGAAATAGTTGTATTCGCAGTTTTAGTGCCATGCTCTATTTGCACCTGGAAAGTTAAGTCCAATGGAATAAGGTGCAGAAGTGTAAACATATTGTTTAGAACGCATCCTACACGCAGCGTAATGTGACGTCACCTCGCGGCGGTTGGCTGATGATTCAAATTTCGAAAGCAACGGACAACCGACGTTCTTGCCAAAAAGGCGCATTGTAATTTAAAATCTTAGTAAACTAATAAATAATTGTGAATTAATATAATGAAATCCTTCATAGAAGGCAACCCTAGGATCCCTGCATCATCTCCCATAGGAGTCTAGGGTCGCAACACATATCTTTATACTAGATTGTAATGGCGAACCAAACTACAAGATAACCTGACCACTGGAAGTACCTAGGTGAAGGTCTTGCAAGATTTGTACGGTAAAGTTTGTATAAGTACAAAACGAATAAACAACAGGTTTAATGGATAAGGACATATTTCAGAGCTCTAGCTTACTATTTACGATACTTGCATTCCAATTTCACATCATATTGCTATAGAGAAACTTTCAGAAAATATTGTTGGTTTTGCAGCAAATGCATTTCAACATTAAAACCCAATTCTGCCCACCAATTCATAACATAAGGTCGCATCTACCATTTTATAGCTAAATCGATTTCAAACTTACGACGTTAATACTAAAGATGCTCATGCCATCAGCTTTCGCCAAGTGAAATATCTTTTATTCTTGCCCGCCGGTTACCAACAAGTGCACTCACGTATCGCCTCATGCATCCTTGGGTGCATTAGCCCGATGCAAGCAATGCATTCTCAATGCACCTACATCCGTCATAGCGTCATTCATCATAAGGACTGGTCAGTTTCAAGCAGTTCTATTATACGCGGGTACTGAGAAAATGACTCGCGAATTGATCGAAAAGATTGGTGGGAAATTACCCCTATTCTAGTTTTCTCTATTATACCTCTATTATTTATGTACAGTCGAACTCATAAGTAGCTTTACATTTTAGTACCATGTCGCAGTTACGTATTATAAAGTGTCAATAGTTTGAATTTAGTATGTCAATACTGCGACAAGATACTAAAATGTACAGCTATACTTATGAGTTCGACTGTACGTTCACATTTTGAAGTACCTACCACTTATTATTATAATGTATATTTCGGTTACATTATCGTCGAGATACGCACAATTTTATAGGTATTATATAGGTACTATATTTTATAGGTATGTTGGGCTGGAGATCCAGTGTGCACAATAGAAAACTGAAAAAAAAGTATTTCTTGTGCAATGCGAAATAGTTTTGTGCAAATTGATTAAACGTTACATGGACTTTATCATATCACAACGCGTAGTTTATTTACATGCATTCCTTTCATGTCCTAGGAGCCTTGTTATTTTAAAATTAGAAAACATCAAGATCAGGAAAAGTCACTTTTAGTAATATCAGAAATCTTCAGGTGGCATAATATACAGGATGATTGGTTATTTCATACATTCTTTTTAGGGCATAGTAGAGCTCATTTTACAGACAGGTCACTGAAAATGAGCTGAAAACATGTATGTTATCATTGACTGTGCAATAAAACGTATTCGTGTAACACCGTGGAACAGTAAGACAGTAAGACACGTAACGTCGGTCAGTAAGACAGGGTGCTACAGTGGTACGATGATGCCATACTAAGCTCCAAATACATAGTTAATTTTCAAGATTTCCAAAAAAAAAGATATTTATTCAGTAAGTAGGCCGCAATGGCACTTTTAACATCAAAATCTACCAGTGCTTCCCAAGAGGAGACCACTGCTGAGAAGAAGCGCCGCAAGAAACTCAACAGTTAGTATTTTTTTAATAAAACTAATGACAATGATACTATTCTAGCATTCTAGCATTTTGGGGAAGGCCTTTGTCCAGCAGTGGACGTCTTGCGGCTGATGATGATGATGATTATATAAAACTATAAATATAATATAAAATATCTGCGTAGTTCTGCAGGAAAACGTCAGAATTAATACGAGAGAAAAAAAAATCTACATGAGTATATACATACAAATATCTAGTCTCAGTTGTCCCTATAAGAAATGTATAAAGGAATAAAAACATAGTTCAAAGGGTATTTCCTGCTTCTGTTTTCCCTTCGGCAATTGTACTGATCGGCGAGGACAGAGATTAATCGCATCGGGTGAACGTGTCGACTAGGGCTTTCAATCCCGGGGTCCAATGTATATAAGAATCGGGATTTTAGGGACTTTCGAAACTCGCCCATATAAAATCAGTCCCAAAAATCGCGAGGCTGCAAGCCCTAGTGTCGATATTCACTTACGTTCGAACAGTGGTTGCTTTAGATGTTTGTCCTTTGAGTACGTGGCAGCAATGATTCCTCAGTCTTAAAGCATATCGTTGTATTGTTTACTTATTTACATGATACATTTAAACGTTACGACGTTAACAGTGTGATTACGATACCGATGCGAGACGGGCTAAACCAAATTGGCTTTGGGTAATTCTTCGAGCGGTTCAACCGCTCTCATTCCCCTGGTCGCATTAATGTCGGAATTCCTTTAGCTTTGGATGCTATTTTCGGTTATCTCGTTTAACGTTTTAACTTTTTTTATAAGCAAACAGCTTTGAGTAAAATTTTATAATGTTAATATTTAGGGTATGTTATATTATTTAATATTTAAGGGTTTCCCTTCTACTGCTAACTTTTTTTCCACCCTGTGTATACCGAAATAAAGTGACATATCAAACACAAATAATATGTACCCTTTACTGACACTTGTTGAAAGAGATTTTTTGTAATTTAGACAAGTCGTCTTCCGTTTTTGCTTTTACTAAACAAAATAGAAGTATATTGTAGGCAAACTTTTATAAACATTAAGAATGAAGCTTCTTTGAAAGAAGCTTCCAGTTTAGTTACAAAAGCACTTTAAAATGTTAGTACGACTGAAATAAAAGCAAATTTCATCGAGATATCAAACTTGCCAGAGATTTATGTAACAAGGTACTCCTGGAGATATTTCTATAGTATTTCCAAGTCAAATCCTGCCTGATAAAGGAGTGGCCACAGTTGTAGCGGAAACTGCAGTTGATAGAAATCAAAATATCATAGCCGCCAAAAAGCATAATAATGATTTTTTTCCCTACCTACTCCATGGGATTGGCATAGACAGAAATAGAAATCTTTAGTGTCAAAAGGTTTGTTTTCGAAAATACACTTCGATTATAAGTTCTTAAAGAATACGTCCTATATCAGATTTACGATTTACGACCTTCCTTAGTGGGACGTGTCGTCGTGGTTTGAAAGAACATTTTGTATGTTATTGAGCGAAAAAATATTCTTATCAATAATTCTTTATCTGTGCTATAAAAAGTAGTTCAGAATTAACTAATAGACAGCTATTGTTTGGACACGAAACAATCGTCGAATCATTAAACTTGGCTCCCATATTGATTCAAGTGTTTACTGTATCCTAGTAACGAAAGGATTTGCGTCATTGTTCTTAAGAATAACATATAACGTCTTTTCTTTGAAATAAGTATATCCCAACAGAACGTGCCAACAAGTTTAGGTGTAGGACCCAGTTGTTAAGACCTAACCATGACGTGTTATAGAATCTGTCAAATATAAATTTATTTGAGGTAATATTTTAAACGCAAATAAATGTATTTTTGACAGTCACATTCTAAACACCTCATAGTTAACCTGATTAACTCTTATGTCTATTTTTGGAGCCGATTAGAGGCGTTGTTCATTGTGACGTCATAACTTGCAGGCTAACCATGTCGTCACAACACCTTTGTTTACCTAGTGATGTCAATCCACGTAGTCGCGCACCGCTACGTCTCCTTAATTTTTCACGTACGGTCAACTGCAAAGATATGTATACAATGCTCCTTATTCCAATGGGATAAGACGCAAAAGTGTACACAAATCTTTGTACTCGACTGTACAATGACGCAACCGTTCTATGTCGATTTGGGTAGCGCGCCGCGACTTCCAGAAATATTATATTTCAGTCCAATTTTGATTCTGTCTCGTAGATTTCCTGGTGAACGCAACCCAAGCAGCACGCAAACTGTATAACAGCTTATACAGCCCTTAAATGCTGAAACTAGAGTTATAATGGCTGTATAAGCTCTTATACAGTTTTTGTGCTACTTGGGAAGATACCGCTCGCACTGGCGACTATCCTTCCTCCCGCTGACAGTCCCCCCACCCCATCAAAGACGGATAATCCTGTCTTTCCGGTGGATCTTCTTTGTGATTGCAAACTGGGACTTTGCTTGGCAAATAAAGAAACTAAAGGTAAAGTCGGGATTACTTTGATGCCAAATATTGTTCACTTTGTTCCTTCAGAGGACGTATAAGCCAATGCTGCCTCTATTGTCAAAGAGAACGACTCGGATTCGTATGCCATATAAGTACTTAATGTATTTATAGAACAGTTCTTGCGTGATATTACCCTTTGAGGTTTACGCTTTACGCTACCTTGTCCACTTCTGTCACTGTTAGAGGTAATTCCGTGACTTCCTTTTGCAAACCAAAACAAAAAGTCGTATCATGATCCTAACCTTGCGTAAGGTACCTATTTATTTATTAGTACTGCTTTGCTTTCATGTGGAAACTGAGCAATGGCGTATTTTTTAACATATATAATTGATAGTCAAAGAATGACATTATGCTTATTTTTGGGTTCCGTATCAAATTCTGAAACGGTTAATTATCGAGGTGAAATTTAGAAGAGCTAGATTTCAAATAGAATACTAACATGTTCAGTACAAGATAAATCGATAAACTTACGTTAATTAACTCTGCCAAAGAAACATTTGCAAAAAAATTAGGTAAAATATAATTTGATAGTTAGGAACGACTAGGGTAATCACATTTAAACGATATCATAGCATCTACCTAACCTAACGTCTTTGTTTACGCGGCGGCGGCAGCGAAGAACGATTTCCTAATACACCAGCGTCTCAACCGTGCACTGAAGAGAGAATCCGCTCGCCGCTGCCGCCGCTCAATGTCGTGGCCCGACCAGTACTTTAATGAGGATGAAATAAAACAATAATTGTATATTTATTTGTTTACAATACAAGAAATATTTATAACTGGTATAGCATTCACATTATATTCCTTATTGTATAGTATTCATATTATACTTCAACATAGTTGATTTTATTTAAAAATGGAGACCCGGAGGGTCGACTTCTTTGGGTAGCTTCCAAAACTTCTTTTTTGCCTTAGAACCATTGCGTGGGTCGTCATTACAGTCGGCAGTAACGTAAAATATCTAAAAAAAAAGTCGTTTAAAATTGGTTACATTAACATTTTTATGGTTTCGTACCAAAGATAGGAACGTACCAAGGATAGGTAGGTTATCTTTTTTTTGTTTTTCGAAACTAAAAGAGATCGTGACATGACCACGGAACCCTAAAGGTAAAGGTAAGCGTGATGGGGTTTTATCTGTGGTTGCATGTAACATCGTTGCATTGCTCCCGTCCACTAGAAATACTGCAATTGGAAATGCTTTAGGGCATTATGTTTCCCGGACATTTCGTATTGCCGGATATGGGATTATGGGAATTTTGTTTTCTACTGGAGCCTTATTCCACGCTGTCTTTACCCCTATTGTTATCGTATTCACTTAACTTATTTGTTATGGTTTTTATCAAGTGTGGAAATTGCACCGAATGAATTACGTTATTTAAAAATAAATTGAAATGCACCTTAATCTTAAAATTATATCCATACTAATACAAGCAATATTTTTGTTTATTATGTACCTACTTTTAATAGCGTTCTCTGAAATGTTTCTAACGATATTGATGAAAATTGTGGAATCTTCTTCGGGAAAATTCGGTTTCCCGGTCTTCCAGGTACTCATTATAAAATGTAAAACAGGAGGTCAAGGCTACCCCTATAATTATCAACTTACATAAGCAATCAGAATCAAAAGGCAAATATATTTTCTTAACAGCAATATCCGCCCTGTGTCCATGTCCAGCAAATCGCAGATAAATTAAAACTGCAATCGATTATAGTTGCTGTTGTGGAGAATGGATCGATTTGCCACCGACACAATTTGACCGTCATGGTTTTGTCGTTGCCATTCAAGGATGGTTAGGGCCTTGTCGCATTAAGGTCGACTAATACACAATATGACGTTAGGTAGTTCTCGTTATAACGACAAGGTTCTTTGATGATATGCGAATCAGTTTTTATTAGCATATACTTTTATACAGGATGTAGTTTGAATTAGTAAGTGCTCTAGCTGCATTCCCAACTCAATCTTACATAAGGTGGTACAGGTTATAAACATAGATACGTCCAAAGCCTCAAAAATATGTAACCGCGACCTTATGTCGCCGTAATAAGGTCGTGGTTACATATTTTTGATACTCTGAACGTATCTATATGTATTTATAACCTTGACTGCACCTTGGTAGGTATTTTTCAAGGATAGCGGTACTTCGTTTTAACCCCCTACGCAAAATAGAGGAGTGTTATAAGTTTAACGTGTGTGTGTGAGTATCCTGTGTAACTTTCTGGGGTATCGTAGCTTCCAAACGGATGAACTGATTGTGATTTATTTATTTTTATTTCAAAGGGCACGTCCAGAAATCATGTGATCAATTTGCCACTATCTCTTTAATCTCTTGCCTTTTTATGTTATTTATAAATATTATTTTTGTGTTTTTTTATTGTGAATAAATGTTTTTCTTTCTGTCTTTCTTTCATTTTTTTAGTAACAGTATCCTGTTAGTTATAAATTATTCCATACATGCCATCCTAGTACAATCAAATTTGTAACCAAGGTATTTCTCGACTAGCACCAAGAGAAAACCCATCTTATGTTAAAAAATCGCATAAGATTATTTTGATATACTAGCTTTTTTCCGCGACTCCGTTGTTGTTTATAGCTTTTCCCTAGGATATTATATTTTTTTCGGGAAAAAGTATCCTGTATCAATCTAGTCCTAGTCCTACTATTGTGTGCCAAATTTTATCCTAATCTGTTCAACCATTTAGGCGTGATTGAAACAAAAATATCCATACAAACTTTATAATATCAGTGGGATAGTAGCTAAAGATTACGAATATTGCTATCACTACATACCTAGTATAAAAAGTAGCTTCTCACCGTCTGTCCGTCTGTATGTACGCTTAGATCTTTCAAACTACGCAACGGATTTAAATGCAGTTTTCACCGTCAGTTAGATATTTTTTCACGGAAGGTGTATGTATATAATAGTAAGTATTTTATAAATTAGAGTCACCGTAAAGACGTAAATATGTTTTTAAACGAATGCAATATGAAAATAAAAGAATATGTAGTTGTAAATCGTTATCGGAGATTGCCGTTGGCAGGTAAACATCAGCAGTAAATTGCTTTCATGTCGTTTATAATTGTTAATTAGTTGTCCTACTTAACCGACGGCCAAAGTCGCGGGTTTACAGTGACCGCAGGGAAGCAGCATGGAACTTGCTAAGGCAGGTATAATCGTTTTCGCGATTTTTGTGAGTGTTTTAATTTTGAATTCAATATTTTCATAGTTAAGCTTGCTTTGTGCCCAATGTCATTTACTATTTAGTGCTATAAACGTATTCACGCCTAAAAATATCGGTTGTCTATTAATTATCTTACTCATATAGTTGAAATTTCAAAAACGAACTAAAAAAAATATACTGTAAAACAATTAATTAATGATATAAAAAATACCAATTCAAAATTTGCTGACATAATTTCAGATTACTTTCTTCAAGATAAAAAAAGATAAAACATATGTATTCAGTAAGTAGGCCGCACGGGCACTTTTACACGTCAAAATCTACCAGCGCTTCCCGAGAGGAGACCACTGCTGAGAAGAAGCGCCTCAAGAAACTCAACAGTTAGTCATTTTTTTAAAATTTAAAACTTATGACAATGATACTAAGTTACTTATTTTAGCATTGTCAAAATAATACAAATACGCGTTCTGCAAGAAAACATGTCAGAATGATTATAAGTTACTATGCTTTCCCTTTCAGCTGATATGGCCATTTGAAGCATATTCTGGTAATTATTTTTAATAACTGTAAACATACACTGAATTTAAATATTAATGGAGTATGTATAAATAATAAATGCCTTACTAAGATACAGTTTTAGCGTTCGACGTACCATTATCAGCCATATGTATCAACATTTCGTTTAAGTCATATAAAACAAACACCATACATACCTCTTTGTATGGATGTTGAAACCTGATTTCTGTTATACCTACTTATGGCCCACGGCACGGGCCTGTCGCTATGGATAGATGCGGATAAAGTAGTCATACTCATATTTGCCAGAAAGTAATGGATGCTTTAATCATAGCAATAAATGTATATTGTAGGCCCGCTAGCAACGTCTTCGCGCGGTATCTTTCGTCATTGTCTAAAGTTTAGGCTATACGGCTGACTTTGCCGTCGAGTTAATAAGAACTATCTCTTTAGACTCTAAACAATATCAAAAATTATTGTGCTACTAGGTTAAAGTTCTTAACTCGACGGTAAAGTCAGCCATACAGCCTATGTGAGAGGCCAGAGACAATTTCGAAACGAGGCCCTAAGCTGTTCTTCTATAAAACGTGTTCAAACAATACTAGACTAGTTGACTAAAGTCAAAATAAATTATTTATACACTACCACTAAATGAAGCTTTCGAAAATAACGCGGAAAAACCTAGCTATCGCTTATTTTTGGAATTTAAACGATTTTTGATTCAACAAAAACTTTATAAAGAAACACTGAAAATTGTAACGTCACAGGTTCCTATTTTCATACTAACTTAAATGGATGTGGATCACATACTACCGGATCGTTTTGACGTTTCAATAAAAGTTGCTGATTTTGATCAGTCAGTCAACTAGCCTATTGAAGCATGCTGTACATACCGTTGCTAAAGAAGTAAGGTTTTATCATTGTTGATTCAAATTAATCAATTACTAACGCGATAACGGTGCGTTCAGACCAAACCAAAGAGCATCCTACTACGCATTATCTCTAAAGTTTTCTAAACTGAGACAGTAGAGAGAGAAGCATGTTCTAGAGCATTCTTTCACACATACATACCTTATACGCCGGTCTCCCAATGGGGTAGGCAGAGACTATGGAACGCCAGGTGCACCGGTCCATACATACCTCTTTCGCTTCCTCTACCTCTTCATGCAAACGTCGGTTTCGAATGCTTTTGTGTGTATGTGTCGTGTAGATGCGTGAAGGGCGGCCCCTACCGACATACATACCGATATAGAGCATTCTTTTGTGTGGTCTAAACGCAACCAGAAGGCCACAGGCTCTTACGATTTTTGAGTAAATAACTCAATGGTGAACGCAAGGGTTTTTGCGCCCAAAAAATCAATCTGTCATATCGTTTCGGGAAACCATGTTTTGTATGAGCGGTGGCGCACTAGAACCATGACTTCGTACTGTCATTGTTATACATAATTGTTTCATCCTATTTCCTGAGGTAAGAATCGGCCTCGGCACGAAAAGGCCCCTAAATGCTGGACTAGCAACATTATTTTCATTTGATTATTAGAAAGAAACCCATTCACACTTAGTTAACGCTCGTAAACGTTATAAAAAACAATAATTCTAACAAGTGATTTTTACAGGATTATATGAATCATATCCCATTGAAATGATACTGAGGAGTCTTCAAGACCATAACAACCGCCAGTATCAGCGCCCTCGTCCAAACGATCGCCATGATCATCATCACAATCATAACCATGACTTGCGATGGTCCAGGCCGCAGGAGTTCGAGATGATCCACGCAAATACAGGTACTTCTATTTGTTTTATAATGTCGACAAATCGATAATAAGCAAGCTTAAAAATATGGAGCGCAAGTTTATACGTTTCGTACATGTACTTTAACCGTTAAAACACGATATGGGACCCATTTCACGAAAGCGTGTAAGTTGTACTACAAGCGGAAACCTCTTTCCAACGATATGCATTAAAACGAGACTTCCACTTGTAATACAAGTTACATGCTTTCGTGAAACGGGCCCATGGTCTGTAGTCATAGTCATATATTTTATTGCCTTATGTTGTAGTTACAAAGATCTTAAATTCTATTACATGGATCAACATAAACCCTGTAAGGGCACTGCAATTACTCAGCTTAATAAAATTGCCTAATTAACTTACCATAATATGTTTTAAGTTATATATATATATCGGTTTTTGACGAGGTTTGATTTGGATTAATTTTGTTTTTGAGAGGTTTAGTTGCAAATTATGGTCATTTAGCCAGTTAGTTATTTGTATAAGGGTAGATTTCACTTGTTCTTTCAATTCATATGTATTGCTACAATCAAATACTACAGTTATGTCATCTGCATAGAGGATACTATTTGTAGTTAAGACTATAAGCTATAATACTCGTAGTATCGCTGTCAAATCTACGATTGGTCTGTAGATGGTTTGTATTAGTATCGTTGTCAATTTATGAAATAAAACAACTGCCACTGGTATTAATTTTTATAAAAGGGTCAAGCAAATACGTTTACTGTACAGTCACCAGACGTAATATCTTAGCCAACATCGGGCCCAGAAATGTCTAAATCGCATAAATGCTAGTTATATAGATGAGTCAGATATATATGTACAAGTATTTGTGCCGATTGTTGAATACTTGAATAAGATATTGTTGCTGGTGATTGAATACCTGATCATCGCCCTTTATGAACATTTGCAAGATTAGAGACAAAAAGCGTTGACAGTGAATTAGAAACCTCCAGTGGCAGTGAGCGGTGCATATTGCTCGTAGAATTGATGACCGCTGAGGCGGAAAGGTTTTAGAGTGGCGACCGCGTGCCAGAAACCGAAGTGTTGTTATAATTCAATGAAATTAGCTGAAAATTTGGCAAAATTAAAGGAGAACTTTTATCTATCAGGATATGTAGGTTATAGAGCAAATTTTATCTACTCTCCCCCCCTCCGGGGCGAGTGTCACCCCCCGCGCCCTCGAAAGTGTCCCAGAGCGCGGTATTTTCCATTTTAAAAGAAAACCGTACACGATACATAAAAATCGTGTAGGAACGAAACAATCCTTGATAAATTTACTCTAAACCTATGATATATACAAAAGAAATATCACTTAAAAAAACAATAATTTGGTGTTTTTGCAGACGTAGCTCCCGATCTGGTGCTAGGGAAGCAGGCACGCGAGCTCGACGGCAATGAAGTAAATGACCCCATCGTATTGAACTTGGAAGCAAAACCGGTTGACACCCAATTTGAAATTATTGCTGCAAAAGGTATTAAAATGAAAATTATATGCTAACTAAAGTACACTAGCAGATTCAGAACTCGTCGATAAATTTTCCTGATATCGCAGATAAAGTTGAGCATTTTCTAATAAGTATTCTAGCGAATGTACAGTCAAGGGCATAAATATATATACGTTCCCAAGACCTCAAAAATATCTATACGCCTTTATGCCACTGCCAATAAGGTCCATGTACACATATATGTGACGCAATGGCTGTATAGATATTAATGCCATTGACTGTACCTACTCGTAAAATTCGTAACAAGTAAACACTCACAAGACCATTACCATTGTATTGTTAAATAAAAATATATACAAGGTGGGCCAAAAGAAATCACCCTATTGGAAGATGCTCTCATTTTTGCAAATGGTCGCCAATGTCAAATCTGTTTTGACATTTGTGGACTTGACAGATGCAAAATACAACGCGGAATAATCGTGTCTATTTTTTTGCGTAACAATTCGTCTGTGGTGTTGGCGCAGCGCGAATTCCGTCGCCGATTCCCCGGCCGTCAGACACCGACTGCGCAAACACTGCGCCGTTTGGCCACCAACCTTGAAGAGTATGGGACCACACGAGACGTTGCCAAGAGTGGCCGGCCCCGGAGCGCCCGTTCTGCCGAGAATATCGCCGCTGTTGCCGAGGATGTCGAGCTGTCGGCGGAAACATCAACCAGACGCCGTGCCACGCAATTAGCCATCAGACGGACGTCCCTAAGGCGAATTTTGGTCAAAGACCTGCGCATGTTCCCATACAAAGTCCAGTCCGTGCATCAGCAGCTGCCTGCCGACCGCCAAACGCGCGTAACCTACGCCCAAGCCATTCTCAATCTCGAGGAAGAAGTGGACGATTTTTCGACCAAAATCATAATGAGCGATGAGGCTCATTTCCACCTCAGCGGGTACGTGAACAAGCAAAACTATCGCTTCTGGGGCACCGAAAATCCACGAGTGATGCACGAGGAGCCATTACACCCGCTCAAAGTGACTGCATGGTGCGCTGTTCACGCTGGAGGAGTCATTGGGCCATTTTTTTTCGAGAATGCCGCTGGCCATACGACAACAGTGGACGGTGCGCGCTATAGGGCCATGTTGACCGAGTTTTTTCTGCCGCAATTGGACGAATTAGGACCGAACGACATGTGGTTCCAACAGGACGGAGCAACGGCACACACTGCGCGAGCCACAACCGATATTCTGAAGGCGGCGTTCCCGGGTCGCCTCATCTCTCGTTTTGGCGATTTGCACTGGCCCGCAAGATCACCCGATTTAAGCGTTCCAGACTTTTTTTTGTGGGGTTTTTTGAAGTCCCGTGTTTACGTGAACAAGCCCGAGACTCTGGAAGCCCTCAAGGACAACATTCGACACGAGTGCGAGAATCTGTCGCCCGAAGTTCTCGCCGAAGTGATGAAAAATGCCATAAAACGAGCCCGTATGACAATCAATTGTGACGGCGCCCATTTGGCCGATATAATCTTCTCGACTTGACCAATAAAATTCTAAAGGTTTAAATTAATATAATAAAAAAACAGAATCCAAGTTTTTCATTTAGAAAAAAAAAGAGAGTCAAACAACATCGGATGACTTCTTTTGGCCCACCTTGTATTAACATTTTGTTACTAAACTTGGGATTATTATGAGAGAATGGATAGATAACTGAAAAAAGTAACATGCAGTCGAATTGAGAACCTCCTCCTTTTTTGAAGTCGGTTAAAAACTGATTGGTAGTTTTCATTCATCCATTAATTCATTCTATCCATTCTTTCATAATAATGCCAAGTTTAGTAACACTTTTATCTTATTAAAAATGTTTTTATTAATGTTTTAATAATATTTTATATATTATTTTATTATTGTTAAATAAAAAATATATTAAAATATTTTTTTTTACTAAACTTGGCATTATTATGAGAGTATGGATAATGGTACACTAAACTTGTACCACATAAGTCACACAATCCAATATAGTTTGCCACTTTTTGCCAAATTCTTATGAATTAACTGATACATAATCATCCATCTTCTTCTCCTTCTTCTTAAAGTGCCTCTCCAACTAGTGAAGGTTGGCTATCAGTTGCTGGAATCTGTCCCTATCCTTTGCGAGACAGAATAGCTCGGACGCGCTCGTAATTCCAGTCCACTCCCGGATGTTGCGAAGCCACGACTTTTTTCTTCGCCCAACTCTTCTCTTGCCAGCAACTTTGCCCATCATTATCAATTGCAAAAGTTGGTATCTGTCATGCCTGAGCACGTGCCCGAGATATGAGGTTTTTCGCTTCTTGATGATAGACAAGAGCTTTCGTTTCTGTTGGGCCCGACGCAAAACCTCCTCGTTAGTTACCCTTTGCGTCCAACTTATCCTTAACATACGCCTATAAGCCCACATCTCGAAAGCTTCAATACGTCTTTCGATATTCTTTTTTATTGTCCAAGACTCACATCCGTACTGCACTATGGGCCATATGTAGCAGTGTAGGAGACGAGTACGCAAATCGATCTTGAGGTTACGATTGCATAGGATCATTTTCATTGCATTAAAAGCATAATGGGCGATTTCGATGCGGGTTCTTATTTCTAGATCACAGTCCCAGTCTTCCGTCAGCCACGTGCCCAAGTATTTATATTTGCGCACTCGTTCAATCAATTGCCCCGAAACTGAAATAGTTGAACTAACATTTTGATTTCTGGAGACTTCATGAGATTTCATGAGCTTGGTTTTACTGACATTCATATTAAGTCCAGCTCTCACACTACACTCATTAACTCGGTTAACAATCTCCTGCAAATCAGCCACTGTGGATGTTATAAGAACCATCATGCGTAGATTATCCTAGAATTGTCAAGTCCAGTAGGTACTGGAGTGCCAACCATCTGACACCTCTATAACCTTTAGATTCTTCTAAAATCTCTTCAACCCCCAAGTAGACTAATCAAATTATGACTACGAAGTAAATGTCTTGAATGTGCTGGTTTTCCCATTAAGAATATAATTATGGGTTACCACCAGTTACCACAAGACATCATTTGTGACGTTCTCAATATAAAGGGACCTTATGGAGGCAGGCGGTTACGCCGTTTTTAGAACTGTTACCATAGTATTCGTATAGTTACAGGAATAAGAAGAGCGTAACTGCCTTCCTCCATAAGGTCCCTTTATATTGAGAACGTCACATTTCATTTATACAAGGTAACTGATCTCAATACTTCGCATTCTCGGTTCGACGAAACCCTTAAGGAGCGTCCTCACTGAGAGCATTCTTACCCGAGAATTTGTAAACGAGCAATAAGTAATTTCAATAATTTGTACGCTTTGTACGCTCGGCTCAACGTCCACACCACTCGACTATTCGACGCCGATTGCTCATTACACGCGAATGCTCTCAGCCTTTACGCTAGCTCCAGATAATAATTAGAAAGCACGCTAGTAATTTTGGGTACTGCTGCTTAAAATTATTTCGTGGCAAAATTTAAATCCCAAGTTACCAAATCTATCCGGCTTCTGAATATTGAACAATCCGACTTTTAGACCTACGCTGCAATCACCTACAAGTTTTCTTAATTTTATGATTCCAGAAAATGATCAAAAACAGGAACCTAAGAAGGTTTCTGGAGCCACTGGTAATAAAAAACCACTCAAAGGACGGAAACCACAGTTGAGGCCCAGGGCGTCGGTACACGAGAACATCGCGGTGAATTCACTCAACTACAGCAAGATTTCAAGATTAAATAAATAAAGGACGTTGCTGAAGGCACATTGCCCTTTAAATGTTTTGACACTGATGGTGTTTTTTTATTTAATCGCGTTGTCAGTCACGTAAAAATAACGAATAATGGTAAATTACTAACTGTATTATGCATAGGGTTTCGGATTTCTCGAGGTTTATTTCTCGGGTCTCGAGAATTCTCGAACCCAATTTCTCGGGATTTACCGGGATGTCGAGATTTTTTTTTAATAAAGAAAATGCCGTCAGTGAGACTTTTGTTAATTAAACACTAGGTTTTGCCCGCGACCATCCGCGTAGAAGTAGTTTATCGCTCTACCCTAGGCAACTGTCCAAGTTTTCGGGATAAAAAGTATCCTATGTCCTTTCTCGGAACTCAAGCTATGTCAATACCAAATTTCATCGAAATATGTTAAAGCGCATATAACGAATTTAAAAGAAAAACTATCACGACTAAGTTGACTTTATTGGTTCTTGAGTTAAAGACGATTAAAATGTTTATACCTACTAAAAATCAGCTAAGATAGATTGTCGGTAAAAATCAAAAGATTACCGACAGCCACGTGCCACTCTGTCAAAGGATGCCCCCGCAAAATTAAATTTACTTATAATTTCTCGACTTCTCGAGTTTTCTCGAGCTAATTTTCCCGGGAACGAGTATTGCCGATTTCCCGGGAACCCGGTAATAGTACCATAAATAAATAAATAAATGAGATACAGCCCGATGATAGACAGACGGACGACGTTGGTGGGCGTTTTTCAAAAAAAGTGTACATCGTTAAGGAAAAATTAAGAAATTTTAACTTTTTCCAGTGCGTCACGAAAATTAGTCATACATTTAGTATCGTTAATTTTCGTGACGAACCGGAAAATATAAACATTTCTTAAGTTTTCCTTAACCATGTACACTTTTTTTGAAAATCGCCCTGGTACGGACGGACGGACGGCGCTGCGGAGGCTTCCGTTGTCAGCCTTCGGATACGGAACCCTAAAACTAAGGGCGCAGGGCCCTTAGCCAAGATGCCCATCGCTAACTAGCGTTTCTATCCGTTTCGTTTTTAAACCAATCGCGTCATTGGTAGATCACGTGATACGAAGAGTCACGTGATCTACCAGTGACGCGATTGGTTTAAAAATGAAACGAATAGAAACGCTAGTTAGCGTAGTGCATCTTGGCTAAGGGCCCTGTTCCGAGTAAAATTAGTAACATGTTCAAATTTTCACCCACAATTTGCTGCTTCTAATGTGGAAGTTGCCAATTGAGTATATTGAAAAAATGAAAAATGAAAAAAGTACATGTACCACTTCCTAGAGGGTAAAATAATACCTGTGACAGATGACTCCTCCATAACATAAGTAGTTATTCCATGGTATAGGTTGATTCACAAGAGGTGGCACGGATGGATAGAACTATGATGACTTTTGTTTTTCTGTGTCGATCAGGTAGATTATCAAAAAGTATTTTTCACACACGTATTTTTCATTTTTTCACATAGTCAAAAAATTACGAAGATATATTGTGTTGAAATGACGCATGACGTCACGTCTCAATACAATTTTTACACAGAAGTGACGTCACGAGCCCCCGACTTTGACGCGCTTTATCTTTGTCAATTTTTTAGTTTGAATGACCAAAGAAAAAATGCGTGTCCAATATTTTTGATAATCCAACTCACGGACTAAATAGAATTTCGTTTTCTTTACCCAGTCATCATCCTCATTGTGTGCGTGCCGTCCCTTTATTTAAACGTTGTTCGAATTTCAAACCGCTCAATCATATTTGTTCGTTCCATTCTGGTTAAAAATATTGTAGACCGGTCTGTCACTACGATTATTTTTTGCTAAGCTTTATTTATTGTAATCGGTTCAATATTTTGTTCTGCGATTATTTATCTTCGTGACGACATGCATTTTGTTCATATCTTTTGTATTTGTATGTAAACTCTTTATTGTACGAAAGTTTTAATGATTCATTTGTGTCTTTTGTTCACGAATAAATGTTTTTACTTTTATTTGTTACAAATAAAGATATCTTAAGGTAGCTACGGAAAAAAACAGTCGCATTGATCTTGGGCGCTGAATATGTTTAAGTTAATCCCGACTTATAAATACAGAGGGCTGCCTCGGGTCCAAAATAGAAGGTTCGACATCAAAGCGCTCTTGTTAGAGGCGCCTCGAGAGAAATTAATAAATAATTAATGTAACCGGCTCTTATCTGTCTCCACAGAATTGCCTGAAAAATAAACTTAAAAAACCGAGAGAGAATTCTACTTTTAATTTTTTGACGCTAGCCGCATTTCTCTTACAGATGTAGTGACATTGTATTTAGTCGGAAAATTTCGTATTTATCGTGCTTTCTCAGTCGACTTCAGTGTCCATGGATAAGCTAATTGAGAAAGCAACACGAACTTATCCGACAGAACTATTAAATAGATTAAACCCCCGACATAATGCGTCTAACCTTTTTAACGCCATTGATGGATATATCCGCAACACTGATACAACGCCAACGAAGGATATATCCGTCACGGTTGACAGCGAAAAATAGACCTCAGTGTCTATGACTTAAGGTTGAAATTGGCTCTGGGTGTCAGCTGTCATTTGCGTGTGAATGACGACTTTTGTATTTGACATGGCGTTGAAAAGATGAAACGGCCAGGACGGCCAAACGACTTTGACATATCTTGAGACCGGGATCTCAGTCAAAATGAGTTTATTAATACGTCCCATAGATTGATAAACTTAACATTAGTTAATAACTAACTGCCGCAATCAGAGACGTCAATTAATTATTAAGTTTCATTAATGTTGCTGCGTCTTATTCTATTGCTATAGCAAAGTAAGCGACAGCAGCAACTTTAATCAAACTTAAAAGTTAATTGACGTCTCTGAGTGCCGCCGAAAGACCTATTCCAGTTTTTAACTTACTTAAAATAGTTCGTTATTGTCCGTCGCATTGTGGAAATTTACTGTCTCAATGTTCAACAAATTGAAATTTCCTCAAACAGGACTTTACGCGAACCGGTTGTGTTGTGTTACCCTCTACACGGGAATACAATAGGGTGATGGCACCAGTGTTGGACACTTTAAGCTGACAGGCACCAATAATGGACACTTAAACCTTAATTCAAAGATCATACGGTTATAAATGTATTGTTGCAAAACAAATGAATAACCCTTATCTTCTTCAAAATTAGAATCATGTGTCCATCATTGGTCCTTGTCCATTACTGGTGCCATCACCTACAACATTAAATATAAATTGGACAACTGAAAGAAAAACGCACGGTAATGTAGAGTTTTTTATTGAATTCTGTTCTCTTTCGATACAGAAGCATTTTACACTAGTTGAAAAAATTTCTCAAAAGAAATACATTTTCCTTAATAAAAACATACTGTATCATATATACATGGATTTTTAATTTCGGGTATATGAACTATATGTGTCACTTATATTCTCCGTAACTGTATGGTTGAGGTTGTAGTCGGTTGTCGATTTTTTCTAAACGAAAGCGATCAAACCCGTTGCAGTCAGGCCCTGAAAACATTTTGTTCATAGGCATATTATTTTAACGTTTTTCGTTAAGATATGGCGGGTCCGAAATATCATTTAATTTTCTCGCAAAATAAAACAGGCAAATAAAAGGATAAAAAAAAAAAAAAATAATAAATATCAGGGGACAATCTCACACAAATTGACCTAGTCCCAAACTAAGCTCTAGGCTTGTACTATGGGTACTAGACAACGATAAACATACTTATATAGAGAAATACATACTTAAATACATTCAGTCAACAAAGTATCGGGAATGGATGATTTGTTTATGGTTCCAAATTCAAATTTTTGTTTTTTTTGTTGTTGTTAGATTGGCACAACTGTTTTCTATTTTGGCGCGGAGTTTGAGTTGCATCTGTTATTTATATTAAATACAGTGCTGTTTTTAGTTATATCATATCTAGTGTGTATTGCGAATTTCATAATGGACAAAAACATTGAACAAAGAGTTTGTCTTAAATTTTGCATCGCCAATGGAATTTCGTGTTCGGAGTCACTGAAAATGTTACAGAAGGCTTACGGTGATTCGACTTTATCAAAAACTCGTGTTTATGAGTGGTACAAAGCGTTCAAAAGCGGTCGAGATGTGATGGAAGATTTGCCTCGCTCTGGTAGGCCATCAACGTCTGCAACTGAAGTTAACATCGCAAAAGTGAAGGAAATAGTGACTGAAAATCCTCATTCAACTTTGAGAGAGATAGCCGCCGAACTTTCTGTATCTCACGAGTCGATCCGTACTATTTTAACTAATCATTTGGGTATGAAACATGTTACCGCTCGGCTAGTCCCAAAAGACCTGAATTTTCTCCAAAAACTCAATCGCATGAGAGTCGCTGAGGACATGCTAGAACGAGTCAATTCCGACCCAACATTCATGAAACGCATTGTTACTGGTGACGAGACGTGGGTTTACGAGTTTGACATGCAAACTAGTCAACAAGCTTCGGAGTGGCGCCTTCCAACTGAACCGAAACCGAAGAAACCACGCCAAAGTCGATCAAAAGTCAAAGTCATGTTGACTGTTTTCTTTGACTATCGCGGTGTTGTGCACTCGGAATTCTTGCCGGAAGGTCAAACGGTAAATAAAGAATATTATTTGAGCGTTATGCGGCATTTAAGAGAGCAAATTCGACGAAAAAGACCAGATTTGTGGAATGAAAATTCTTGGATTTTGCACCACGATAATGCGCCTTCGCACAAGGCCATCACTGTGAAAGAATTTTTGACCAAACACTCAACAAATACCATCGAGCAACCACCATATTCACCAGATATGGCTCCTGCCGACTTCTTTCTTTTTCCTAAACTCAAATTACCACTTCGTGGCACCCGTTTTCAATCGGTAGAAGACATAAAGGAGAATTCGCGCCGAGAACTGAATTCAATTCCGGAAACAGCGTTTAAAAAATGTTTTGATGATTGGATTATTCGTTGGCGTAAGTGTATCGTTTCTGAAGGAGCATACTTTGAAGGTGATAAAATAAATTTGGATGATTAACAAACAGTTTGTGTATTATTGATCTTTTCCCGGTACTTTCTTGACAGAGTAGTACTTTGAAGGTGATAAAATAAATTTGGATGATTAACAAACAGTTTGTGTATTATTGATCTTTTCCCGGTACTTTCTTGACAGAGTAGTACATAGAAAACATCCATGACTCAGAAACAAATACTTGCGCTCATCACACAAATATTTGTCCATACCGGGATTCGAACCCGGGACCGCTAGCTTCGTAGGCAGGGTCACTACCAACTAGGCTAACCGCGTCGTCAAAAACGATAAACGATAATTTGGATTAACAATGCATTAAGATTAATAATAATAACTCGCACTTGACAGAAGTGCGAGTTGGACTAGCGCGGCGAGGGTTCCGTACCGTCCGACTCGCAATTGGCTGTCTTTAACCGACTTCAAAAAAAAATATGAGGTTCTCAGTTTGACCTGTATGTTTGTATGTATGTATGTATGTATGTATGTTTGTCCACGATTATCTCGCGTTTGGCTGAACCGATTTAGATGAGGTTTTCAGCAAAGTATTTGTTACATTCTGGTTATTACTTGTTGTTTGTCTTTATGGTTTGCATTACAATCGTAATTGGTTTGTCTTTGTATGTATTGCCGGTTTTGGCTAATTCATCGAGCGTTTCAACCGCCTTAATTCCCGTGGCCGCATTAATGTCGAAATTCCTGTACCTTTGGATGCTATTTTCGGTTATCTTGTAGAGTGCCCTGACTTCAATAAAAGTTCTTCTACAGGAATTTCGACATTAGTACGGTCACGGGAATGAGGGCGGTTGAAACGCTCGAAGAATTAGCCTTTTACGATAGAACAAAAACTAAATAACGTTGAAATAAAATGTTTCTTGTGTGGGTTACTTTTTATTCTTCTATTATTTATTAGAAAATTCGCCGTTATACCTATCACACATTATGTAAAAAACAGTTGTGAGCCGGTTGGCTATCTTAAACAGTTCCAAAGATACAACTATTTGAAGTTAGGACAGGCGGACGGAAGGATAGCGTAGGCTTAGTAATACACCTTGGCACCTTTTGGGTACAGAACCTTAAAAATTGGGATTTCAAATATAGAAGCCACTGTCAATCATTTCTTGGAGTTCACGTATCTTGAGACGGGTCTTCACGTATCTCAGCAAAGATCAGATTATTAATACGGCCCATAGTGCAAGGGAACAATTTGCAACTAGATGTGTTACATTCAATGTAATACATTGAGACAACATTCATATAAGTGTCAATTTATCACTTTGTGCCAAAAACAAAGTGTACTCCTGCAATTTACAAAATATTATAAATTATTCCATACTTGACTCAGCGGAGTATTCCTCACTTTCTTCTCTCGAATCAATACCTGCAAATCAGGTTCAAACCATTTAAATAAATAAATGAATCAGGGATAATTAAGGGATAATCTCACACATGTGTGTAATGCCAACTAACCGCTGAGCGGTGAGCGTCTTGAACGTACAATGAAGAGAGAATTCGCTCGTCGCCAACGCTGTCGCTCAAAGTTGTGGCCGCGTCAATGTGCAAGTCGTAGAACATTCTTAGAAGTTGGGAAATCTTCTCAAAAAGTTACTCAGAACCTTCTCGGATAAGTACGAACATTGAAAATGTTCTCTTTCCTTACAAAAAGTAAGAATATTCTTAAAAGTTACTGATAAGCCTTATCCTTACTCATGTTATAAACATGAAAGTGTGTTTGTTTGTTGGCTGTTCTTCAGAGTCTAACGCTTCAACCCTTCGACGTGCAATTTGGTACAGAGATAGTTTATAGCTTGAAGAAGTACACTAGGGCACTTTTACCGAACAGTTACCGAAGGAATTGCTAAACAGAGTCGCGGTTAAAGATAGTTTATAATAAGAAACTTTAATGTTTCTCGTCAGTACAATGCTAAGTTGGCTCTTAAAGTACAAGAAGATTTGTAATGTTATTAGGTACCGAAATAATTTGGCTGACACGAGTGATGTTTGGGTTCGATTCTTGCTACTCGGAAGCATTTAAACCCAATGCGTGGGTGTACTGAAACAAACGTGATTTGGTTGTTGAAGATCTTCCTTAAACGCCGTTTGCATGAATATATAGAGCCATGCTTCCGGAAGCATGGCTCTGGTTCATAGAGAATGAGGCGGATATTTGACAATAATCGTGTAAGTTAATTTCATACTTAACAACTGCTTGCGATAGTCCTGGGGATGATTCCTCGAGTAAATACCTGTTAATGTGTAAATCCTGTTAGATACGATAAAAAACAACATATCTTTACAAGAAAAGTACAAGAAAGGTGCATTGGGGTAATTCCGTCTGCGGGGCAATTCCGTACACAGGCGTGTGTACCCACTCATAAAGGCGTCACGACGCCATCACTTTAAAAACATAGAACTAAAAAGTTCCCTTGCTTTATCGACATGATTAACAACGGTGTGCCGTTCTAGAATGGGCACTAACGCCTGTTTACTACTAACTAAGTAATTAATGTAGCCAAGCATGACAATGTGTTGTTCTTTCTGTTCAAGTAGGAACATGTTATGTTTAGTACTCGTAAAATAAATGGTTTCTGATGAATAAATAAATATCAGGCAGATGATCTTACACACATTGACCTACCTAGTCCCAAACTAAGGGCTTTAGGGCTTTTAGGGCTTGTACCATGGACCCAATAAATGAGCTAATTGCCACATGCTAATAATCTAGTCCAGTGCCAGACGTAAGCGTCCCCAAGTGAGCGCCAACCATCCCGGTCTTGGAAACTCAGTATGTACATCCACTGCCCACTGCTGTGTTTAGTCGTCAGCCCATCGTGCAGCAGGAAGTACTACACCAATTTGTCTATACGTGGTCTCTGCATCAACACATGTCTTCTCTATCAACCATATGATCGTCTGCAGACATGGCTGGCTGCAGATTTCCACCACAGCGTATTGTCAATGAGCAATGACCTTGGTTCTCTGTAGTGTCTTCATGACAGAATTCAACCTATTTTGGACAACAATGGGCAAGTATTTACATACTTAACAACCGCTTGAGAAGCACCACGGGATGATTTTCCGGCGCAACATCTGTAAATGTATAAAACAAGTTAAAAGTAATGAAAAAATACCAACACTAATAATTATATCATATTTCTAAAGGAGAAGGCCGTGAAGGCAGCGGAACATGACAACCTTCTAATAGTAGTTAGGAAATTTTACTTATCCCTTTCAATACCAATAAAATTCAATATTATGTGTCACTACTACTATGTGTGATACTATCAAGTGACAGATAATATTGAATTTTATTGATTGGTCAATAATGGTTATAATGTTTTGAGCCGGCCGGGTCTGAAAGGGTTATAATGTTTTGAGCGTTGTATTTTGAAGAAGAAGAATTGAATTTATTGATACAAATTGACACTAATTACTGACATTAAATTAAAAGGAAAAAAGTAACGATGTCTTACTTCAACATGTAGACAACAAACACTTGGATTAAATAATCACAACCAGTCACCTAAATTGTTTGCCCAGGATCCAGGTCTGTCATTGATGTTGTTAAAAGGTCTTATACGGAAGCACCCGAAACCAATACATTTACGCCCTGGAAATATAGAATTTATTTGTTTTAAATTCAGAGCCAGGCTTCGTGATTTTTAGACGAAATTTATAGATATCGATGAGTGAGTTATTTCATACTTAACTTCTTCGGCAGCTCCAGTAGCTC
Source organism: Tortrix viridana (assembly GCA_963241965.1). Lineage (NCBI taxonomy): Eukaryota > Metazoa > Arthropoda > Insecta > Lepidoptera > Tortricidae > Tortrix > Tortrix viridana. The sequence continues at coordinate 5,094,315 of OY725192.1, forward strand.
CCCACGTTTTTTTCCTGTCACGATGCCTATGAAGTAACATGGATAAAGTCAACTTTAATTTTAAAATGGATGGTTTCAGAAAATAATACTTTGCCACCGTAATAAATATAATAATAATAATCCAGCCTATATATACGTCCCACTGCTGGGCACAGGCCTCCATTCACAATGAGAGGGTTTGGGCTATAGTTCCCACGAGGGCCCAGTGCGGATTGAGAACTTCGCACACACCGTCAAATTGCTTTGCAGGTGTGTGCAGGTTTCCTCACGATGTTTTCCTTCACCGAAAAGCTCATGGTAAATTTACAAATTATATTTCGCACATAAATTCCGAAAAACTTAGAGGTGCGAGCCTGGGATCGAACCCACCGTATTACTACTTATTTTTGCAGGTTAAGTACAATAAGTATACTAAACAGGAAAGGACCAATGTATGGACCCTTAAGTAACTTCCATCCCTATTTCAAGTTCGAACGCTATCAATATTAGTACCTCTTTTCCCTCTCGGCTTAAAGATACGAACGGGATCCATTTCCCTGAATATCATCAAATTAAGAAATGATATTTCTTCTACAGTTATTAAGAAATGATCCTTCCTCTACAGTTATTGAAATTGTTCGCAATTATTGGAACAACGGTGACCAATATGCTAGTAAGAATTTAGTAACTACAGTCACGGTTTTCGACTCTATTTTAATGCTATTAAGGTCCAAAAGCGACGAACCTTTTCACATCGCGACTATACTTTAACCAGTCCGGTGGGTTAGGCACTAATTTCAAAATACACCTTTATTCTATACGCTCTAATATCAAAAAGACCTTATCCCATAATGAACGAAACCCGAAACAATCTATTCCCAGAAAGCCCCAGTCTCAATATGCACTTTTCGCAATAGCACTTAATTTCAAATAACATGAATCTCATAAAACACTTACTGGCAAAATGCACCAATCCCAAAATACCCTAATTTTTAGTATTAAAACACACGAATCTCGTAATGAATGATTTCCAAAATACCCTGGTCCCAAAATACCCTAGTGCCTAAATACCTTATTCCCATAATACCCTAATCCCAAAATACACTTGTTTTTCATTGGCCTTCTACCAGGGAATATTTGAATGTGATACATGACATTATTTTAATTATTTTATCGACAAGTGTTTATTATCGATATTGCTCCGGCCTAGGCTCTGCAATCACACGACTCAAACTTGCGACAGGCGAACTCAATACAAATCGGCCGGCACGTCAAATCTCCTTATATTCATTATACCTGCGGTGATATATATATATATTTGATGCTACCATATATCTGATGGCGACTGTACTATGGGTACTAGACAACGATATAAATACTTAAATAGAGAAATATATACTTAAATACATAGAAAACATCCAAGACTCAGAAACAAATATTCACGCTCAACACACAAATATCTGCCCTTACCGGGATTTGAATTGAACCCAGGACCGCTAGCTTCGTAGGCAGGGTCACTACCAACTAGGCCAGCGTGTCGCCCAACAGTTACATCTATAATTTATTAGTATTGACTTAAAACTATATACCTGTGGTGAATAAGTGCACGTGTAATAAAATGTATGTCTTTATTATACTTATATTGAACTAAAAATACAGAACCCTTTCTAAACAAAAATAATTCTTATTCTATCTAAATTAAGACGAGTAGGTACATTCCCGGCCTATACCCATGTAAGAATTGGTGTGGGGTTTTTTATAGAGTGAACTTTATGTGATCATGTATCCACTATTCATTTAGTAATCTTGATAGTAGAGGTACCTACAAAGCTCCCGCACCAATTCTAAAAGATAGTCCAGGAATATGGAAACGTATGTGCCAGTAAATTTTATCGCATACGTTTCCTTAATTTAATTACGTTTTCTAAAAAAATAAGAGAAGTTATAGCTCTCTGGCTGAGTTCCTCTAACTGCTCTCGGTACTGCCTATCGAACACAATATCACTTCGTTTCCTCGATGCTCCGCTAAACAAAGCATTGTCTATGCGAGTAGTGTGGTACTTTGCCTCTCTGTGTAGTTTATAGAGAAAACGAACCAAAGTCGGTTTTCTCGGCATACGGCTATTCAGCCGCCGGTGCCAGCCCTCCACCGGATTGTTAGTACGGTGTTTCTCATGGCAACAACTCAGCCGCTCAGGCCCCAATCTTAGCCACTGGTTCTCCATATACTTTTTGAAACGCATGATCTGTGGCGTGATTGGAGTAGCCTCGCCGAGAATTTCCACCCAGCAATCATAGATTTCAGAAGCTGGTAGCAATGCCAAAATAGCACACCTTTGAGCCATTTTACGGCCTTCTGCGGTAGTACTTACTTTTGCAGCTCTAGCATTCTTCCAGACTGCTCGGTTAAAGTGGTAGAAGCATCCTGCTACGAGGCAGTCTGGAAAAACAGCTTCACAGGCATTCAGTTGTGCGAGTTCGTAATCAAATTTCATTCTGTGAAATACGACACCCATCTCGTCCCGCAGCAGCTTGAACAATCTGCAGTAAGTCTTTTCTGTCTTATTTGGCAGCAAGGCAAACAATATTGGTACAACATTGGTTTTGCTTGTGTTTGTGCTTATATCGACATGGACAGTGTATAACTGCACGAATGGTTTGGGCGCCGTTTGAAATGTGCCATCGCTGAAGTATTGAATTTTGTTATTAACTGCGCATTTTCTTAAATACTGTTTGCCAATTTTTGTTGCAAATACTAAGATTTTTTCAGTCTCTCCATCTTCTACAACCAGGAAATCGTCGGCTAATATGTCTGGTACCTTGACATCTTCTAATTGATTGAACTCCGTATGTTCTTGCTTCAGATATTTATGCCTGGCCCTGTATAAGGAGCTTTTTACTTCCTCATAGGAACACATACTGAAGTCGGGATCGGCTTCGTTTAATTCCACAACTTTTTTTTCAAAAACTTTCTTGACAGGCGTCATACTTTTGCACACATCTTTTTTACACGCGTGTATGGCCGCATCTCGTATATTTTGGTTCGAATGTCGCTTGCAGATATGGGCACTTTGCCTCAGAACTGCATCTTTATTTTTATTTAAGGTTATCGAGGCGAAGCAACCTAATGTGCGATTTACGCATTTCCAATTGATGGAATTTTTGTTTGTGTGGCTGTAATTATATTTATGCCCATAATAGAGCAGAGCTGGGTGCCCTTTTTGATTTTCGATCAAAATAATTTTACTATCAATAGTTGGTTCCGTCATTGCTAGAGAAACAATTTTGCAATGAAGAATGACATTCAATTGATTATGCATAGATTAGATTGTATTTATCATGGTACTGACACTTCATTTTTAAGTGGCCAGTATTTTGATAACATGTGTAATGTACGACGCAGGTAGCCTTACCAACAGCCTTAATAAAAATAAGTACGGTGTGAAAAAATCGGTAATAAAACAATTTGGGCAAGATAACCAAAACAGGGCCGGCGCCGGCGGCTCCTACCTAATCCATCATCAGACCTTTACCAGATGTATACGGGACCAATCGGAAACTATCTACATTCAAACGAAAAACAAGTCGGTCCACGAAAACCCGGAAAAATCGGGGAACATAACTCTTTCTACTGTAGTCTTTAGAAACTTATTAACGGCCGAACCCTATATTCAAACCGTTGATAGATAAGCCTTACTTCGGGTTAAAATTTGACTTTCGCCCATACAAAATGTGTCAATTTTTATCCGAAGTAAGCCTATCTGTCCGCGGTTTGAATATAGGGTTCGGCCATAAGGCGACACCTTTACAAAATATAGGTATATGGTGCTAACAAATTAAGTACACACAGCAACACATCTAGCTATACACTTCAGAAATCTGAAATATTGCATGAAAGAGAGTCGCACTAGAATGCATAGAAATTGACATTATACATATATACATCTCTTTCTTTTTCTCTCTGCTCTGTCTTTAATGGTTAGTTAGATGTGATGTTGTGTGTACCAATATTTTAACGCCGATTATAAAGATTATAAGGCTTGTAAGGAATCTGTTATAGTAAGAAACAAAGAAAAAGTTTATTTACATTATCCGTGGCCGATCAAAAACAAGTGTATTTTGGGATTAGGGTATTATGGGAATAAGGTATTTAGGCACTAGGGTATTTTGGGACCAGGGTATTTTGGAAATCATTCATTACGAGATTCGTGTGTTTTAATACTAAAAATTAGGGTATTTTGGGATTGGTGCATTTTGCCAGTAAGTGTTTTATGAGATTCATGTTATTTGAAATTAAGTGCTATTGCGAAAAGTGCATATTGAGACTGGGGCTTTCTGGGAATAGATTGTTTCGGGTTTCGTTCATTATGGGATAAGGTCTTTTTGATATTAGAGCGTATAGAATAAAGGTGTATTTTGAAATTAGTGCCTAACCCACCGGACTGACTTTAACTCGCATTACGCAAGGGGAAATCTTCTCCGTTTTAACCCCCAAAACGCAAAGACGGAAAAAAGAGGGATGGACAAAACTTATCAGTTTGACGTGTGTATCTGTCTGTAGCATCGTAGCTCCTAAACGGATTTTAATTTCGTATTCTTGTTAGAAAGGTTAGGTTAGATTACCGAGTTCCGGGGAAGGACATAGAATACTTTTTATACTTCAAATGTTTAATACTTACTACTTATTTAATAATAATAAGCGTAGCTTAGGTACCTAAATTATGCAGTCCAAATCCAACCTTGCCGAAGAAGTTTGAGCGACCTAAAAAAATACTAATTTTCATTTACAACTAGGTAAATAATTCATAACATCACATTTTTTTATTATATTTTTGATTAGTTTGGTAATCTCAAAAATTTGACAAACATCTTTTTGTTTCTGTCATCAATCAGTCCAATGATGTATGAGTTAATCATCATCAACGTCTGCCATAAGAAAGCCGTCTACTGCTGGGCATAAATATATAGCATTTCCGTTTTAGGATGGCTGCATTTTCTTAAGGAGAATAATGGGAGATACGGCCAATCAAAAATAGAAATATTAAATTTCTCCAATCAAAAATATAAAATATATAAATACTAGTGGACCCGGTAGACGTCGCCGTTCTGCCCGATCGCAGAGCCACATTAAAACGAACAAAACTAAAAAAAAATGTTCAAATCCGTCAAGCCGTTTTTGAATTTTAGCGAGACTAATGAATAGCAATTCATTTTTATAGGTACTCGTATAGATAGATTAGGCGAGGTAAAAACTTGCCCTGTGGCTGTGGTATACTTATGGTAACTGTTGTGTAAGTCTGAAACAAAGTATTTCATTAAAAATGCCTCTCCAAAGATATTACTATACATTACCAAATTATATGTGGTCGTCCACGAAAGGGACCTTATCGCGGCAGGCGGTTACGCTTTTTTTCACACGGTTATTATACTACTGTCAAGGCAATGAAAACTAATACAGCGTAACGCCCGCTGCCATAAGGGCCCTTTCGATTTGGACAAACGCATATCATCATCATCATCATCAGCCGCAAGACGTCCACTGCTGGACAAAGGCCTTCCCCAAGGTTTTCCACAACGACCGGTCCTCTGCTGCTGTCATCCAGCGGTTTCCCGCGACCTTTATCAGATCGTCGGTCCACCTTGTGGAAGGCATATACTTATTACTAATCAATCAACAAATTGTAAAACCAAGCATAAACTAATCAAATAACGAGCCCTATAAATTATTATAATTTAATTTCAGTATAGTATGACGCAGCAAAAACTAGGAAATTTTGGGTAAGCATTGTGTATATACTACATACATACATAATGTTGCAGCATAATGTTGTAGATGCGCCAAATTTGATTATAAAACGTATGTAGGTGGTACATGTTATGATTTTCTAGCCTAACCTTTTTAAACAAAAATAATGGCTTTTCGCACTAATTATTAATTTAAAAGTAAACTATATCTTACCACAAGAAAAAGCAGAATATGGACGTTCATCACAACTATAGTTAAGCTACTTACTAAAACCAAATTTTAATTTCGACTGGTTTATGCCGTCCTTAATCTTAATTTTCAAGTTAAAATTATACTGTTCACAGAAATTATTACGTAATATAACTGAAAGCAATTTCCGTCAACATAATAATCAAAATGGACATCGAAAACGGTGTATAATTATAACCGCTGGTTTTTGTATTTATTTAGTTAGAAATAAGGTTGACAATAGCTCGACTTAAACCTACTTTGCCTCAAATTTGTTTTGATGATGCTTTCAAGCTTTTGATTAAGAAGACGCGACATTCCTCCACGCAAAAATACGTATAAGTTTGACGTGTGTATCTGTGTATCTGTCTGTGGCATCGTAGCTCCCAAACGGATGGACCGATTTCGATTAAGTTTTTTTTTAAGGTGACTTGATCGAAAGTGTTTTTTTTTCTTTTTCTAGGTTTGGTGAAATTCCCTCGGACCATTGAGTTATGAGGTCTGAAAGGCCAACTTTGTATGGGGTTTTTGTAACCCATCTTGCTCAAGCGCAGATCCAGATCCACGAATATTAACACTACTTACCATCTCAGTTAATCTTTAACATCGCCAAGTTCGTTAGGGAAAATAGTGACGCATTTCCCGAGAAGCCCAATCGCAACCAGAGAAGCAAATGGGTCATTATCAAATTATTTATTATTATATATTTTTATGGAGCTACCTTTCTGTTACCATGCATTATTACAAATGTAACAAATCAATAATTATCTGTTTACCTGCACCCAAATATGTAGGAAATCGCATAACACCGACCGACGTGTAAACTGACCAAATCAACCAAAGTGATATATAACTTGGGTCCTATTCTGCAATGGTATTCCCAGTCACATAAAACAATCGCATTGTACACATTCGTTTTGCACTCAACTTGAAAAATGGCAGAGAAGCCAGGCGTTTTATGACATGAATGAGTTTTAGTGTAATAATAGACCTACCCACTAACTTGTTTAAATTTTGACTTGTTAGTTGTTAGTGTAAGTAGATAACCCTTGTAGATAACACTTGTATTAAACATAACAACAATTTGACATATAATATTTTGATATTATAAATAAATGAGTATGAGTGTGAGTATGAGTATTGGAACAAGTTTAATAATATAATTATCAATATTAACCTTAACAATAAGTGTAAAATAACTTAAATTTACTTCTAATAGACAAATTGATTAAAATTTTGCATATGTAATTCGGATGATAATACAAAAATGTGGTAGAGTAAACCCATCGAATTCCGTGACTCGCTCAATTCAGTTCTTCTTCTATAATCAATTCAATTCTATAATCCGCCATAGAACCCTGCTAATAGAATCTAGGAACTGAAATACGACCTTAGACTTTTAAATAGGCTAAGGTAAATAAATAAATGTTTTATTTTAGGTCCCAAATTCGACCTGCAGGGTTCTATGGCGGATTATAGAACTGCTACCACGGAATTCGATGAGTTTACTATACCATCAAGCTGGTATGGTGATGGAGACTGAAGGACGGAAGCGGGAAGGTATACTATTAGCCATTGAGGAGTTCATATGAATGAACTCCTCAATGGCTAATTGTTGATTGATACTGTTTCTTCTAAATAAACTAAACCACCTTGTATGGAGAACATTTAATAAATAATAACTCAAACGCCTTATACATTCTAGGGCGAACTTCTGTTAGCATGTTTCTGTACGTAACAGCACCATCTAGACATTTAATTAGCAATATAAATGACATATATTATTTCCTTAGTAAAATTGGCGTTAGCATGTTTCTATACCTAACAACGCCATCTAGGGATGCAATAATAAATACTGACATTATTATACATTCACTTTGAACACTAATGCCCTTACTAATAAACGTTGAGTAAACGCTGAGTAGTTATACCATGCTTTGTCCTTATCTGTCATTGTGACATTTGAATTCAACAGATAAGGACAAAGCATGGTATAACTACTCAGCGGTTACTCAACGTTTAATAGTAAGGGCATAATAGTATACATTTGTCGATTTTGGACTTGTATGCCTCGTCTTTTTAGTCAGTGTTAAAAGTACAGTCGAAAATAAAATGTGTTACAAAAGTGAAATGTTGCAACTGACCGGTTATAATCATTTTAGCAAGTTCTATTTCGCGGTACAGTCGGCGGCGACCGCGGGCGTCCATCACGCCACCTGCTCTTTTATTAAAATTCTACAGTCACCCAGTTTGCTCGCTGAATAGCAGTAAAAGTCTGATGTAATACAATTTTGGCTTTTGGTGCATTTTTATTATGCGCAATTTTCATTTATAATTTCGGATTTAAATAAAGCAATTACGGTTTTATTTTGATACCTATTGCTATAACAGTTTCCCCGTGATTTATTTTGCTTAAAAGATTCCTTAGGGGGATAAGTTCGCCTTTGTATATCCCTGTTTTAAAATTGTATTGTATTTTGATATTTACATACACATACAATAAAGAAAAATCGATTCAATTCATTATAATTATAGTGCTTTACAGAAAATGGTGGTATTTTTGTCCCGGCACGAAACCCAAATAAAAACGAAAAGTTACACAAGTAAAAACCATAACAAAAAGGAAAAAAATAAAATCCGCTACATGCATTGCGGGCGACCGGGCGTATTCTGCTGTGAAGCTAAATAAATACCTAGTTAAAAGATACCGGCACTTACACAGAGCCCTTAGCCAAGATGTCCATCGCTAACTAGCGTTTCTATTCGTTTCATTTTTAAACCAATTGCGTCATTGGTAGATCACGTCATACGGAGAGCCACGTGATCTACCAGTGACGCGATTGGTTTAAACACGAAACGGATCAGGAACGTACTGGGCAGTTACGTTATTATTAATTCGTAAAAATTAATAATGGCCACATTTATCGTGCTACGGATGACAGATGGAAGAGTGCTCGAGTGGAAACATGGGGCGCCAACTAATAATATGGACTGCGGGCTTAACATGCATGGACGAGATAAAATTTGACAGGTGCTAGGGAAATGAATACATCTATTCCATATTCTAACGTAAGACTGAACTTAAGGTTTAAAATAAAAGTGTCTCATCCTGACTTTTATTACCTTTTATTACTAAGCGACTAATAGCGATTTTAACATTTTATAGCGATTTTATCAAGGCGTTGGAATATGGAATAGATGTATTCATTAACTAGCACCTGTCAAATTTTATCTCATTCATGCATGCTAGGGGGGCAGATGATCCCGTTAAGATGAAAGAGATGAGGAGAGATTGGATGCGAAGAGCCCGAGATCGAAAGAGATGGGGTGCATTAGAAACCTACATTCAGCATTCGGTGGTGACAGGTTGAAGAAGAGAGAAAGAAGTTTGCCTGCAGGCAGTCGAGAGGTTGGGCGAAATATTTTTGTTCGAATAATTTCCCACAAAAGCTATTTGTATCGTTTTTGTTTTATTTTCCGGATTCAAAATTCGCTATTTACATTTAGAATTGTGATTACAATAAAGTGCAAACTCCTGCGGCGGGAACCACCTGATAAATGTTGCTACAATATAGTACAACACTCAATATAGAATGTAGCAACATTCGTGCCTCACCCTATTTCACTCAAATGGCAGAGACCCAATCAAACATAAAATTTCAAGTCCTTATCACCACTGGATATGGGTGAAAATCGACTTTCAAAACACTTAAAAGCTTGTAGCTGAATAGGACACCAGTATTCCACGAATAGTTCCACCAGTTTTTCAGTCGTGTTTTGGTAAAAAATGCCATTGCGCAGTTAGTGCAATGCGGTGTTTCGCACATTACATAAATGATGGGGGGAGGCGTTTCCGACGTTACCTTGTCTGTGAACTTTTTCCATAAAACATAAGATCAGCTTTAACGTTAGAGCGACGACCTTCAGTAAATACTGAATTAAACATTATTATAACGCATTGGGTAAATAAGTATGATCATATTTTGACGCTTGTACCTACTTAAAGATTTAAAAGTTATAAAATAAAAAATTATTAACAAATGGAATGTTTACTTTGTGTACAATTTGCTAGGTTCCTTTCTGTTTCCTATAACCGCGCGATTTTTCCCCTGCTCTTTTCCATTTACCAGGATATAGTTTGTTATATAGTAAATCTCACGATTTATTTTTCTATATTGGTGATAATATTTTTTTTTTCTGAATTTGACGACGCGGTTAGCCTAGTTGGTAGTGACCCTGCCTACGAAGCTAGCGGTCCCGGGTTCGAATCCCGATATGGGAAAATATTTGTGTGATGAGCGCGAGTATTTGTTCATGAGTCATGGATGTTTTCTATATATTTAAGTATTTATTTATCTATATAAGTATGTATATCGTTGCCTAGTACCCATAGTACAAGCCTAGAGCTTAGTTTGGGATTAGGTCAATTTGTGTGAAATTGTCCCTGATATTTATTTATTTATGTAAAAGAGTATCTTCAATATTAAACAACTTCAGGTATTTAAAGTGCAGGTAACCTTTTATTTTTTATATTTTACCACACGTTAGCAGCCGATATTACAGAGTGTTCCGAAAAAATACGGCCTCGCGCGGGCAGTTAATTCCCGAGTTTCATCACCCCGTAGATTTATAGCGTCCGATCGGTGAAAGATTGTATGTGTACAGGCTGATTTATTTACACTAAATATAAATAACAATATATTAAGCGGACTTCGTTTACAGGTAAAACAGCAAATTACAAAATTATGTTCTTATATTGTCGGTAAATCGTAAAAATTAAATCCGTAATTAAATACATATTATAGGTACGTCGTGACTGTTGTTGTGTTTTGGCTAAAACGCTGAACGTCAATCAAATGCCTGACCGAAATACGAATAACGTGACCAAAATAGCTCATAAAAATAAACTGACAGTTAAATGTGGGTAAGTAAGCCTTAACTCTCATTGTAAAAATATGGGTCATTCCAACAATAATTTAAAATATTAGGCATAAGGATTAGGTGTTCCCTTTTCTTCTTATCGTATTAACTTTTAAACGCTTAAAATGCAGCTTTTAGACTCAACACGAATAGTTATTACAAATTATATCTCCCGTTTGAGCTTTAACAGACCACAAGAACAACTTAACTATTTTTTCGACGGACCGACAAAGTTCAAGTGAACATTTTTGTAAAAAATAATTTTATTCCGTATCAACCTGTAGGTCTGTTTGACCTTTGAACTGGACACTATACTTCTTGCGAGTCTTTATTTTTGTGTCCCTTTGTTTCATTGCTTTTCTTATATAATATTTATTATTTTATATACTATTTCTTGGTTTAATATATATTATAATACTATACTTTTATTATTATAGGACTCAAAAATGTTTTAGTAAAAAGCTTCCTATTCACGAGAAATTGAAAAATTCTCATTTTTATAATCCTTTAACTTTCTTATATTAACTTACTTTTGAAATGAAAAGCAAATTGTGACAAAAGCCAGTCACAAATAAAATCAGAGATTCCGTGTTCTTCGCTAGTAATAAAATACACCTTTAAGCCTGTATTTTACAGCTGTGGAGCAAATTAAACTCGTGAAACGCAAGCCGCAATGCGCTTCAACAAAAAATATTCCGAACATCTGTTCCTGCATGCTGGCCAAAACTTATTTGCATGCTTAGCCTTTTATTTCAATTTTAGATCTTGAAAAAAGGCTTTTGGGCATTATTTTGCATAGAATAACGAATTACATAATAGCGATTTGTATTATAAACAAATTATAGAAATAAAACGCATAATTTTGATCTGTATAATTGACAAATTCACTATAACAATAAAAATGCATAGATAAAGGCAATTTTAATAAAACTTAAATAAACAATAATAGTAGGTAATAATAAATAACTCCATAACGATTTTATTTTGATACTAGCGCCACGCCGGCGTCGCACGGGTGCAATTTTCCAAAAATGTTCTTTCAAAAAAACCTTGTCCTGACAATTACTCAACACCTTATTTGAGTACAATTTTTACATTATGCTATGCTGTTTAGATAGAGGGTAGGGGGTGCACAGGTTGATTGTGAACCTTAAGACACCCTGTATAGATACCAAAGTGAAGTAATGTTTTAGGCCGCCCTTATGAAGCAAAGATTAAATACTTTGACACGTGAAACTTATGAGTGAAGTTCTCATTATAGCTATTATTCGTCTAATCATTGTTTTACAAATCGATTTGATGCAGTGCGAAGTAATAAAATTCTGGCACGTCGATTATATTATCATACCAATTACTAAGATATACGAGTACAATGCATTTAGTGAGCTTTATTGTTCTGGTAAGTGTTAGTTTCAAAGAAATAAAAATATATCGTGCAGAGTAGGTACCTAATATCTTGAATATATAAAAAAGTTACCCGAATTACTAAATTAATAATTTTGAATGAAGAACGCTTAAATTACTGACAGACGTTTCATAGAAAGTATAGTTTCAGCGAAAGATAAAGGGTGTCTCAGAAGTAAACTGGATTAACGCCTTTAATGTACCTGTACATATATAAAAGGTCAGGGGGCGATTTTTGACTTTCAAGCGCTCGAAATCGAGCGATAATAAATTTAAATAAAAACGAGTGGTCCACACCATTCGTTTTTAGTTATATACCTAGTTGGAAATTTGTTTTGACATTTGTCTGTCAAATCAATCAAAACGTCTTTATTATATTCTCTTTGGATGGAAGTTGACGGAACAAACCTCAAATATCATAGACAAAGAACGATCTAAAAGTTTCATTTATTAGTTTTCATAGTAAAAGTTTTTGGTAAACAGTATTACGCCGCCGAAAGTGCATAAACATAATAATATTCTCGCCACAATTACAACTTCTAATTATGTCGTATGTTTATTTATATTTAAAATATGATTAAAAAAAACACCGGTAATCATTGACTTTCTGCGTACAACGAAACACGTGAATATATAAGTCAATCATTAGCTTTCGAGTGAGAGCTTTAAAAAATACAGATAATGGGTTCATGTGAAAATCATCGTGACATATTTTCTATCACTCGACTTTGATTTCGAGCACTGAAAAGTCAAAAATCGCCCCCGAGGAGCGTGCTGTTAATAAAAATAAGAAAAATCGAAAAATCATAAAAAGTTCTCATCGTTAATGACGAGGCCCACGTTCGGCGATCCAACTAAACTTGTCGTTAGTATAATCACGTTACTAGTCGACGTAAATGTGAATTTGGTCAATCACGACCAAATTATCCGCCTGCTCTTTTTACTAGAATTTTTTTTAGAATGTGGGTGAAATATGAAATATTAAACGTAAATATTAATTTATATTTCAGGCCTCGTTACTCAGTTACGCGATGGTTTGCGCCCGAAGTAAGTAACGTAACAACTTAAGGCTTCTATAAATTATTGTCATAAACTTTATCGTTATCGCATTGTTTGCTTTTATCACTTTTTCAGATAATATTTCTTAAACTTCTAGTTAACGATGGAAAAACAACTATATAAACTATTCGAAATATGTAAAATTCTTCCAGTCAGTCTTTAACACACATATCTACTATTACTAAACAACCATTGCAATCTGGAGCATAACCTGCGACTAAGTAGTTAACCACGACCACGGCACAAGGTCAGTAATGACGGGCAAATTTGACATACCACGCGTTAAGAACTACTATGACGACAGAACACTAAAAAAACGCCTGCCTTATTTGCTAAACAACTTGCCCGTTATTATTAGACAAGAGCCTGAAAGAAAAAAAATGAAAAATTACTTTTAAATTACTTATTTAATAGTTATTAGTAGGTAAATTATAATTAAATTTTAATTTTAGTTATATATTAAGTTAAGAGACTGATCCCACAGTCAAACTGTTGATACGGTTTTGTGGGACAACATTTATCTATAAGAATGCAAAAATATTTAATAATAAAATGCAATTATGAAAACAGATTAATCATGCGCAGGTGTGACAAAACCTCTCACTGCAGAAATAGCCCGAAAGCGCCAACTCAAACTGATCGATCCAAATCCCGCCCCGCAACCAGCGGATAATATTGTTGAAAAATATTATCATAACTTAGGCGGTGAGTATTTATTTATTTTTCATCTTAATTCCTCATAAACAAGTACAAACAAAGTGTCTACAAATCAACCGAATAATCAATCGGAAATTACAGTTGGTGAACAGAAAACGAAGACAGAAAAAAATAACATATTTACAGCATAATAATAACACTACTGCACTAATATAAAAATACAAATCCGTTTATTTGTCCAGTGCCCAGGGCTCCGTGATCAAAGCCAGCCAGCGTGACAGTATTCGTATTTTAATAAAAAAAATTACTAACGGTTTTCCAAAACTGAAGAAATGTATGGAATTCACTTAAGCGGCCTCCGCAATAGATCGTCGCTTACGTCAATCTTATACATTGTATTTAAGTTCGAAAATCGTTAAGCTAGCCCCCAGACCCGTTACTGTTGATATTATACTCTTTAATAAACGAAGAGAACGCGAAATATTAATAAATTAAAAACTGAGAGTGGTACTTGAAACCATATTTTACAAACTATACATTTTGAACACTTGGTTTTATTTTTCCCGTAAAATATAAGCAATTATCTTTAAGTAAGGATCTTTTCATATTTTTCGGTTCACAAACTTCAGAGATAAGGGGGGGAACGGTAATTTTTTGAACATTTTTGGTTATAAATCAAAAAATACTTCACGGAAAATTATAATAAATAATGTTTTGAAATGTGCAGAGCCCTTTCATTTGACACCCCACATGCTATAATAAAATCACTTTCATTTTTCAACCCCCCATTCTAGACCCCTATTGTATTATTTATAAAATTATTTTCATACTTTTTTACTAAAAACAGATGCGGGCAAGCAAGTTACACAATTATGCTAAATTTCAAGTTAATAGCTTGTGTAGTTGCTGAGAAAAACTGCTGTGACATACAGACAGACAGACAACGAAGTCTCACCATAAGGGTTCTTTTTTTACCATTTTGGTACGGAACCCTAACAAGCTTTGACAGCCAAGCATGTTGTATATATTTTAGGAATCATAGTTTGGAGCTTAAATAAATGTCTTCACACGACGGGAATAAAGGGAATCGCACTCATTCATTTTATAACATCAATTCCTTGATAAAGTAAATTTTTTTTTAGTGATGGCGGAAAATTGTAAAGGTACAATCAACCCGGATAAATGTATTTCCTGTGAGTGTCCTGTGATTGGCGTGATAATATGTCACAGGAAGCGGAGCTGTACCAGCGGCGATAATAATACCAGCGCCCGGATCTCACTGAACCTTGTACAAGTAGCAGCCAAAGATAAACTTCAACTTAACTCCAGCCCATACTTACCTCAATATGAACCGGAATACTACGACGAAAAATAAATTATTTGTTGCTGTAGGGTGGAGCTTTCAGTTTAAATGCTTTAAGGTGGCGACTGACTTGTAACATTTCGGTGTAATGTACCACTCGCGGTCCTCATCTAAACGCACCCATTAGATAAGGACGGCGAGTGATTACACCGAAATTGTTACAAGTCAGTCGCCACCTTTATGTTATGTAACAACATCGGGCTTAACATGCATGGATGAGATAAAATTTAACAGGTGCTAGGGAAATGAATACCTACATCGATTCCATATTCTAACGTAAGACTTAACGCTTAAGGTTTAAAATAAAAGCCCCCAAAATGCCAAAGCCCTATAATGTACCCCATTTGACTCTAACAAAAATTTGTATATTCAAGCCAACAGCTTTCTAGTACTAACAGCCGCACTCACGGCCGCACTCAGAGACGTCAAATAAGTTTTAAGTTTCATTAAAGTAGCTGCTGTCACTTTCTTTGCTATAGCAATAGAATAAGACGCAGCAACTTTAATGAAACTTAAAAAATAATTGACGTCTCTGTGTGCGGCAGTCAGAGACGTCACTTTAATCAAACTTAAAAATTAATTGACGTTTCTGATTGCGGCAGTAAGTCTCTAGCTGCGGACGGACGAACAGACGGACGGACGTGGCGAAACTATAAGGGTTCCTAGTTGACTACGGAACCCTAAAAAGCGTTTACCATACATTGAAAAAGTGTATGTTACATTGCACGTACAGTTTGGTGTCAGTCTGACATTCTGGTTAAAATGATGTCAGAATGACCGTCTAACTCACTGACTGGACTGAAATCCCCAGACACATTTAAGACTAAGCCCTCTTATCCCAGGGACGTGATAAAAACGGTACTTTTATCAAATTCCAGAGGGGATGATCAATTTACTGCAGATGTTAAAATGATAAATCGATATGGCAATTTTCTTAGATGCGAGGAGAGACGAGAAGTGATTTGATCACATAAATTACATGTCTTGTCTATGCTTAGTAAAATTACAAAAAAAATGTTTAGTTAAATCAGTGTAGCGATTTTACCAAATCTTGCGACCCTAGACGTACATAACGCTAACGATAACGACGTGACGACGCGGTTAGTCTAGTTGGTAGTGACCCTGCCTACGATGCGGTCCCGGGTTCCAGTCCCGATATGAGCATATATTTGTGTGATGAGCGCGAGCATTTGTTCCTGAGTCATGGATGTTTTCAATGCAATTTAAGTATGTATTTCTCTCCATAAGTATGTTTATCGTTGTCTAGTACCCATATTACAAGCCTAGAGCTTAGTTTGGGACTAGGTCAATTTGTGTGAGATTTTCCCCTGACATTTATTATTATTATTGCGTCAGCTACTAATGTTAATTCCATACATTTTTCGTAACGTTCAGCGAATGCAAGTTGTGTAGCTCTGCTTTACAGATTCTATGTCTGTCTTTAAAACCAGTGTAACAAAAGGGATGTTTTATGCTACCCGTGCGAAGCCGGGGTGGGTCGTTAGTTTAAAGGTGGATATATACGACGCGTGACGGCGCGAGCCAAACCTCAATCTCGTCTTAACGGCTGACCGGATTTGGATACAATTTAACACACAGAATAGTTCTGAACCTGAACTATCTGTGTACCATATTTTACTTTAATCCGTTCAGCCGTTTAGACGAGATTGAAACTCGAGCCTGGCTCCGCTATCACGCGTCGTCTTCAATCCACCTTTACTGTTTAGGCGAAGAACACACGGAACGGTGCGGCGGTGCGCGGACCGCTCGAACGCGTGGATGCACTGCGGAACCGCGCGGTGCCGCGTACGCGTTGTACGGCGGAGAGCCGAGACGAACAAATCGCCGCTTACAGTCCCACTGAACACTACCACGGAGGAGAGGCGACGCCGCGTGCGCTGCGGCTCCGCGCGGCGGCGCGGCACCGTGTGAACGCTCTCGGCGGATTGTCAAACAAATTTTCCGCGCGGTCGAGCGGTCCGCGCACACCGCCGCGATTGGCGGCGCCTACCGCTCTCGTGTGTTCAACGCCTTTACCTATCGCTAAGCAGCAGTGTTCGCATTGTTGCGTTCCGGTGTCGGGGTAAGACGACCGGTGAAATAGCTACCATACAGACAGTCTACGCGTCCAGTAGTCCGGGCATCGGTGCCTTTAATGTCATGAAGGGCGATCAATTTTATCGACAAATCACCCCTCTTAACCCCTCTTAAGTGATATTTTTTTGTCAACAAAGTGCGGGCGCGTGTAGTAAATTACTATTCGGCTCCGACACCGATGCCCGGACACCCTGTATATTGTTTAGGACTGGCATTTGCAGTCTTGAGATTGGACCTCGGGTTTTGTACTTTGTGCCATTGGCTCTTATACCGCTCTTAGGCTCTTTTACACCGAAGCTGTGCTAAGCTGCTAAGCTAAGGATGTTTTAATATCCACCAATTGAGATCGTTTATTTTCATAGCTTAGCTTAGTACTGGTGGAAACGGGAAGCTTTGACCTCGCTCACCGTTTAGCTATCTCGCACATTTTTGGTGGAAAATCAGCCTTATTTAACATATTTTAAGAGCTGTTGCACCGAAACTATGTACCAAATTTGTTTTTAAGTTGATGTTAACTTAATGTATGTATGATATATCTCTAGTAGTCAGATTGACTCGTTTGTTATAATTATGTAATTCCGATGACAATACTATAATATGAATTCAAGGATCGGAAAAACGCCCGTCATTTTGAAAACATAACCCTGTTCCGTACAGCAGATAAGTACTACCTTATGATGTTAATAAAAAATATTATTAGGTATTTTATAAATTTATTATACCATAATTTATATGAAGGGATGTTTACAGAAACAGCATTACTAAAATTTTTGGTGGATTTGAGTTATTGATATTTTAGTGTTCATCTAAGAAGGAGCTACAAGTAGTGCAAAAGATATTGTCCAAAAATGACTCCATTTGTCAAAAATCGTTCCCTTAAAATTCGTGATTAGAATATTAGGTATGTATTTTATCTAACTGGCCAGTAGTAAACAAAGTCATTGAAATCAAGTATGAGTATGTATTTATCTATCATCACGTGAGATAAATACATACTAAATTACCTACTCTTATGAGTAGGTCATTTATCGATAAATGGGTTAAACAACGTACTAGATATTTTGTGTAAACGTGTTAGTAAATAAATAATATAAAATATAATATCGTAACATCATAAGGAAGTCTCTGCTGTACGGAACAGGGTTATGTTTTCAAAATGACGGGCGTTTTTTCGATCCTTGAATATGATACCATGAAGATGGCACAATGAGGGAGGCTGAAGGTGGCAATAGGAGCTCCTCAGTGGCAAATAGGGCCGTCGAGTTTGAATTATTTTGTATGGTCGTTTAATAGTGAGTAACAATTAATAAATAATAAATATAATAATAAAAATATTTTACAGTGTTGTGTTTTAGACAGAGTCATACGAGAGAACGCTCTTAACATATCGTATTATTTAATGCAGAAAATGACGACGAATTTAGATAACGACTGCGTTGAGAGAAAGTAACTATTGCGCAAGACGATTGCAATGTGTTAAGCAGCTATGTTATTCTGTTAAAACAACGTCATTCAGTTCTACTCAGTCGATGAATATCCGGCGAATTTACATCGTCCGTCAAGGTGGGTAAATGACATTCAACTGCCTGCACTAAGTAATATTAATAACCAGGGAATCATGTCACACAAATTCAATTGTAGCTAATCTGATATCCAAACTCGATAATTCTGCGTAATTTTTACCCAGTCTTTTTTTATTCTGGATTTTTCCCAGGCGCATGTTTGCCCAATTAAAATGGGGACAAACGCGAATGGAACAATTGCTACGTGGAATTAACGAATTTGGGGAACAGACCGATACATCCGAATAAACACTTATAAAAATAAAAAACATCCATAACACAGAAGTCATACAAATATTTGCCCTAACCGGGAATGGAACCCGGGATCGCTAGTTTCGTGGGCGTAGAAGTTGTTTATCGCTGTTCCCTCGAGAACTGTCCAGTTTTCCGGGATAAAAAGTATTATTTGTCCTTTTCTAAGACTCAAACTATCTCCATATCAAATTTCATCGAAATCAGTTCAGCGGTTTAGCCATGAAAGCGTAACAAACAGACAGAGAGTAACACACATTTATAATATTCGTACAGATGACTTTTGTATTAAGAGTTAAGCGTCCATGCAAATGAAAATTCGCCGACGACCTCGCCAGCAAAGCAGACTGTGTAAGGAAATAACACGGTTTGAGAGGACGCACGCGGCGACAAGCCCACATAGTATGTATGTATGTAAACTTTATTGCACATAAACCAGTTGACAAATTAATGTACACAGAAAAGAAATTAAAATAATGTACAATGGCGAACTTATCCCTTTAAGGGATCTCTTCCAGTTAACCTTAGTAGTTATCTTAAGTGACATATGTTATTCTTATTCTTATGTCTGCACCCGTATTATGGTCGTCTTTATCGCTGTGGATAAGTGTAGATAAAGCATCCGTCACTTTCGCACTCACTTACTGGTCAGAAAGTATGTTTTATCTCCGTATATCCACACGATGAAAACGATCATATTAGCACGCAGTTGTCTTAAAAATCGATCTTGCTGACATCATTAAATAATATTACATTATGGCCTATACCTCGTTTATTGCTAATAGTATGTACAGTCACCACACGGGATTGTTGAGCCACTATAGAACCCTCTCACAGAAAGTCGACGGAAAATTTTGACGTAATTTCTTTTGAGCGACTTGACGTTGTCATTATGACAGGGTTCTATGGTGGCTCAACAATCCCGTGTGGTGACTGTACAAGGAAAATAAAGATTTAAATTTAGAATTCGTATTAACTTACAAGTACCACTACATATGCCGTTCCGAACTCTCGCTGATAATTATGATTAAAGTAGAAGTTATTCGAACTTATTTTCTTGGCTAATGATCTAGATTCCATCGATGTTTTTTTTTTATAGATTTCGTGATACATTGAGCTTCTGTGATAACAACTGCATTTGCTTTAGTATCGAACTTTTAATTTTCAACAAAAAAAATAGGTATTTATTCTATTTTTAATTTATAACCCTACTGAAAATAATAACGAATTTTTTCATGAGAACCACACTGGCTCGGTGACCAATCAATTGAGGAAAGGTGAATCGAGATAAACAATCTCAGCAATCTCTACAAGTAGTAATAATATTCCTATTTAGTTTATAATGTAATGTGAATTGCTGCAAGGTATTTCTCAACCTGACATGTCTCAATTTATTTATTTAATTGTTTCGTCAATTTTCCTCGATCGAATTTACGGCGAAGGTTCAGGAATCACAAAAGTAATAAAAGTTTTTTTGGGTTAAAATGTTACTTTTAATGATGTTCAATGAAGAGGCAATATGAGAAAATCTCCGAACTCAGTCACTTGAAAATGGTTGTTTCTACTTGAAAATGCTTGAAAAGCTCGATATGTCGTATTTTAAATTGCTCCGATCAGTAAACATAGTACGCGCTGCCCTGCACGATTTAAAACGCAATAAGTGCACTACGGCTACCATATCTTGAGCTCACACAGATTGCCTGATGTTCAAAGTTAGAGATAAAGTGAAAAAGTAATCAAGATTACTATTACGTATAGGCGGCTTTTATTATTACTGTAAGCTTACCAATTGGGATTATTCATATTTTTACAACTACTCTAATTCGAAAACCATTTCGAGGAATAGGGTTTTAAACCCGTTCTGCATTATTAAGTTTTTGAAATATTTGACGACGCGGTTAGCCTAGTTGGTAGTGACCCTGCCTACGAAGCTAGCGGTCCCGGGTTCGAATCCCGGTATGGGCATATATATTTGTGTGATGAGCGCGAGTATTTGTTCCTGAGTCTTGGATGTTTTCTATATATTTAAGTATGTATTTCTCTATATAAGTATGTATATCGTTGCCTGGTACCCATAGTACAAGCCTAGAGCTTAGTTTGGGACTAGGTCAATTTGTGTTCGATTGTCCCTGATTTATTTATTTATTTACCTATTTCGGATATTTTAACACAAGTATATTTAACCTATGTTTGACTTTCGTTTTCGGCTTGAAGCCCTCCTAGGTGTATCTTACGGGATCGGCGAAAACCGCTGGAAATAGTATGTTTTAATACACTATTACAATCACTTTTTATCATTAGATATCATTTGATTGTTGAAATTTATTACAAAATGCCATCCCAAATTTAAAATAATCATGTCATCCATAAAATTTCTGCTAAATAAATAAAGATATTAAAACAAAACTATTGTGTCAAATACAAAATTAATGAAATTGGTCTCTTAAAATTGCCTATTCTTTCGAATTAGAATGTAAAAACCGAGAGTTATTTTTTATGAACATTGCCATCCCAATTAACGATAGTCGTTCAAGCATACTTTAGCGCCTGCGCAAACCGGCGGAGCGCAGAGCAGATCACTTTAAATTTATCAATGTATATTCTTCCCTATTTTAATTACAATAAGGTATAAATTTAGAGCCGCAGCCGCAGAGTAGAAATCCCCCGTGATGCTCCGAGGTCGGTCTCAGAGCATTCAAATTTATACCTTATTGTAATTGAAATAGGGAAGAATATACATTGATAAATTTAAAGTGATCTGCTCTGCGCTCCGCCGGTTTGCGCAGGCCCTTAGCGCTTGTTCTGCTACTTAAGTCTAGCAATTCTTACTGTATGTTTATAAATAATATACTTTTGGATCAACCAAAGTCTGTTGACAAGTGTATAAGAGGGGTCTACATCGGGTGGCATAATCATTGTTTGACCTAATGTATCGTTTGGTCGAAAATAATTTGATCGAAAACGTTTTTATCAACTATAAGGGTTTTTTTTTCAGAATTATTATAAATCTAACCTAACCTAACCAACAGCTACACAACATATTAAAACCTGAAATTTCAGCCTAAAAGGATGTCAGGCAAAAAGATTTTTGACCAAACAATACATTACTTAGATCAAATAGTTTTATTCATGTCAACGGGCTCCCGTTTGTATTAGAGATTAAACAAAATTAGCCATAATGGTAACAACATGGCTATACATAAAGTGAAATAGAGTCGAGGATTTCTTGTCTCTGGCAAAATTACAATCAGTTTACAATGCGATTTGTTATTAAAATACCGTTCATAATTAGGCATTCAACTTTGTTAACAAAAAAACCCTTATGAACACTACTTAGCTGTCAAAGACATTCTACAACGACTCTTACGAACATTATTACATGAATCAGTGATACTAATCAAAGGTTACAAGGTAACATTATATTCACTATTATTGCAACTCTTTAGTTTGATTGCGACCGAACTACAGTGAGGCTGATATGAAAATTTTCAAATCCTATTTTTTGGTAAGTTAAAATTAAATATTGCTATATAAAAGATGCAAAAATGGATTTGTTATTTTTTTCCAAATGTAGTAAACGAAATTGCACCGCGTCGATAAAAACTAACGCTTATTCTTGATACGCAAAAATTTTAAAATTTAAGTTCCTCAATAAACTGGAATCCCGCAATTTAACTTTTACATAAAGGCCGTTGTGCTGCGTGTAATATGGTGTGGCGTTTAGGCGACGTTGAGAAAGTATTCTAGTATTTGGGAATTTTGTTAATTTAAGGATGAGCGAAAAAATGTGGCAGCCCTAACAGGTTTATGAATGATAATTAATACATGATGATTAGATATACAAACCGCGGATATTTAAGGTTATTTCAAATTTAAATTTGCCACATACAGCAGTATGTGGCAAATGTTAAATTTTAACACGAGGTTTGAATATTTCAGGTGGTCGTATGTTTTGGCTACGCTTACAGTTCTCAGCAGGATTATGGCGAGTTACGCGGTAAGGAGTAAAACCTTTTTTTTCTGTTAGACAAGGTAAGATTTTTTTTTCAAACTTATACTACGTTACAGCCATAAACTAGGCGCAACCTGTATCTTGGCCAATGAGTTGATTTTTGCACTAATGGCTTAAATTATATTGGCTTAAATAATTAAAAATAAATTAATAATTTAATTAGTTACCTATTTGATTAATAATTAATTAGTTAAATAATTAAATCAAATTATCCACTGGCTTGACAAATACGGGAGCTGGAAAGTTTTTTTTAGTAGTTTTTAAATGCTTATATTATCCTTATATTATTGACGACGCGGTTAGCCTAGTTGGTAGTGACCCTGCCTACGAAGCTAGCGGTCCCGGGTTCGAATCCCGGTACGGGCAAATATTTGTGCGATGAGCGCGTGTATTTGTTCCTGAGTCATGGATATTTTCTATATATTTAAGTATGTATTTCTCTATATAAGTAAGTATATCGTTGCCTAGTACCCATAGTACAAGCCTAGAGCTTAGTTTGGGACTAGGTCAATTTGTGTGAGATTGTCCCTGATATTTATTTATTTATTTATATTTATCCGTATTTTTTGGCCGTTTTTATTTTTAATTTCACTTTTTGCCATATCTTTTACGATTTTTTCATGTTTTCATGCAAGAAAAAATAGTTCATGCGTATTATTGGTGCCAGTGTGTTTCGAAGGGAAGGATAATTTGCACCAGAAAAAAATGCATAAAGAAACACGACCAAACTCTTTCAGGCCGACCTCCCCCACAGATTGCCCGCCCCCGTTCCATGAGCTCTGGTCTCAGAACTTCACAAGAATCGCCGGAGTGGAAAAAGTTCATCGGTAAATATAGATGATAGTGATTAATAAAACGTGAAATTTCGATTCTGCTTAGATACTCAGCCAAGCAACCAATGATCATTAGGTAAATGCGGAAGTTTGTGAGTGTATTTGTTTTACTTTCACGCTGAAACTTGGAATGGAGATAGTTTATTTCCCTGATTACACATAGAATACCTCTTTTCTCGAAAAAGTCACTCCCGTGGGTTGGCAAACTACTAATTCTAAACGGACGAACTCGCGGGCAGAAGCTAATATCAAGTGAATTGAGGAAAGCCTCAATGAGATAAGTAAATGGCTTTATTGAACAACTTCAAATGAAAGGAGGAGGTTATGTATTCAATTTTTTTCTGTAACAGAGGAAGCTGCTACTTGTACTGCTGGTGAAGGTAGAATGGACCCGGATGGCTGCAATTGGTGTAACTGTGTTGAGACGGGAGTTATGATATGCAGCAGGAAGAAGTGTGTAAAGAAACGTGAAGAAGGTCTCTCAGGCCGACCACCACGAATTGCTTCGCGACCCAGATTGCAAAAATTAAAAAAGCTCGCCGGTAATTTTTTCCACTTAAGGTTTATAGTTGTCCTGTACCCCTAGTACATAACATGCATAGGGGCCTTTTTACTCGACTGAGCGAGGCAAAAGAAGGTTGATTTTAACAGTCTGTGTATTATATAGGTATGTATGTGACCAGAGATGTTCTCCTAAATAATTGGTGTCATACTCGTCGGGATTTAGTTTCCTACTTTTGAATTATTAAAGATACCAACGCCGCTCTTGTAAATGACCCCACAAAGATGATGCCTGGCTTGACGCTGACTGAAAGTTCTGAACTCGCTTAAACAGATCACCCGATCGAAGCACCCGACCAGACACTGTCCCACGTGGTAAACGAATGTTCACTTCGCTGTTTTCCAGGTGGCATGACGGAGTTACATGAATTTTCACCTGTCACAGCTATGGTACGGTACTGAGCTACCGAACCCTAAAAACGCATTTTAGTCAGATGGATTTTTTTTCTGTAACAGAAGAAGCAGCTACATGTAACAAGGGTGACCGTACAAAAGACTCTGATGGCTGCAATTGGTGCGAGTGTATCCAGACCGGAGTGATGATATGCAGGAGAATGAAGTGCGTTAAGAAACTCGACCGAACTCTCACAGCCCAGATTGCTTCACGGCCCAATTTGCAAAATTTAAAAGAGTTCGCCGGTAAATATAGAAATTTGTTTGTTGTTACTAAAATGTGACAAATTAATTTCTTTCTAGATTTGGGTAAAAAAAGTACATATCCCTACTTAAATGATTTCAGCCCACGTACTTACTGTACACAACTTCAATTGTTGAAACACAGTTGTAACCTGTCATAACGATAGCGACAAGGGGAACACTATGACAAAATGAATCATTGACTCTTATGACAGGCTTTTATAGCTCCAAAATTATCTTTTAACCAACCAATCTTTTTCCTCGTTGAACCATCCCAAACTTTGTTATGTTACAGAAGAATCAGCTTCCTGC
The DNA here is from genome assembly GCA_963241965.1 of Tortrix viridana. Taxonomy (NCBI): domain Eukaryota; kingdom Metazoa; phylum Arthropoda; class Insecta; order Lepidoptera; family Tortricidae; genus Tortrix; species Tortrix viridana. The sequence continues at coordinate 5,119,936 of OY725192.1, forward strand.
ACCGTGGGTGAACGTACAAATGACCCCGATGGCTGCAACTGGTGCGAGTGTGTTAGGGCGGGAGTGATGCTATGCAGCAGAAAGATTTGCTTGCCGGAATCCGACGAAATTCCTTCAGTAGGTTTTTCTGTCGACCAGGACGCATCACTCATCATAACATCTGAGGAAGCTGAGTCTTCTCGAAAGGGTTTGTCAGACCCCTACAAGTTACATGGTGAGTAACGAACATTGATCCTAGGGTTATATTATAACTGAACACGCGCGCGCGCGGATACGGTAGCCTAGTTAGATCACCGGTAAGGGCAAATATTTGTGTAAGTATTTGTTTCGGAATCTTGAATATTGTCTATGTATTTCAATAAACCCAGATAATTAACAGTACTCGGCGGTTTATAGCTGTCACACTCTCTCTGGCATCTGTCAGTACATGTTATGTCAGAGAGAGTGTGACAGCGATATATAGCCGTCATAGCCGAGTACTCTGGTTTTATTATAAGTATGTATATTCTCTCTATAGTACAAGCCTAAAGCTTAATTCGGGACTAGGTCAATTTGTGCGACACTGTCCCTTTAATTTCTACCCGACTTCGCGAATCAAAAAGAAGTGTAATGTCTCAGACAAAACTGCTGTAGCAATTGCTACCTCATTACTAAGATGATAGGACTGAATCTGCTTTGGCTATTGAATTTGAGATATCGCCTTTTAGCTTAAGACGGCAGAATCTATGTATGTATGTGACCGAAAATCCGATGTTCCGCTCTAGCTCCTAAACTATTGAAACGATTTTAATAAATAGGGTGTCATGTGATTCATCAAAAACGTGCATTAGGTAGGTACTAGTCGGGTTTTAGTTTTTGAGGTTATGTTAGATTATTAATGTCGGATTCCACCAACCACTTAACAGATAATTAGAGTATTAACAGCTGTCAAAATGTATGAACTAACAGTCGATTATCATCTAATCCTTGTTATAATTTTGATTGTTTCAGATCAAAGTATCAGATGGCGCTCCGGATGGAAAGAAGATTAAGCTAACTTGCCACGTCTGTTATTGCTTATATCGAGGAGTGTTCTAGCATTAAGGGGAGTAGCTGTGGTAGCAAGGGTACGAAACCAGAAGCTAAAAAAAAAAACAAAAGTTAGCATTACCTGAAAATAGCGATTACTGGGCATATTACTAGGATGTTTGTTCTGCATTCTGCATCACAATTCCATTAAATGTACCTGTTTTAAAATAAACTATTTCAAATGAACATGCTAAACAAGAAGCGGCCTTATTACTTTACTACATTAGTTTTAGACTCCCTTATACTAGTGATTCTGTGAGCTGTAGACCACGCGACAAACTTTAACTTTGCCGTTGGATAACTGTTATCCCCATACATCGACATAGGTCGCGGTCAGTTCACCAACACCGCAAATAAGTTGGTAATCGCAAAAACCCCATATCTCCGCCATTTTGAAAAGAATCGAAAAACTGAATCGACAAAAAATTCCATATAATTACCTATCGAACCTGCTCACAAAATTTCACGAGAAATGTGACCTGTAAAGAACAGCCGGACTGCCAGACATACCGTTTTGCCCAAGCTGAAGCTGAAACAGATGCTTCGCTCGCTCGGTCAATTAATACAGGAGTTCAAAAATCACAGCCAAAAACTCGACTGGCTACTAGTATGACGCGCCCTTATAATTTCTATACATACGTATGGACGTTTCATATGATACCCCATTTATTAAAATCGGTCCATTAGTTTAAGGGCTAGTGGAACATCCGATTTTGGGTCACAAACATACATAAATACTTACATGCATTAATAGTCTGTTAAAACCATTATCCTTCTGTTATCTTCGCGCAGTCGGGTAAAAAGACGTCACAAATTAGGGTACGGGTTAAAAAGAAGGGAATAAAAACGTGGTAAAATGTTTAAAGATTTGGCTTATCTACAATCTAGGATCAAATTAATCTACAGGTAGTGGATCAATGATGTAATTTCTGTATTACTTACATCACTGCAGTGAATTTCATAGATAACCGATATCTGTACATATATATCTAGACCAAGGAAACACCTAAATATATTTTTTCCGAATAATCTTTACAAAAGCTATGTATGTATATACATTTATACATAATTATGTATTATATCTAGTCTCAGTTGTCCCTATAGGAAATGTATAAAAGAATAAAAACATAGTTCAAAATGCTCTTACACGAGTCGTCGCGAAGCACTATTCACAATTTAGGCAGGACATTACCTTTCAAATAGAACCGGTTGACGATTGATTAACTTGTTTCAATAATTACCGTATTTGAGCTAATTAGAAAACCAATTACTGACACAAATTGGCATTATTGGCATGGGAAATTAACACATTTGTTCTGCTGAAACAGTTGGTGCCTGTAGCTCAAGAATTTCAGCTGTACCTATTGCACAAAGTGGGATATAAGTATGAGAACTCGCTTCGTTCTCTTGGTAAGCTTGCTTAGCTGAAGTATGGGTTACCTAATTGAAACAAAATTTAATATTGACAACGCGGTATAAATTGTTTGTAATGATTCTGGCTACGAAACTAATGTCCAATATACTTACTTGACGTTTTGGGTTCAGTTTGACTTGTATAGCACCCACGCTGGGACAAAGCTCTACTCCAAAGAGAAACACTTATAAAGAACACCTGATAGAAAATGGGTTAAACAGTTTTTCAGTCTTTATATCTTTTCAACCCTTTGCATTTCCTTTTGTGTTCCTTCATAAAAACAATTTTATATTTTGTAGGATAGTTAATCAGCTTCATCACTTATTACGTCACTCTTTTTTCTAGGGCGCTTAGTATTCGGTATTTACGAAAAACCGAAAAATGGCACCTTTAAACCAATTACCCGCCGAACGCATGCGGCTCTCGTTGGGGATTTAAGATACTTTTATACCGGGGGTCGCCCGTACCACAAAAAACATTAACACAGATTACACGATTTATTTTTGCTTCGTCAACTAGGTTAATACTGCAAGCTGCTCTGCGGTTTTATAATTATAGTTGGAATCTATTATTAACACTAGAGAGCACTGGAAAGTAATTTTTTACCTCATCAGCTTGGAGCCTACTTTGTCTTTCAAAATCTGTGTGCAAAATTCCACTTTACCTGCAAGCCCGGAAAGCGTGTAGCTCTTGCGCTAACGGCAGGGTTCCGTGAATAAGAAAATTGATGTTATGCTAGTGGATTGATTTTTCTGGCACCTAGTGTTTTTACTTGTTATGGTGGGGTGCCAAATGTTGTGTTTCAAATAAAAACTTTAGAGCCTTGCATATCAAGTAACCGTTGTTTTAATTGTTAAATTGCAAACCTCTCGTATTGAAAACCCAGTACAACTACGACGTGTTGAATTATGGTGTTTAATGTTTCAGGCAACTTTTGTCATATTCACCTTTAGCTTCGCTAATGGTGGTAGATCAAAAAATCAAGAATATGAGTTGTTACGCAGTAAGTATGTAATTTCATTTGATTGCGATGTACTTGTGCCAGCAGCGGACTTGAATAAATTTGATTAGATGCTTAAAACATCGCCAAGAATCAATGTACATTCAATTTTTTTTAAATGCGTACTGTCCATATAATATGCGGTCAATTTTGCCAATGTCAGTGTTTGAAATACGGTGTTCGGTTTTCGAAATATTGTTCGGTTCTTATCCTGATAAATGGGAGGTCCGTAGCGAGAGTGTCAATCGCCACACGCTCCGATCACTCCGCCACGCTTCACTTCTCAAAAAACAAAGAAAAAACAATCGACACGTACAGCAACCAACACTTCCGCCACAGAACCAATGCTACATGGAACGATAACTAACCCTTTTATTCAGAAACGCACAATAAAAGTATTTAATTCAATTCACTTTCTTTTGTTTACCAAAAAGCTAGACTAGAAAAAGATGTGTGTCATGAGGGTGCTGCTTTAGAGATCAAAATAGTAGCATTTATTATAGTATAGAGTTTTTAATGATTTAGGAAATATGGCCGCGCCTTATATAACCAGAAGGTTAGGCTTTTCTTTAGTTATTATGCATAACTTAGGCACAGACATAGGTAATATTGAAAAAATTATATATTCTAGATGAAGCAAAAGTATGTAAGGAGGGCACCGTTTCTATTCGTTTAGTTTTTAAACCAATCGTGTCATTGGTAAATCACGTGATGCGAAGAGTCAGTCTACCAGTGATCTACCAGTGACGCGATTGATTTAAAAACTAAACAAATAGAAACGCTAGTTAGCGATGGGCATCTTGGCTAAGGGTTCAGGAATTTTTCAGACGGCTCAAGATCCTTACTTTACCTACTGTTTACATATTCATCTGCGTGTAAATATATTAGATCGAACTTAGACAAATATACGCCTCGTGCGCAAAACTATGATAGACAAACGCGGGGCCGCGCCGCCCTGCACGTGCCCCGGCGCAGGCTCGCGAAGGTTCGAAATTCGCTCAGCGTCATAGGAGTCAAAATTTATAACTCACTGCCAGCTGATATTGTAAACTCAAGTAGCAGTGCAACGTTCAGTAAAAAACTAAAGCTACCGCTACAAAATCTTGCGTGCTATTAGTATTGACGAATTTATCTCTAATGATTGTACCTACTAAATTGAAGAAATGAGAATATAATTGTATAATTTAAATTGTAATTAAGATGACCAAATTATTTGATTAAATTGTAATATTATGTATTTTTTGACCTATAATATTTCATATTATCAATAAAGAATCTGAATCTGAATCTCCGCTACGCTCAGGTATCCATTTTAGAACCACTCGATCAATTTTGGAATCCTCGCTAACTCGGGATTCAATACTGGCTCTCGCGCCAAATAACAACATTGCAGCCTTGCATAACAAATAACTATTTTTCACAGGTGGAATGTTTCAATCAAATTATAATAAAAGTAAGGACATAAAGTGAACTTCATTACTTTAGCATCTCCTTCTCCCTTAGTCAGAAGGTCGTTTAGTCAGCTCCTATTTAAACTACTACTAGATAGGGCAAAGGAAAGAGCTATCTATGCATGATGTTTCTCTATGAGGTCGAATCATGAATTATTAGATTACCGAGAAATGAGGACTAAAGTTACCGAACTAGTTAATTAGAAATGGCAGTGAACGGGACACATTGCTCGCAGAACTGATGGTCGTTTGGGTGGAAAGGTTATAGTGTTATTTAGCCTCCCACGACGATTTGGTGAAGATCGCGGGAAGCTGATCATGAGCTGAGCACAAAACCGACCGTCGTATAGATCCTTGGAGAAGTCAGTGGACGGCATTTGGCTGGCCCCCAAGCATGCAAGCACGGGATACAATTTGACAGGTGCTAGGGAAATGAATATATCTATTCCATATTCTAACGTAAGACTTAACGCTTAAGGTTTAAAATAAATAATATAGTGGATACCTCTATATAATACCTCCCTACGATGTTCCACGATGTGCTATACTAAATTGTATGCACCATGCAACGTCAATTTAAGTGACTTTTGTAAATTAATATTAAAGAATAGCAAGTACTATATTTTTGTGACACAGTCTCGGGAAACTTTATTCCTTTAATTGACTAAAATTATCCTTAACTCTTTTTTTCTAGACTCTGCATTAAACTGCAAACCAGGTCGTGCACCGATCGTTATTGGCTGTCGTTTGTGTATGTGCCTAACACCCGGAGTTTTGTCCTGCCGCAACACTACATGCAAAGAAACTGGAGACTAACTAAGCAGCTCATGTCAATAAAGTGAATTGAAATTTAAAGATAAATAATGCTTGTTTTAATATTAGTTTTACTCATAATAAAAGTAATAAAATATACATTCCGTTATAATAAACAGCGCCGTAGACCGATTTAGCAACCGCTGGTAACCTCTTTTTAATGCTAGGAGGCAAACGGGCAAGCGTTGATGAAATGTGATCTCCGCCGCCCATGGACATCTGCAACTGCAGGAGAGGAACCGCAGATGCGTAGCCGGCTTTTGAGATAAGTATGCTTGTCTCTTGAAGATGCGGAAGCTTTAGCGGGTCGCAATATACCACCGCAAAAAGCTGGTTCCATAAAGCGGTCGTGCGCGGTGTGCTCGTAAAGCTCCGTGAAAACACACAGTAAGTACACTGCTATCCATCGATCGAGGTGGTGAGGATGGATAGACAGCCATTTGCGAGTACTTAGTACCGTAAAAGAACCTAGCTGCAGGCAGAAACCCAAATAGTTTCTCGGAGCACTTCCTATCATGCGGTAAAAAATAATGCAAATGACACAACGTCCCTCCGCTCTGCCAGTAGGTCGAGCCAACTAGAAAGTACCAGACTGTGACAACCCGAGCCGCTCTACTCTGAATACGATCAAACTGGCATACTGGATAAGGAGTTGATATTAGGGTGCTCCGAGATCGGAACGATATTCCATATACAAGGTGGGCCAAAAGAAATCACCCTATTGGAAGATGCTCTCATTTTTGCAAAGTCGCCAATGTCAAATCTGTTTTGACATTTGTGGACTTGACAGATGCAAAATACAAGTGAACAAGCCATGGAGCGATACACTCCCCAAGAACGCGGAATAATCGTGTCTATTTTTTTGCGTAACAATTCAAAAAAAGAGAGTCAAACAACATCGGATGACTTCTTTTGGCCCACCTTGTACATACTAAGCCTTGCCTGTGCCTGGTAAAGGTGCAGACTCAGCTTTTTTGAAGCCAATTTAGCTTTTCCTGCCAAAAGACCGCGGAACTGAACGGCACTCGAAATGTTGACGCCCAGAATTCCAATAGTCGGCTTGGCATCAAGGGAACTCCTTCAAAATTAAGAACTACGACAGAGGGACGTTGTCCCTTGAGGAACCTTGTGTCGGAGTTTTTTTTAAATCAAAAACAGATGCGTGCGGCCAAGTTATAATAAGTATGCCAAATTTAAAGTTGATAGCTTTCGTTACCTTTCGTTACTTTTTATCTCGTAACCTGGTTTTAAATTTAATAATAATTACCATTTTGGTACGAAACCCTAATGATGATTAGCGTACTTAGAAATAAACCTCTACATTGAAAAAAAAAAACAAAAAAAAACGAACAGCGTAAAATGTAATTGTGTTAAATTACGGAACGCTGTGATTTGATAAAGTCAGGCAAATAACGAAGTAATTAAGCCTGCATGTACTTCAGAAAAGGATGGTAATGAGTTTGGCAGCGAAAAAAAACACGTGTTTTTCACAATGATATAATAATATCATTGGTGTATACACAAGTAGTTAATGCCGGCATTGATCAATTTGTTAGAACGTCAAAAATGACGGCAACCGTAGTTTTTTTTAATTCAAAGACAATCTAGAGTCAGCCTCTACTATCATATCGTTCGATATCAAATTATCAAGGAACATACGAGATTTGTCAAAATTGTATGCAATTGACATTTCATTTCGAATTAAATGTCATCTCGAATGATATTAGAATTGAGGCCAAATAAAATTGTTTTGTTTTTCGAAGATGTTCGAAATTTGAAACTCATTACTTTATCAAATTTTATATCGTTATAAGAACATTATGTTACTGCTACAGATAAGAAAATTATCATAGTAAAATTGATTGTTGTAATGCTGGTCATTGCCAACGGATTCTGAACGCATTATAGAGGACTTATGATATGTGTGTAGATAAAAATCTTTTATACAACTTGTCCTAAATTTTTTTACAAACAAAACAAAAAATATCAGCCAAATCGGTCGAGCCGTTCTAAAGTTACATACACTCGGCAATTGATTTTTATTTATATAGATATACAAACATTAAACTGTCTACTAAAAAGACCAACGTCTTGTAAGCAGTTGGAAACATTGTCGCGTGCTACAGTTCTATAACTTGTTTATTCCCATTCCTGGTTGGGACTTTCTAAAGGTACAAAATAATAAGTATTTTTAATATAGTTGCTAAAAACTGGCACTTTTTGTAACTCGGTTCGATCGGTTAAATGAGTGAAGTATGTTGTAAACGACTTAACGAGGATTGTCATTAAATAAAATGTCGTTAAAACAAAGGAAACACAATAGGTACCCTGAATACATTCTGCAAGCCGCGACAAGCATTCCCAATATCGTAACGAATTTAGAAAACAGGTACAGCATTAACGTAGACTAATGAGATTTAAATCTGTACCCACGTCATTGACAATTCGTCCTAATGGAAATTTGTAGTTTTCAATACCTTATTACGATAACATGTAATATAATTTAATAAGTAATGTTTTCGTTTTCGATAGCAATCAATTAATTTGTTTCGCTGCAACATTATTCGGCGGTTAATCAAGGACTTAGGTTGTACCTACTGGACAATAAAGCGGCATAAAAATGCGAAATATATGCGTTCTTTTGGTAAGATTTCACGGCTACAAAATATACGATATAATGAAAATAATATATAATGGGTGTTTTTTTATTCGTCTTAAACATTTTGGGGGTTAAATCAGTAAGTCATACTGACCAACTTTCACTATGAGACCAACCCCGAAATCGCGAAAAAAAATTTGACCCTCCCATACAAAACATCGTCAGCTGACTAGCCAAAATGTATGGGATGGTCAATTTTTTTTTCGCGATTTCGGGGTTGGTCCCATAGTGAAAGTTGATAGTGAAAATGTTTAAGACGAATAAAAAAACACCCTGTATTAACCAAATCCTGTTAATATAACAAACACGAACCGTAAACCATAATGACAGTTGTTTCTTTACAAGCTTCTTATTAGCGGCGAACGTCCACATAGTTTTTTACCTACAATAAAATGTTTTGTTGATTTTAATTATTATTATAAGTTGAAGAATTTTTAAGCATATACAAGGTGGGCCAAAAGAAGTCATCCGATGTTGTTTGACTCTCTTTTTTTGAATTGTTACGCAAAAAAATAGACACGATTATTCCGCGTTCTTGGGGAGTGTATCGCTCCATGGCTTGTTCACTTGTATTTTGCATCTGTCAAGTCCACAAATGTCAAAACAGATTTGACATTGGCGACTTTGCAAAAATGAGAGCATCTTCCAATAGGGTGATTTCTTTTGGCCCACCTTGTACAATAATACTAACCAATATTATATGCTACTTCATGGAAACTATTTTGTTAGTTTTCAAATTGCAACTTAGTATAAAATTACTTTCAATGATAAACAAACACTACTCAATAAAGTTCTGCTTATTTTTATTTTATTTATTTATGTATTTATTTCGAACCTTACAGTTCATAGATGATTAATAATAAAAATCTTAAACTATGTTAGTAAAAAAAAAAAAAAAAAATATATGCACAATTAGGGTAAAATGTCCCCTCTGGACTCCACATGGACTGAGTTCCAGTGGCGAACTATGGGACAGTGCAACCTGTCAAGTATCTTGTTCAGGAGGCTGCTGGAACTGCCACGTATTCGATGCATCAGGGAGGCAACTCTTTTGCGCATTATGGCCTGAAAGCCATCGACACGAGCCTCGGCAAACATGCCTGATGCACTGCAGAATCGAGGCTTAGATGAAAAATTAAAATGTGCTCAAATCTGGCTTTACTGAAAAAACAACATTAGTATACGTGTTTAAAATAATAAGAATAATGAATTTTTCCTCAATAAATAACCTCAATATTGAAAGCTCGTATGGGTATCAAAGCGCACTCACCATCAGATGGCCTGTGGGCTCATTTGCCTTCTTCGTGTCATTAAGAAATAACTCCTCTAAACTACTTTAACCTAACACCGTAAATGCAAATGTTAATAATGAATGATCGTATTTCTTATTTCAGGCAATTCTTATCTCACTAACCTTCACCTTCGTTAATGGTGGTGTAATAAAAAGAGGAAAATACGCTAAAGAGAATTATATAAAGTTACGCTGTAAGTATGCAAGCGGAGGACAGGGCGCGACGTGAATGGAAGGCACCACACCAGCCTCAAAGACACATAAATTAAACAATTATAAATGTATAAATTGAACATTAAATACACCTGGCACGTACACGGGACATCTTTTAAGGCTGATATAATTTAAGTCCTACCGATTTTCAGAAAACTGTGCTAAAAATAATTTTTGAAATCGGTTTGAGCTCGAGCTAGGCGATGACAGACAGACGAAAAGACACGCATAAAGACACAAACAAGTAATTATTTTAAATATATAAAATACTTCTTTTTGGATTGATAACCAAAAAGAACTTACACCGTCTAGAATATATATCACAGACAGACGGGACTTTGGTTCTGTAAAATTTGGGGCTTCCACAATCATGATTCATACATCTGTACGGGAAAGCCTTAATAAAGTTAATTCATTAGAAAACTTATTTCAGGCAATGACGCCTGACCTTTATTAATAATACATTCCATATGGTTGGTTGCCCTGAAACCGCCGAAACATGACATATTAAACACATCATGCACCACCAACATCTAACAGCTATAACTAAAATAAAATTAAAATGATTTGCAGATTGCATTTGCCATGTTGCATTTTATTATTTAATTAAAATTCCAGTACTAGCGTTACAATGTAAGCAGGACGGCGACCCTATCGTTCCACCAAAGAGTTGTTACAAATGCGCTTGTGTGTCGGAGGGAATTCTGGAGTGCAAACCTGGACCGGACTGTAACGACGACGAAGCATCACAATCACAAGAAGAAGAAAATAATTATTCTGATGAGCAGTTTGGTGAAACAGACACACAAGCCTTCGGGAAAAAGGAAAATAAAGCATCTAAACAAAAACGACTAAGCAAATTATCTTCTCAACAATTTAAAGATTTTCGCGGTGAATATTTATTACTTAGCATTTTGTTCTTATTTCTAGTATTCATATTGATTTTAATTTTTACATACGATTATAAATGACCCAGGTGTCTTAAAAGTGCGGTCAGAACCACTGGTCTAACGGTTGCAGCGTCTTTTGAGACGACAGTGTAAGTGTGATCCCCTTATCTGTCTGCCAAGCGTGCCAAGTGTGGAAACACCAAAACTAAAGAAATATCTAAACTTGTGTAGCGCAAACACAACGAGGAATTTTCCCAAGTATACGGCAGTTCCTCTTTTTTGCCTACTGTAGCGGCAACGGCAAGGGGGTACTAAGAATCTCCAGGAAAGACATGACTACCACCACCGATGATCGGCCGACTTCTGCCGCTGGTGTATCACACGTACACTGCCGATACCGCTGTGTACATGTTAAAAAGACATTATTGTTCGTAATTTTTTTATTCTCCAGCGTATAAAATAAGAAGATTCGCAAAATCAAAAATACGGCTATTCAAATTTCAAACTTCATGTGGTACTTGGGCATAGGTTCACAGAACCAATAGGCAACCACGCGGAATGCTCACTGTTGGCAGGCCTTGCCCAAGGACCGACGACCCGATAAGGGTCGCGGGAAACAGCTGAGTGCGTGTAAGGTTAAGAATCTTTGGGAAATGCCTAGGCCAGCAGGGGAATTGTTTTGACGGACATAATCATTTTGTAATGACTATTGTGATTCTTGGTTTAGGAAAACGTTACAAACGCCAACATCTGGCTCGTGAGTGTGGTTGTATTGACGCTCAGACGTTTCCGTTTAACTTGACACACTTTGTTCTAGACGCTGCAACAACGTGCAATCCAGGTGATGAACCGTTGCAAGAGGGATGTATAGTTTGTAACTGCGTAATGAAAGGAATTTTTAGCTGCTTCGAATCAAAGACACGAGAGTGCACTGGACCAGTGACAATTCCTTACAACGGTCCCAACGATTATATGTAAATAGAGCAAAATGTAGGAAAAATAAAGATGTAATAAATAGGGGTCTCCTTCGCAATCCATTATATCGTATGTCCTAAAGTCAAATGCCATACCACTTTTACACTAAACACTTTTGACATATCAATCATTTGTCATAATGATTATTTGCCATAATGATCTTACATCCTAATGATTAAACCATAATATAACATTACCTAATGCTCTAAATACCTAATATGTTTTGTAATAATATTAACACATAAAACTTATGAGTTATATACAAAACAATAAATCACCGGTCCTAAAGTCAAATGTCATGATGATTACTTGCCATAATGATCATAAGCTATAATATCTCTTACCTATTATCCTAAAGTCGAATGCCATAATTTTATAGTAGGCGTTAAATTTATTAGTGTAAAGTAAGGATCATTATCTATTCTTCTTTAAGGCAGGTCTGACTTGGGTTAGGTTAGGTACGACGACGAGTGAAGAGAGGAGGAGTGTTAGGTACAATGGCGACTCTAACGAGCGAGCGAAGCGAGCGAGCCGCGGAGGCCTATATTAAGTATAATTAGGATGGAGGGGTAAAAGTGAAAGGCCACAACTATAATCGACTTAATTTTTACTTTGTAAAAAAAACATTAATGTTTAAAAAAATAAACATTAAAATAATGCAGGCTGGATATCATGTTTTAGGATATGTAACTATTAAGACATATGATGATTATGGCAACCAGTATTAGGATATGTAACTGTTAGGGCACTTGATCATTAGTACTTAAGAAAATAGTGCAAATAAGCATTAGGATATTCAATATTAGGATAATCAATATTATGGCATTTACATTAGGATAAACGTTATTATGGCAAAATATCGTTATGACCACAGTTATTATGGAATTTACAAATAGGAAAAAGGATATTATGGATTCCAATATAGACCCAATAAATAGACACGTCTAGTTGTGCTAACAATTTTAAAATAAATATATATGTATATCTTCTCTGTTGTAACTGCAATAAAGTCCAATTTGGCTACCATCTCCCATTCCATCTGAAATGAAACTCCCATCTACTACCATCGAAAAGGAACGTTTTTTGGGCACTAAAGTCTTGCATTTTAACTGATTCCGACTATTAGCGCGCCATCTTTAGGGTTAAACAAGGTGCATTTTAGGAAACCTAAAAAATTATCTAGTCAGAATGCAATGAGTCTAGGCCCGCAGGTTCTGTCGTCCTTGGCAATTATTAGTCCCATCTGAAGATGGGCTCTGCCTTCTTTATTTTCTCTCTCTACTTAAAATCCGTTTGCCTCATTATCATAACATTTAATCCTAATGAAAAACGAACAAATAAAGCCAACACAGGGGAGCATGCAGAATTGAGTTATAAATTTCCATAAAAAACTTAACCGAGCCGAATCTTTGCGATAAGTAGTATTCTTTGAAGAAATAGTGAAAAAATGTGTTTTTAATTAATAAACAAATGAAATCGAGGACGCTCTGTAAAGAAAGAAGTTAAGGCGTATTTAGTTGGTTAAGTCGGCTGACTTTTCTGGCACATAATAAAACGCTTATTAAATCTTTTTAAATTTATTCATCTTAATAAAGTACCTACTGAATTTACGAGTTAGCAAGTATATTCGCATTCAGCAAGCTAGCATCCTAGATTCAGAAGCAAGGATGGTTGGTGAGTGACTGAATCATCTAGTAACAACTAAATTAAGATTAATAAATTTAGAAAGGTGTAATAAGCCTTAATTAAAGGTGTTATGCTTGAAATCGTGACATGAAAACTAATAAAAGGGCGATTCTGCGAGATCGCGTTATTCGTATGATTCCTCTGGCACATGCTCTTTTTCTGATTTGACTAGTTAGTGCATACACTGCTGAAAGTAAGCGTTTGTCACAAACATACAAACTTAGGCATTTTTTTACGAAGCCGTTCAAAAGATATATATGCCATTGAAATTTTCATGTCAAGAGGGATCAAAAATAGATGACATAGGAAAAAAAAACATACTAAAGAGCTTGAACCCATCATTGTATATATTCAATGTAACTATTATTATTTTCATCCAAACAAACATACCAAACTCAACGAAGTCGAAATTCTACAGGGTTTACATCCTCGCTTTGTTCACGCAACTAGGGCATTAATTACACTTTCAATACACTTGATGCACCCCTGGCCAGACACGTAATAAATAGTATGTAAGGTGAATGAGTACCTACTCCCCTATGTAAAATTGCGTTTACATAATTCATTTACACTAGAACTTCTGTGGGCCTAGACTAATTGCATTCTGACTAGAGAATTTTATATAGTCGTAAGATTTCCTAAAATGCACCTTGTTTTACCCTAAAGATGGCGCACTGATAGTCGGCATCAGTTACAACGCAAGACTTTAGTGCCCAAAAAACGTTCCTTTGCGATGGTGGTAGATGGAAGTTTCATTTTAGATGGAATGGGAGATGGTAGTCAAATTGGACTACATTGCAGTAACAACAGAGAAGATATACATATATGTATATTTCTTTTAAAATTGTTAGCACAACTAGACGTGTCTATTTAGTACATCTTTATTTTTCCTCCATTTAACTCTATTTACATATAATCGTTGGGATCGTTGTAAGGAATTGTCACTGGTCCAGTGCAGTCTCGCGTCTTTGATTCGAAGCAGCTAAAAATTCTTTTCATTACGCAGTTACAAACTATACATCCCTCTTGCAACGGTTCATCACCTGGATTGCACGATGTTGCAGCGTCTAGAACAAAAAGTGTGTCAAGTTAAACGGAAACGTTTGAGCGTCAATACAACTACACTCACGAGCCAGATGTTGGCGTTTGTAACGTTTTCCTAAACCAAGAATCACAATAGTCATTACATAATGATCATGTCCGTCAAAAGGGTAGGTATTGTTTCGTAGAAAATTAATAGCTCGATTTTCTTTTGCCCGAACACGATACTTCGATTCTCAGTAACGCGAATTTTTACTTCTTCGAATTTTCGTTTCTCCGAATTTCATTACTTCGATTATTACATTTCCGATTTTTAATTGAAAATATGTTCAAATCTACGAAGTTTTAATATCCCGAATGCACTTTTCACAGAATAGGTTTTACCCGATTGTTCAGTTAAACGATTGTTTAATTTCCCGAATAAGTTTCATTTCTGTACGCGGTTTCACACAAAGTCGGAATATAAAGATTTTATGATTTCTTATTTATGTTTCGGGCGCTTCGCCGGCCGCTGCCGCGGCACGCTCGCTTCGCTCGCTCGGCTCGCGTGCTGTTGTGGTCACAGTTCTAACCTAACCTAACCCAACCTAGTGAGGGGGGTATTGGTTTTTTTTATGGAGGGGGGCTTCGCCCCCCGAGCCCCCATTGTGGGGGGCTTCGCCCCCCACACCCCCCTCCGCCTAGCTATCCCACTCCGCCTTCCTAAAGTGTGTCTAACATTCGAAGTCGAAACCCATTCGAAAAGTATTAATTAGGATTTCCAACTATCAGAATCAACCGTTTTCGGTGAAACGTTTTCGAGAAACAGAAAATTTTGCCTATTAATATTCGATGTATTGAAAAAGCAGCAAGTGAAATTAGGAGAACTGTGGTTTCGGACAACAGATGACTTCGAGTAAATGAAATTACAAAGCAATGAAATTCTAACTATCGTGATTCGAACAACTGGAAATTCTGACAAACGTGGTCGGAGAACCGAAATTCGAGGTATTGACTTTCTACGAAACGATAGGCACCCCCGTCAAAACAATTCCCCTGCAGCTGGCCTAGGCGTTTCCCAAAGATTCTCAACCTTACACGCACTCAGCTGTTTCCCGCGACCCTTATCGGGTCGTCGGTCCTTGGGCAAGGCCTGCCAACAGTGAGCATTCCGCGTGGTTGCCTATTGGTTCTGTGAACCTATGCCCAAGTGCCACTTGAAGTTTGAAATTTGAAGAGCCATTTTTTTGATTTTGCGAATCTTCTTATTTTATACACTGGAGAATAAAAAAAAACCGAACAATAATGTCTTTTTAACATGTACACAGCGGCATCCGCAGTGTACGTGTGATACACCTGCGGCAGAAGTCGGCCGGTTGACGGTGGTGGTAGTCATGCCTTTCCTGGAGATTCTTAGTACCCCCTACGAACGTACGAACGTACGATGTACGTAGTCCGAAATAAACGATTTGTATTGTATTGTATTAACATTTTAATGTTAAAGATACCTTGCGGTATACTCTGAGCTCCCTTGTCTAAAAATAGCTGATTAGTGGTTCAGAAACTTTATATCTAATCCTCGATAACGTGACAATGTACTGAATTACACCATAACTCCAAAATATAAACATTTTTTTAAATTAATCCAGCCTTTCGAAGCCACCGAATCATTATTCGATTTTAATTCAACAACTTACCTATAGCCATTTTAAGTCAAGGGAGTTAAAGGTATATTACTTACATCAAGTTCTGGGACACTTGTATAAAATTATCCAGTGTGTCACTGGGAACATTTATATATTTAATAAAAAAATGGTATTTATAGATAATATTTATAAAAATATATGTTTTTTAACATACATAGATGGCAATATCAAAATATGCAGTTCGGCCTGTCAAAGCGTAACTTTCAATTTAAAACAACGATCTCTTTAAAGTTTAGAGACAACACACATAACACCCAGTAGTCAGTACCCGGTCTCTACCCGTCTATCTTCACAATTGAATGAATATTCAAAACGAAGGAAATTCAAGCAAATATAAGCATCGTTTTGCTTCAGTTTCCTTTCGAACTACTTGGTTTTATACTGGTTCGTTGTGCGCTACAAAATTAATTAAGTCTCGTGAAATCCTTAAGAACCTAAATTAAACTATGCAGTTTCCTTTTAAGCTTTAGCCCACTGCTAGCGAGGAGTGAACGATTTCTTTCTCACTCATTTGACACTTTGTAACGGACCTATGTAGGAGCAGACGAACATAGCCTCAACAAACATTGCATCTATACCTACTTATAAAACTGGGCCATTCTAATTTGGTTTACTTAGGGCATCTTATTTCGAAATGGTATAATCAAAGGAGCTGTCCTAACGTGAACAATATGACAACGACATCGAAGCAAGACAGTCTAAACCAAAGGAGAATAAAGACCCTCATTGATTGACTGACAGGCAGTCTAAAGCCCTGAAGTGACTGTAGATACAGTATAATCAGCTTTATCGCGGTTGATAAGTAAAAAAGTATCATAACATATAACGCATCCGTCTCACTCGCTCTTACATACTGGTCAGAAAGTGACAGATGTTTTATCCACGTTTATCCACATGGAGATACCACGAACATGACTATAACAGGCCCGCTGCTTCGCTGGCGGTGTAACACATTCCTAAAGCACGAGGTGTCCTAGTTAAAGTATCTTATTCAAAGCAGGTGCAGTTCCTTTACTTGCAACCGCATTTAATAAGCATTAATAAGGGTATTATTAGTATTATTACCCACACAGCCGAATCTTTGTGATCTAAAGTAGTATTATTTGACGAAGTAGTGAAATAATGTTTTTAATAAATAAACAGACGAACGATGTCGAGGGAGATCTGTGAAGAGAGAAGTTAAAGCTTCTTTGGTTGGTTCAGCCGTTTGATTTATCTGGCACATAATAAAAGGCTTATAAAACATTGGGGTAATTCCGTCTGCGGGGAATTTCCGTAAACAGGCGTTTGTGCCCATTCTAGAACGGCACACTGTTGTTTACTCTGTCGATAAAACAGGGGAACTTAATAGTTATATGCTATTAAAAGAGATAGCAGCGTGACGCCATTGTGAATGGGCACAAACGCATGTTTATGGAATTGCCCCGCAGACGAAATTACCCCAATGCACTATGTTACATTTTTTTTTAATTTAGTCATCTTAATTAAGTCGTTAAGTACTGAATTTAGTCAAGTATGATCGCATTCAGCAAACTAGCATCCTAAATTCGGAAGCAAGGATGGTTGGTGAGTAACTGAATCATTTAGTAATAAGCCTTGCTTAAAGGTGTAATGCTTAAAATCGGGACATGAAAACCAATAAAAGGGATATAAGAATAACAACGCGAAAACGCGATTTCTCTGGCACACGCTCTTTTTCTTATTTGAATGAATATTCCCCTAAGTAACATTTCGTTTAGATAATTTACACTAGGACTTCTACGGGCCTAGACTAATTGCATTCTGACTAGAGAATTTTATATAGTCGTAAGATTTCCTAAAATTCACCTTGTTTTACCCTAAAGATGGCGCACTGATAGTCTGCATCAGTTACAACGCAAGACTTTAGTGCCCACAAACGTTTCTTTGTGATGGTAGTAGATGGGAGTTTCATTTCAGATGGAAAGGGAGATGGTAGCCTAATTGGACTACATTGCAGTTACAACAGAGAAGAAAAACATATATCGCTTCTTTCCAAAGTTGTGATTTTTCAAAAGTCACAGTTTTGTCGCAAAGATGCTATATGTTACTTTTAAAATTGTTAGCACACTAGACATGTATATTTATTACATCTTTATTTTATCTCCACTTAACTCTATTTACATATAATCGTTGGGATCGTTGTAAGGAATTGTCACTGTTCTAGTGCAGTCTTGTGTGTTTGTTTCGAAGCAGCTAAAAACTCCTTTCATTATGCAATTACAAACCATACATCCCTCTTGCAACGGTTCATCACCTGGATTGCACGTTGTTGCAGCGTCTAGAACAAAGTGTGTCAAGTTAAACGGAAACGTCTGAGCGTCAATACAACCACACTCACGAGCCAGATGTTGGCGTTTGTAGCGTTTTCCTAAACCAAGAATCACAATAGTCATTACATAGTGATCATGTCCGTCAAAATAATTCCCCTGCTGGCCTAGGCGTTTCCCAAAGATTTTCAACCTTACACGCACTCAGCTGTTTCCTGCGACCCTTATTAGGCCAAGAGTGAGCATTCCGCGCGGTTGCCTATTGATTCTGTGAACCTATGCCCAAGTGCCACATGAAGTTTGAAATTTGAATAGCCGTGTTTTTGATTTTGCGAATCTTCTTATTTTATGCGCTGGAGAATAAAAAAAATCGAACAATAATGTCTTTAACACGTACACAGCGGTATCCGCAGTGTACCTGTGATACACCAGCGTCAGAAGTCGGCCGGTTGTGTTTCTGGCCGCACTTTTAAGGTCATTTATATTTCGTATGTAAAAATTAAAATCAATATGTATACTAGAAGCAAGAACATAATGCTAAGTAATAAATATTCACCGCGGAAATCTTTAAACTGATGAGGAGATAATTTGCTTAGTAATTTTTGTTTAGATGCTTTCTTTTTCTTTTTCTCGAAGGCTAGTGTTTCTCTTTCACCAAACTGCTCATCAGAGTAATTATCTTCTTCTTGTTGAGATTCTGATGCTTCGTTGTCGTTACAGTCCGGTCCAGGATTGCACTTCAGAATTCCCTCCGACAAACAAGCGCATTTGTAACAACTCTTTGGTAGATCGATTGGGTCGCCGGCCTGCTTACATTGCATCGCTAGTGCTGGAATTTTAATTAAATAATAAAATGTAACATAGCGTCAATCTGCAAATCATTTTTTTGATTTTTATTATAGCTGGTCGATGTTGGTGGTGGATGTTGTGTTTAATATGTCATGTTTCGGCGGTTTCAGTGCAACCTACCAGCAGCGACAGTGACGTTAACTATAGAATGTATTGTAATAAAGGTCAGGCTTCATTGCCTGAAATAAGCTTTCTAATTAATTTACTTTATTCTGGCTGCTCTCCCGTACAGATGTTTGAATAATGACTGTGGAAGCCCCAAATTTTATACAAGTATATACTTGTTTGTGTATCTATAAGCGTGTCTTTCCGTCGGTCTGTCATCGCCTAGCTCGAGCTCAAACGGCTGAACGGATTTCAAATAATTATTTTTAGCACAGTTTTCTGGAAATCGGTACGGTGTGCGGGCCAGGTGTATTTTCAATGTTCAATTTATACATTTATAGTTGTTTAATTTATATGTCACCGCGGCTGGTGTGGTGAGTCGGGCTTTCAATTCACGTTGCGCCCACCACTCCATTTGATGTCGTCCGCTTGCGTACTTACAACGTATTTTTCCATAATCCTTTTTGATGTATTTTCCTCTTTTTATTGTATTTTTACGAGCGAAGCTAAAGGTTAGTAAGATAAAAATTGTCTGAAATAAGAAATACGATCATTCATCATTAACATTTGCATTTACGGTGTTAGGTTAAAGTAGTTTAGAGGAGTTATTTCTTTATGACAAGAAGAAGGCAAATGAGCCCACAGGCCATCTGATTGATGGTCAGTGCGCTTAGATACCCATATTAGCGTTCAATATTATAATGAGGAAAAATTCATTATTTTTATTATCTTGAACACGTATACTAATGCGGTTTTTTCAGTAAAGCCAGATTCGAGCACATTTTCATCTTTCATCTAAGCAGAACTTCAATGAGTATAGTTACAGTGTTTATGTTTGAAATTAATTTTATAGTCGCAATTTGGAAACTTACTTACAAAAAAGTTTCATGAAGTAGCATGAACCAATATTATTGTATTTGCCTAAAAATTATTCAACTTTTAATAAAAATCAACAAAATATCTTTATTGTAGGTAATTATTATGTAGACGTTCGCCGCTAATAAAAAGCTTGTAAAAAACAACTGTCATTATGGTTTACGGTTCGTCTTTGTTATATTAACAAGATTTGGTTATAATATAATATTTTCATTATTATTATTATTCATTTATTTCAGACATTGTCCATAGTGTTAGTATTACAGAAACTTACAACTATGTTAGTAAGACAACCAATTATTAAAATACATTGTAAATGTTGCATCTGGACTCCAGGTGAACGGAGTTCCAGTGCACTGACATTCTACTGGCCGGGTCCGACATCACAGCGGCCAGGAGACTGTTCGGACTGTCACGCACTCGGCGCATCAGGGAGGCAACTCTCTTCCGTACAATGGCCTTGAAGCCATCGGTGTGTGCCTCAGCAAACATTGCCGATGCGCTGCAGTAACGCGGCAATCCCAACAACATCCTAAACCCGTTGTTATACTGGACTCGTAAGGCGTTGACAGTCCTCTGCGTATATCTAGTCCACAGGCTACACGTGTAAAAGGTCTGACAATATGCTCTGAACAGAGTCACTTTGACATTCCTGTCACAGCGTGCGAACCTGCGTGCCAGCATATTACAACGCACTGCCAACGCCCTACGCTCCCTCTCCATGTCGACGTCATCTTGGAGTCCTTCAGTGACCCAATGGCCCAAGTACTTAAACCTCTTCACCCTATTCAGTGGACACCCACAGAGGTTCACTACCGGCACAGAGGAGGGAACTTTGCTACCAGCTTTAAAAACAAGTAGTTCGCTCTTTGTGGCGTTGTACCTGAGGCCATGGGCCACTGAATACTCCTCACATACTCTCACGAGCTTCCTCAGGCCACTCAGGGCAGGGCTCAGCAGCACCATGTCATCAGCGTAACTGATATTGTTAATAGTGACTCCGTTGATCGAGCATCCAACACCAGTGCCACTGAGCCTCACCACCAGTTAATTTATGTACAGGTTGAATAGCTTAGGCGAGCTCAAACCTCCCTGTCGCACTCCGCATTCTAACCTGTACATATTCGAGTATACACCTGCCCATTTAACCTGGTTTGTTTGGTTATTATACCAAAATTTAAACAAGTTTACTACCCGCTTCGGCAAACTTGTCTCATTTTCTAACTTTTCCCACAATACATTATACGAGACTAAGTCAAATGCCTTTGACAAGTCCAAGAAACAGGCATAAACCGGCGTACTACGATCAGTGTAGTACTGGACAGTATGCTTAAGGCAAAGGATCGCGCTTTCCGTTGAAAGACCAGGCTTGAAGCCGAACTGGGCATCATGTGACGAGAAATGCGATCCAAGTATGCGATCAAGCAAACCGTCCAGAACCTTAGCTATGACCGTGGCCAAGGAAATTGGTCTATAATTGGACTTGTCAGAGGCATCTCCAGTCTTATTTTTTACAATGGGGACTACCACTGTCTTCATGAGAGCATCCGGGAGGTAACAATGGGATATACATAAATTAAAAAGCAACTTAAGGACCCGTGGCATATGTGCACCAGCGTATTGCAAGTGCTCAATGCTCAAACCGTCATGACCTGGGGATTTTCCTCGCGTCATAGACCTGATGACTTGGTCGACTTCTTTTATGGAGAAACGTACCAGTTGTTCGGCCGGATGGTCATTAGCACCGAGCACTCGCAGCGCCGGGCCCAGTGGACTTTGTACCTTAAAATGTTCCTTAAACATTTCTGCTACTTGGGCAGGGTCACCAAGGCCTTCCACACTAGACGGTACCACATTATATCGTACTTCATAGCCGAGAAATCTTACCAAAAGAACGCATATATTTCGCATTTTTATGCCGCTTTATTGTCCAGTAGGTACAACCTAAGCCCTTGAGTAGCCGCCCAACAATGTTGCAGCGAAAGAAATTAACTGATTGCTATCGAATATGATACATTACTTAGGGTACAGATTTAAATCTGATTAGTCTACAGCATTAATGCTGTACGTGTTTTCTAAATTCGTTACGATCTTGGGAATGGCTGTCGCGGCTTGCAGAATGTATTCAGGGTACCTATTGTGTTTCTTTTGTTTTCTCTTCGTAGACCAGTTTTAAGGATTTCGTAACATAATGAATCCAATGGACATGATTTTTCCCACTATGAATACGAATAAAAATCGTTATTGCCTTAACAGCTTTACATTTGTGTACGTACATAAAATATATTACAACAATATCAGGTTTATAGCTGAGGCACTGCTGGCGCAGAAAGACACAGCTCTGGTTTTCAGTTTGACCGTTTTGATAAGACTTCATTGATTAATTTTTTTTTTAATATGAAAATGCGGCTTTAAAACTTGCATTAAAATTATTACGTTAAAATATACGAGTATAATAAAAATCACTAATGTAAAAAACTGTTTTTTCAAGATTAAATAATATAAGAACACACCAATGATTAATATTTTTAGGGCCGATAGCATCAGACAAATAAAAGTTAGCTCTATCCTTATTTAGAAGGCAGTTAACTATAAAGCCGGATATTAAGATTACTCTATACTTTAAGACATTTTTAGCTCAAAGGGAACTGAACAAAGTCAAAGTCAAAGTCAAATATTTATTCAGTAAATTGGCCACATACGGGCTCTTTTACACGTCAGTAATATAGAGTGAATCTACCAGCGCTTCGGACAAGACCATCATTGCGGAGAAGAAGCGCCGCAAGAAACTCCAGCAGAAGGTCATTTTTTCCAATATAAAATACAATAATACTTAAAAGTAAGTTACATTACAAGGTAATAAAGTAACAAATATTAATTATTAGAACTAGCACAAATGAAAACATTACAAATGTAAGGTCAAATACGTTACACTAAATGTAATGACTAGGAGAACAACACGACGAGGTCAACAGTTTTAGAACGGAGGTAAAAGCGAGTATGTTATATAATTATGTACGTTACTATAACTCCTTTTTTTCAGCTCCGGTATGGATTTTGGTACGGTACCCCAAAAACTTGTCGACGTGGAGGAAACAAAGGAAATAAAATACCGTGAATCTTAGGGCCTGCGCAAACCGGCGGAGCGCAGCGCAGATCACTTTAAATTTATCAATGTATATTCTTTCCTATTATAAGGTATAAATTTGAATGCTCTGAGACCGACCTCGGAGCATCACGGGGGATTTCTACTCTGCGGCTGCGGCTCTAAATTTATACCTTATTGTAATTAAAATAGAAAAGAATATACATTGATAAATTTAAAGTGATCTGCGCTGCGCTCCGCCGGTTTGCGCAGGCCCTTATTCTGTAAACCGAGACCACCATGCTCCCACAATAGCTGTTATAAATGTTATATAACATTTTGTAACATGATAATACCGACATATTTTCCTTCTCATACGATAATTTGTTTTTATTTTATTTTATTCATTATCATGTTAAAAATGCTATGTAACATTTATAACAGCTAGTGTGGGAGCACCATAACGAATTTAGAAAACATGTGCAGCATTTACATACATATTAGGCTAACGAGATTCAAATCGGTACCTACTCTGCGTCATTGACGATTCCTCTTTAATTACACTGGCCCGCAAAACTAAGTATCACACTTTTAAAATTGCGATAACTAAAAAAGGCTATTTTATTGTTTTATCCTTTTTTAAAGTTGAAAATGTTAGTGTTTATTTTAGTA
This sequence comes from Tortrix viridana, assembly GCA_963241965.1. Taxonomy (NCBI): domain Eukaryota; kingdom Metazoa; phylum Arthropoda; class Insecta; order Lepidoptera; family Tortricidae; genus Tortrix; species Tortrix viridana. The sequence continues at coordinate 5,143,997 of OY725192.1, forward strand.
ATAGTGGGAAAGAAAGCTGATAAAATTTGCTAAAAAACGTTTTTTATTTTAAATCTCTAACTTCTATAGTTTAGAAAAAAATGAAATTTTAAAAGTGTGATACTTAGTTTTGCGGGCCAGTGTAGAATTAGCAGTTTTTAAATACCTACCTTTTGAGTCGATAACACAAATTAGAAAGCCATTTCACGCATTCGGTAGCTTTTAGTAAATTTATTACGCTGAAATATGTTTCGGTGACTAGTCTAGGATTTACATTGGTTGTACCTATTGTACAAACAACTGGGATAAAAATGCGAAATGTTTCAGTTTTTTTGGTAAGATTTCACCTTTATATAATGAAAATTACAATATTACAACTAAGTAAATCTTGTTCATAATAGGTCGGGGCAAAAGTATTTTCGTATTTGGACCGTATAAGTTGTAATCAAACCTCTTCGTCTATACTAAATGTACCTGGCTGGTTTTAATACCATTAAAAGTCAACATTCTGAAATACAATAAAATTAAAAAAAAAACTGGTTCCCGGCATTTTTCAATTGTTTTTGAGCTATCAAAATGGACGTGTGTGACGAAGAAATTCGGTACAATTTAAAGTTTTATTACAAAAAAGGCAAAAATGCGACTAATGCCGCGAATAAAATTTTTGCGGTTTATGGACCTAATGCGGTATCAATAAGAGTAGCACAATTGTGGTTTAAGTGGCGTTTTAAGTCTGGAAATTTTTGTGTGAAAGATGAGGTTCGCTCTAGACGTCCTGTTACTGATAAAATCAATGCCATCTATGAAAAAGTGGAGCAAGATCGACATATTAGTAGTTACGACATTGCTGAAGAACTGGATATTGATCACAAAACAGTGTTACGTCATTTAAAAAAGTCTGGGTACAAGAAAAAGCTCGATATTTGGGTGCCACACGATCTCACTGAAAGAAACCTAATGCAACGTGTTTCAATTTGCGATTTATTATTAAAACGAAATAAATCCGAACCATTACTAAAACGGTTGATTACGGGTGATGAAAAATGGATTACTTACGATAAGAACGTCCGAAAAAGATCGTGGTCAAAGCATGGACAAGCTCCACAGACAGTGGCAAAGCCCGGCTTAACTCGGAACAAAGTGATGCTGTGTGTATGGTGGGATTGGAAAGGAATTGTCCACTATGAGCTTTTGCCGCCGGGTAAAACTATCAATTCTGACCTCTACTGCCAGTAACTCATGAGATTAAAAGAAACCGTTGAGAAAAACCGGCCGGAGTTAATAAACAGAAAGGGCGTAGTCTTTCATCATGATAACGCCAGACCGCACTCATCTATAGCCACCCAGCAAAAATTGAGAGAGCATGGCTGGGATGTGTTGATGCATCCACCGTATAGCCCCGACCTTGCTCCATCGGATTTCCACCTGTTTCGGTCACTTCAGAATTCTTTAGGAAGCATAAAGTTAATATCAAGAGAACACTGTTAAAACTACCTGTCAGATTTTTTTTATCAAAAATCTCAGAGTTTCTACAGCAATGGCAATGTGGAATCATGGCACTACCCACAAGATGGCAACAAGTCATCGATCAAAACGGCATGTACATATTATAAATAAATAAAAAAATATAACTTAAAAAATTGTTTTTCCTTTGTACGAAAAATACGAAAATACTTTAGCCCCGACCTAATATAAGCCTCCACAAGCGAGGCGATACGAGGCGAGGATCGGAGTGAATTAAAATTTGTATGAAAAATGTTCAATTCTCGCCTAGTGCACCTTCGGTGGAAATATTCTGGATTGGCGAGGATCTGCGAGACGAGAACTGAAAATGTTTGTTGTTGTTATATCGAACCGTTACTGATACATTGAGTATTAATAACTCTGCAACGGAAACACATTTCTCGCCATAGAGCCATAGCTCCCGTTTATTTTTACGTATACAAAACAATATCAAAAAATAGTGTCTTAAAATATGTTTTCAAGTAACTAATTTATAAGGGCCAAAGTCCTTTCGACATAAGTGGTCTGTGTGATCTTTTGCCTTCTCGACGCCATTAAAAATCTCCTAAAAAAATGTACCCTCATCCCCCTGTCCTCTATAGTAAAATTTGTTTAAGTTAATTTCACTGTTAAATTTGTTGATTTCATTTCTACTGTATTGCTACGGTTACATCTATTATTTCTATTATAAAGCCTTTAACGGTGAAAATATCTGTGCTTAGCAAATAAATACTTATTTTGCATTTGTTTTTGTAGAGCAAGTGAAACTGCGAGTGTTAATGATGAGTGTACGTATTTCATATTTCAGGCCATTTTTATCTCACTTACATTTAGATTCGCAAAAAATGCTACGATTAAAACAGCAGCATGGCGGAGAAAAAGTGATTATCACAATTTACGCGGTGAGTACGCAAACTGCCAACATCAAAATTGAGTGGCGGGGCGCGACTTGAATTAAAAACACTTCAAGAGACGCGGACACATGAGTTAAACAATTATAAATGTATAAATTAAGAATTAAAAACTTACCCAAGCACGTACACGGAACCCTTTTAAGGTTGATGTAATTTCCATTGGCCCAACTGAACTTCAAAACTATCGGTTCACCCGCTCGGGTTCTAGGCGGTATGCACAGAACAGAAAGGTAAATACTTTAAATATAGTTATATATAGCCCATTTTCTCTTTTTGGGAGGGAATTACCAAATACAACTAAAACCTTAAACGATCCGGACGAAATATAATAAGCTAAAAACCAGCTTGAGATTACTGAATTAACGATAGCTTCCAAATCAACCATGGCTTCCAAAACACGTGTGCGTTTATAATATACTCCTAAAGTATGTTTTGCTAATTGACACCGTGTATTATAATTAATAGTATTTATAATTATTTTCTTATTAAAATTCCAGAACTAGCAATGCAGTGCAAGAAGGCCGGCGACTCCGTCGATCCATCAAACAGTTGCCTCAAATGCGTTTGTGAGTCGGAGAAGGTTCTTGAATGCAACCATGTGGACTGTAACGTCGAAGTAGCATCAGAATCACAAGAAGAAGAGGCATTTGAGATGCAGGCTGATAAATACTCTGACGAAGCATACGCACTAGTCGGCAAAAAAGAATCGAAAGCATCTAAACAAAAAGGGTTAAGCAAATTATCTGTTCAAAAACTTCGAGATTTACGCGGTGAATATTTGTTGGCATTACGTACTTATTTCCATTATTCACATTGATTTTAATTTTGATGTATTGCTTACGAGTATAAATGACCCGGGTAGGTGTGTCTTAAGATCGGGACCGCTGGAGGGTAAGCGACTCCCAGGCGTTTCAAACGTACGTACACTAAGGGCCGTTAGAGATGGGCGGTAGCGGGTATTTACCCAATCTACCAGCCAAATAGATAGATGTGTCCCTGAGTATACCCAATTTTTAGGTAGTTACCTGGGTATACAAACTTTATATGCCAAATTAACTCGGTTTACCCAAGTATTGTCCTGAAAATTGGGTATCTACTCAGCTACATACCTATCTACTCGACGGGTGGATTGGGTAAATATCCGCCGCCGCACATCTCTAGGCCCTATTAACAAATTGATCTTGACTGAGATTCTCGTCTCAAGACACGTCAGAGTAAACGTCAAGCCATAGAAAACTGGAATTTTTGACGCGATGTGTTTATCAATAAGGCCCTAAGACTTGCTAGTGCTTCACCAACAAGATCAGCTGTCGCAAGGCTTTGTCAAGAACAGGTTTGCATTGAAACATAAGGTTACGCTTGACGCTCAGACGTTTTCGTTTAACTTGACACATACTTTTTGTTTTAGCCGCTGCCACATCATGCAATCCAGGCGATAAACCGTTGCAAGAGGAATGTATAGTTTGTACCTGTGTAGTGAAAGGAATTTTTAGCTGCTTAAAAACTTTAACTACACAAGACTGCAGTGCTCTGAACCAGTGACATGCTAACAATGAATAAAAATAAAATTAAAATGTAACTGCACTGTAGAACAATTTGGCTTCGATCTCCCATCCCATGTACAACCATCTGAAACTGCCATCTACATCAAAGTAGATAATTATTAATTTCGGGCACTAAAAACTTGCACTGTAGGTAACCGATTCAAACTGTCAGTGCGCCACCTGCGTTAGAAAAAGTGCTTGGAAAGCTAACAACCATACAGGGTTTCCCAAAACCTGGCATAAATATTACAGCATAACAAAGCCCCCTTTGTACTGGTCCAGAACATACCTTTAACTTTTCAATATGTTAAATATTTAGGGAGTTATTAATATTTTAATGATACTGGTAAAGAAACCTTGCGGTACACTCTGAGCTCCCTTGACTAAAAATACCTAATTAGTGGTTCTAAAACTTGATATCTAATCCTCGATAACGTGAATACTGAATTACACCATAACTCCAAAATATAAACATTTTTTAAATTAATCCAGCCTTTCGAAGCCACCGAAGCATTATTCGATTTTAATTCAACAACTTACCTATAGGTAAGCCATTTTAAGTCAAAAGAGTCAAAGGTATATTATTTACATCAAGTTCTGGGACACTTGTATAAAATTATCCAGGGTGTCACTGGGTACATTTATATTTTTAATAAATAAAGGCGTATTTGTAGACATTTATAAATATATGTGTTTGTTAACATACATAGATGACAATATCAAAATATCCGTCTCACTCGCTCTTACATACTGGTCAAAAAGTGACAGATGTTTTATCCACATTTGTCCACATGAAGACACCATGAACATGACTATAACAGGCCCGCTGCTTCGCTGGCGGTGTAACACATTCCTAAACCACGAGGTGTCCTAGTTAAAGTATCTTATTCAAAGCAGGTGCAGCTCCTTTACTTGCAACCGCATTTAATAAGGATTAGTTGGTATTATTACTCACCTAGGACGGGATTACTGACGTTTTTGCTACTCAAAATAAAACTTTAAGACTCTTGTAATAAGAACTTTTAAGGGAAATATCGTTAAATATTCAATCCTGTAATTGAAAGCTGGTTGAAATATTGAAATTCATCCTTATTATAGTATAAAACAAAGTCGCTTTCGGCGTCTGTCTGTATGTCCGCTATCTCCTCTTAAACCACGCAACGGATTTGATTCAGTTTTCACCATCAGTTAGATAATTTTTCACGGAAGGTTTATGTATACTGGATGTTTTTTTAATCGTCTAAAATTTTTTGGGGTTAAATCAGTAAGTCATACTGACCAACTTTCACTATGGGACCAACCGAGAAATCGCGAAAAAAAAATTGACCATCCGATCCGATACATTTTGGCTAGTCAGCTGACGATGTTTTGTACGGGAGGGTCAAATTTTTTTTCGCGATTTCGGGGTTGGTCCCATAGTGAAAGTTCGTCAGTATGACCCCCAAAATTTTTTAGACGAATAAATAAACACCCTGTATAATACCCGGATCGAAGCGAGGGCGGGTCGCTAGTTTACTTAAATAAAATATATCTTTCTGTCGTTTTTTTTACAAAATTCATACCATAACCCCGTGCGGTAAAAAAATGTACTGTAAGGTTGTTATGTAAATGGAAATATTAAAGGCGAAAATTTCAAAAAACAAATACAGTATATTCCCTTGATCTAACTTACTAAGACGACGCAACTTCCAACAAATATACTTGAAAACTCAAAACTGCCATTAAAAATAATCCAACCGGTAACTTTAACTGCGAAAGTATCCAGTCATAATTCGGGGGCTTAATAACCGGTTTCAACCGGTTATATCCAGTCCCAACTGGTTCTAGCTAGTACGGAATGATTCAGTGGCGGAGATGCCCGGCCCTTGCCAAATCCACTTACGTTAAGTGCACTTACCAGGATTTTTTCTGCGGCGAAAGACTAATCGGGCAGCTTAAGGCTGAATACAGATTAATGTCCTTGGTAATTTTAATTTTATTTAAATCAAAAAGTTCAGTATGTTTCACGGGATTCCGGGAATGGGGGATAAAGCTCCTCTTTAATGTTAATGTTTGAGTTTAAATCAAAACCTTTGGTATTGGGTAAAATAAATAAAATAAAATAAGAACGAAACAAACGACGCGGTTAGCCTAGTTGGTAGTGAACCTGCCTACGAAGCTAGCGGTCCCGGGTTCGAATCCCGGTATGGACAAATATTTGTGTGATGAGCGCGAGTATTTGTTCCTGAGTCATGGATGTTTTCTATGTATTTATGTATGTATTTCTCTATATAAGTATGTTTATCGTTGTCTAGTACCCATAGTACAAGCCTAGAGCTTAGTTTGGGACTAGGTCAATTTGTGTGAGATTGTCCCCTGATATGTATTTATTTATTTAATTGCACATCTGGATCTCAAACCAGAGGCCTCGTATTATGCTCGCTTTTATCGCGGTGGATAAATGTGAACAAAGCATCCGTCACTCTCGCACTTACATACTTGTTAGAAAGTGATAGATGATTTATCGACGTTTATCTGAGCACGAGTAGCATTTCTTTAGTTACAGACTAGGTAGAGAGGGATTACCTAGCGACAAACGAGTCGCGGACGACTTGTGCTAGCCGCCCAGAGCCCTTAGCCAAGATGCCCATCGCTAACTAGCGTTTCTATTCGTTTAGTTTTCTATTCGTTTAGTCACGTGATCATCTTGCATCAGTCGGCATCTTGGCTAAGGGCTCAGAGCCCTTAGCCAAGGTGACTCTCCGTATGACGTGATCTACCAATGTCGCGATTTGTTTAAAAACTAAACAAATAGAAACGCTAGTTAGCGATGGGCATCTTGGCTAAGGGCCCTGTTTCGTCGTCGAGACCTGCGATTAAATTAAAAATGCACGCACTATCTTGTTAAAAGCGCTTTGACGGCACAAGACTCGCACGTTAATTATTGTATGAGGTTAGTAAAACACTACAACTGTAACATGAAATCTCTTGCATTTGTTATGGGTAAGTAGACAGAAATTCAGACAAAAATAAATGTACTTAGTAACAACTAGACATTTTGATAAGGAATCGAAGTTAACAGTTTCGAACTTGTATAGAATGGAATTCTCGTTAATAGGGATCGGCCGGCAGTCACACCGTTACGAACGTATACATGTGCAACAAATATTAATTGCAGAAAAAAGCTAAAAAAGGTAAAATATATTTATTCAGTATGTAAGCTGCACGGGCACTTTTACACGTCAAAATCTACCAGCGGTTACCAAGAGGAGACCACTGCTGAGAAGAACAATCAATTCCCGTCAACATTCCATACAATTTTTTAAATTATATGAGATTTTTATTTTATTTAGTTTGTTAAACACAAAGATAAGGTGTTAAATTGATGTTATGACTAGACGGATGAAATATTATATGACAAAACCGTTTTTTTTTTCATTTTATTCCAGTATAATCTCAAAGGTTACTTCATAATATGGCAGTCGCTTTGTTATTACTGGACCTGTGAATTCTACTTCTGGACCTGTCAATACAACTTCCACGAAAATGGGAAAAGCGCTAAGATAATAATTTAAATGCCTTATAATGTTAACGGTGTGATGAGCAGAACAGTTAACACTTCAAATGAATAGCAATCAATTGCAATGGCGATCAATTTGCGGTTTACATTGAGCTCGTTCTGGCGCTAGAATTAATTGTTGCGTTTTGTCGACTTTACGTCGATTGTTGATTTATCGAGCATTTCGAACGGGTTAAATGGCGCCTGTTAACCTGTGTCTGTACAGTCTGTATCTGAAATTAACGCAATAATTATTTACTTTTTGCGTTAATTTGACAGTTTCATAATGGTCCAGAAATTTGGTTGACTATACATACACAACAACAGTCAACAGTATCTTAGGAAAAATACATAAGAAACATCGTCCAAGACTCATTTAAATTGAACCTGAGATCGCTGGCTCCGTGGCTGGGTTACTACTAACTACGTTACCTTCTGCGTCGTCAAATATACCGAGTGAGTTAGGTTTTGTAAGTAAAAAAAATATTTCCCTAAAAAGCTGCAGAACAGAACAGCTCACTGAACTCAGTTTATTATTCGCAAGAAACATTAACTTTATCGAAGATAAAAATAGCATAAAATGTAGGATAATTTAATGAGATTAACGTCCAGTCGGCAGTCTCGAACCTGCCACAGCGTTAAATAAACAAGATATTCTATTTTATATGAAAACCGCGGAAAAATTAGTCGTTAATATTGGAAAAAAATGTTACTGAATAAATAGAGTTCCGTACACAAAGGGTGCCAACGGAACCCTAATTACTAAGCCTCCGCTGTCCGTCCGTCCGTCTATCTGTCAGCGGGCTGTACCTCATGAACCGTAATAGGTTTTTTTACAGAGTATTTCCATTGCCGCTGTACAAAAAGATAATAAAAATTAAATTAAATTAAAAATAAAAGGGGGCCCCTATACAAGAAATCTGATTTTTTTCATTGTTTTTTTGCTCGACCTTAGCAATCGCTGTATTTCTTGTCTTTTACGATGGCACGGTACTTCGTCTGCGAGTCCGGCTCGCACATGTCCGG